>OZ012740.1:488934059-489534059 GCA_963859935.3 Lathyrus sativus | reverse complement strand
CTAGAAAATATTTATGAGTCCATGGATAAAGGTTTTACCCAACTCAAATTACTTGGAGACAAAGGAAACCTCCTTCTTTCTGGCCCTTTCTGGACGTGATTAGCCATGCTAACTTCCAGCGACGAAGGATGTCACCTCTAGTAGACCTTCACCAACTATGTGATGATATTCGCCAAACGTTATGATTTTACGTTGAACATGGCTCCTTTTGATGCAAGAAGACACTGTTCTGAATGGTTCACTAGACCATACCCAGCTCCAACGAAAACCCAAGCAGAATCCCTTGCCATCTGGGAAGCTTTCTTAACTCCTAGGGTGTTAATCCTCAGGCTTAATCAGTCGAAAACTCAGGTTACCCTTATTGCTTATCAACCAAATCTTGTTGCTCGATAATTTGGCTTGATCTAAATTCTACCACGACCCATATATGAGAAAAAGAATGCCCTTCTTCTCTACAACGCAATTCACAGTGAGGATATGACCATCAAGCAAATAACTCGTTATGTTGGCCAAACACAACTCATTCTTGTTGCCTTCGAACCAAATTTCCTCTGTACCCCACAGTTTGACCAGTGGTGGAAAGAGTACTATGCTGAAGAATTCTTTGATGTTGATGCCTTTACTCAACATCTTAACAAGGCTTTTTTCTTCGCGTAAGAGAAAATCAAGAAAGGCACTTCGACTCATATTAAGGAAATCCAAGCATTCCAAAAGTACTTCAAAACTGCCTATAGGTCTAATGTTCTTAGTCAAACCGTCCGCTAAGCAGTCGTTACTTTAAAGAGAAATTTTTAAAGAAAATGGAGAACTTAAAGCTCCCTTCGTTCGTTCCTCCTGAGAAACGGTACAAAACAACTTTTAACATGTATCCTCATAAATTCCCTCGACTGCCAAGTGTTGACTTTGGTGTGGCTTTTAGCCCTCCATTTCCAGACTGGTTCGTCTGTGGGGATTTTGTAAAAATCCTTCGCCAGAAATCACAAAAACATGCCTAGCGGGTGGTTGCGACTAAGCATACATTAGACAGTTTCAAAGGACACCTTCATATTGGCATTGAAGATGTTCGCATCGAGTCTGAAATATATGAAGGTGTGGAATGAGAGGTGTTTTGACCTAACCTTTTTCGATTTATTTATCTTTCTTTGTTTGTAATAACTGTTTTGATTTTCTTTCAACCGTGAAGGTTCCACCTAAAAAACCTACATCCAAAAAGCAAGTCGAAGTAAAAGAAGAAGGAGGTGGCAAACCAACAACATCAACAAGGATAATTTTATTTTACTCATCACTCCTTTTTCGTACACTGTTATGTTTCTAATGCTTTGAATCATCCCTCATATGGCTACAAGTTTTCCTTATTTAGGCTCATCTTCTCGAACAACTCTGAGTACATTATGTCGCAAGAGTTACCACCATCAATTAATATCATGTACACGTCAAAGTGGTCGACAATAACAATTATGACCAAAGGAAAGATATCATTTGGGATTCCCTGGACTTTTTGCCATCTCAGAAACAAAGCATCGATCTATCTAGACTATTGGATGAGGTGCTTCCGCCTTTCTTTTTGACAGACATTAACTCTACGATCATCATATTCATTGTCCCTTTAGATAGAACAGTTTTCCGAACAGTACCTCCCGTAATGACCGCAATGCGCTGACACTTTCCATATGTGTTTCCTTTTCTTCACTACTCGTCTTTTTATCGTTGGTCCCGACATTGACTGTCTTAGATGGATAATTGCTCTTCGACGACTCTTCTCGGCCCCTCTTGCCACCTTCGGTGTATTTAGACATGCAACTTCTCTTTATCATACCTTCGGTCGCGTCCTTGAGTTGGATGCAATGATTGACCTCGCCCCAAGCAACACTAGGATGACTCATCATCATAGGCTTCACAGAAATCATTCCGCATCTAAATTAATCACTTCACCCTTCCCAAACTTCGTACTGAAGGGACCGTGGACTAAAATAACTTTATTAGATTTGAAAAAAAAAAGTAGCCCAAAGGACATGAAAAGAACTAGGTGGGACATTATCCCGGATCGCCCAGCCTATACAGGAGAAAATCAATTGAACCATAACATAAAGAAAGGAGACCACCTTTCTAATCTAGGAGGCAATCTTCTCCCTAATTCCACAGACTCAGTAGAAAAGTAAGAGAAAATTATTTTTTCCCTATTACGTGACTAAAGAAACCATTTATTTATACTCCAACACAGAAATTTGAATTTGAGAATTCATTCACTTATTTTTTTTTGACTTATTTAATATATACATATAACCTTGTGTCTATATACGACAACCAATTCCCCTAATTGTATTTTACAACTACAAGTATTATCATAGGTTGGTTATCATTATCATTATCATATGTAAATTAAAAGATAATGATTTGAAAATAATACACTTAATAATAATTCAATCAGGTTTAACTAAAAATAATAATAAATAGATAATTATTTTAAAATTTTGTATGTAAATATGACAATTAAAAAATAAAAAGACATGTAAAATTACTATAAAAAAAATTCCCATCCCATTTTCCGCCCTCCCATACGGTGTTTGAAAGGTCTTATCACTAGAAGAAAGCCCTTATCACAATTTTCCCACTAAAAGCACGCGACAATGGAAAACGAAATTCCTTTTGAGCCCGCCTGATAGCGATGATGAGTCACGGGTGACGCATAAAGATGGATCACCGGCCACCGTCTTGGACTTTAGCCACGAACACCCACTCACTCTCTCGTCATCCATTTCCTATCATATTTAACTTCTCCAAACAAGTCCCATGCTCATCGTTTTTTCAATCATTATTATTTTCTTTTAATAATTTATCTTCTGCACTTGTATACAGATAATAAACATGTACTATAATCGAGCACTACTTTATACTTCAATTTTCTTCTCACTAGTAGAGTAATGAGTACGTATCCAGAACCATATTAATAATTAATTAATCACGCATCACGCACCGCCCAGATTGGCAATTGCGGCGTTTTAAATAAATAAAAAGTGATAATAAAAATTAGTCAAAGAAACTCTGGTATGTAAAATTAGGCTAAGGTTGAAAGTTCTTATGTTGAAAAAGTATCGTTTGAATAAATTAAGAAAATTATTCTTTTTATAGATAAATTGTGTTGTTAATAGGAAAATTTTTATAAAGACATTTCGGATTTAATCTTGTAAGGAAATATTTTTATAAAGATACTTTTAATGGATAATTAAAGAAGGTTTAATATTTATATTACCATAAGTAATTCAGTTTATTTTCACACCCACCCAACCACCCACCTTTTTGTAGGCAATTGTCTCTTCGCTGTGAGGAGACAAAGCACCACCCAACCAGCAAAACAAAACCAAAACCAAACAGAAAAAGAGAGAGAACACATACACACATAAACACATAAACACACAGACAGACAACATCGTTTACTGTGTTTTGCATAAGGAACTGAGATCTAATCTAATCTAACTAATATGGGGTGAAACACAGAATTCAATGTCAAACATAAAAATGAAGAACAAAAAGGAAAATTAAAGGAGCTGAACTTGTTCATCACCGCCACTGGAAATCACAACAGCTCAATAGTACCTCATAGTTTTGATTTATTTTACTTTCATTTTGGTGAGTTACATCATATCTTAATTATGCGTTTTTTTTTCTTCTTATTCTCTGGAGTGATATTTTTCTTTCTTTCCTCTGATCAATTTGATTTGATTTGTATTCTTCTTACTGGTTATTGATTTGTATTTATTGGACAATCAGATCAGATAGTTTGTTTCTAGTTATTCCGGCGTATCGGAATTTTGTTGATTCAGTTTTGGAATTTGAGAAACAAAATCCAACTTCAACCGATCAGGTATGTTTTTTTTGTACTCTTTCGGATCAATTTAAGAAAATAAAAATGGATTTGGTTTATCTGAAACTGAAAAATTTGTACTTCTTTTCTTTTTTTGTTTGTTCCTATGAATAGACACAGAAGCAGAAACTGTGATGACTTGGTTGACTTTGTAGTCAAACCATATTCATGTGGAGGTTTTGGTTCTTCAGGTTTTTGAAGGATTGATTAAGCGATGGCGAATCTGTCTCAAGCTGATTCTAGGAGAATGTATTCTTGGTGGTGGGATAGCCACATAAGCCCTAAGAACTCGAAATGGCTCCAAGAAAATATTACCGGTAATGCTTTCGATCTTTCCAGCTTAATTTGTAATTTTGTACGATTTATTTTCTTGATTACACCGTGTTATAGATCAACTTATCACGATGATATCTCGTGTTGCGCAGATATGGATTTCAAGGTGAAGCAAATGATTAAGCTCATTGAAGAAGATGCGGATTCCTTCGCCAGGAGAGCGGAAATGTACTATAAAAAACGGCCGGAGCTTATGAAAATGGTCGAGGAGTCTTATAGGGCATACCGAGCGTTGGCTGAGAGATACGATCATGCAACTGGAGTGATCCGCCAAGCCCATCGGACGATGTCTGAAGCATTTCCTAATCAAGTTCCTATGATGATCACGGATGATATGGAGACCGAGCCGCGTACTCCAGAAACTCGCCACCCTTCACATGCGTTTCTTGATTCGGATGAATTAGAAAAGGATGCTCATGTTATCAAAAGAAACGGAGCGCATAGTGAAGAGCCTTATTCTCCTTTGAACAATACTGGTTTAAGACAGCTCAATAATCTCTCCATCCCTCGAGAACATGCCAAGTTTGCAGAAGGGCGTGCTAGAAGGGGGCTCAATTTTTTAGAGACGGAGGAGGAAACTAGCGAGCTAAAAAACGGAAGCCAAAACACTAAGGCTCAAGTTTCGTCTGAGTCTGGACGTGTCGCAAAAGCGGAAGCGGAAATTTCAGCCTTGAAGGAAGCACTTGCCAAATTGGAAGAAGAAAAGGAAGCTGGGTTGCTTCAGTATCAGAAGAGTTTGGAGAAATTATCTAATCTTGAATTAGAAGTGTCTTCCGCACAAGAGTATTATCAAAAACTCGATGAACGGGCAAGCAAATCAGACACTGAAGTTCAAAGCTTGAAAGAAGCGGTAATCAAATTACAGATTGAAAAGGAAACTTATCATCTTCAGTACCAGGAATGCTTGGAGAAAATAACCGATCTGGAGAGAAGTGTCTCTTCTGCTGAGAAGGATGCGGAAGAGTTTAACGAACGCGCTACTAAAGCTGAAACTGAAGTTGAGTCGTTGAAGCAGGATCTCGTTCGAGTAGAAGCTGAAAAGGAAGCTGCCCTTGCTGAATATAAACAGTGCTTGGAGACTTTATCGAAACTGGAGAAGAGATTAAAAGAATCCGAGGAGAACGCTAGAAGGATTAACGAGCAAGCTACTATAGCTAATAAGGAAATTGAGGCTTTGAAGTTGGAAGTTACTAAACTTAGTGAAGAGAAGGAAGACAATGCTCTCCGGTATCAGCAATGCTTGGAGATAATTTCCAGTTTGGAACATAAACTTTCGTGTGCCGAAGAGGAGGTTCGTCGGTTAAATTCAAAGATCGACGATGAGGTTGAAAAGTTACATAGTTCCGAACAAAAGTGTCTCCTTTTGGAAACATCAAATCATGCTCTACAGTCTGAATTACAGTCTTTGGAACAAAAGATGGGGTCTCAAAGTGAGGAACTTAATGAGAAGCAGCAAGAATTGAGTAAACTTTGGAATCGCGTACAAGAGGAGAGACGCCATTTCATTGAGGCTGAAACCGCTTTCCAAACTCTTCAGCATTTGCATTCTCAATCGCAGGAAGAGCTTAGATCTTTTGCTGCCAACTTGCACAGTAAAGTGGAATTACTCAGGAACATGGAATCGTGTAAGCAGGCTCTAGAGGATGAAGTTCACAGAGTCAACGAAGAAAACCAAATTCTAAACGAGGTCAAGATTTCGTCTTCTTTGTCTATAAAAACTTTGCAGGATGAGATATTGAATTTGAAAGACACGATAGAGAAACTCGAACAGGAGGTTGAGCTGCGACTTGATGAAAGAAATGCTCTTCAGCAAGAAATTTACTGTCTTAAAGAGGAGCTTAACGGCGTGAATAAAAAACACGAAGCAATGATGGAGGAGGTCAGGTCAGCTGACTTAGATCCTCAGTGCTTTGGCTCATCTGTGAAAAAATTGCAAGACGAGAACTCGAAGCTGAACGAGACGTGTGAGGCTGAGAAAGATGAGAAAATAGCTCTTTTGGTGAAATTGGAAACAATGGAGAAACTTTTAGAGAAAAATTCTGTTTTAGAGAATTCCATTTCAGAATTAAATTCTGAGTTGGATAGTCTCAGAGGAAAGGTTAATGTCTTGGAAGAAACATGCCAGACTTTGCTTGCGGAGAAATCAACTCTTGCTGCTGATAAGGACACCTTGTTTTCTCAATTACAAGCCGCAACCGAGAAGCTGGAGAAGCTCTCAGAAAATAACAACCTTTTGGAAAATTCACTATTTGACGTCAATGCTGAACTTGATGGATTAAGGGTAAAGTCCAAGGTCTTACAAGACACATGCCAGTTACTTGAGCATGAGAAGTCCTCTATCTTTTCAGAGAAAGAATCCTTAGTTTCAGAGCTGAACACCACTCACCGAATGCTGAACGATCTTGAAAAAAAACACGGTGAGTTGGAACTAATGTATTCGGAGCTAAAAGGAGAAAGGGCGTCTGCACTTCAAAAGGTAGAAGAGCTATTGGTTTCCCTATATTCTCAAAGGGAGGAACATTGCAGAGTTTTGAAGTTGAATGAAGACGAAGTGGCAAACAAGGAATTACAAATTCATACCATGCAAGAAGATGCAAAGTGCCGGAAAGAAGAATATAACGAGGAGCTGGATAAAGCCATACATACTCAAATTGAAATTTTCATCTTGCAGAAGTTTATCCAAGATTTAGAGAAGAAAAACTTTTCCCTTCTAGTTGAGTCCCAGAGACTTTTGGAAGCGTCTAAAATGTCAGACAGAATGATTTCTAAATTGGAGACTGAAAGTATTCAAAAGCAAGACGATGTGAATTCTTTGGCTGAGAAACTTAAAATACTAAGAATTGGGCTGCTTCAGGTCGTCAAGACTCTTGGCATTAACGGTGATCATTATTTCTTTGAAGATTTGCTTGATGAAGACGAAACTCTCCTGAACCATATACATGGAAAACTTAAGGAGAGACAAGAGTCTTTTGACACAATGTTCAATGAAAATCACCACATGGTCGTTCAGAATTCAGTTCTGGTTTCATTTCTTGAACAATTGAAAATGAAGGTAGAAAATCTTGAGATAGAAAAAGGCGCGCTTGACGATGAGTCCAGAATACAGTCGAAGAAGTTCATGGAATTGCAAATAGAGTTCCAAAAGATACTGGAGATGAATCGAGAGTTTAAGCTGACAATAATCAAAGGAGAAGAGAGAATAGAAGGAATGACAGCTGAAATGAATAATCTACACAAAGAGCTGTCGGACATGGAAAAGAGCCACAAAAACTTACAGGAGGAAAACTGCACGATATTTGAAGAGAAAAATTCGTTGATGGGAAGATTCAAAAATCAGGCTGAAGAGAAGGGTAACTTGGAAAAAGAAATTTGTGTCATGTTCCATGAGATATTAGTTCAATCTAATATTTCTGTGGTTTACCAGAATATTATATTTGAAAAACTGCGGGAACTTGAACAACTTGGTGAAGAACTTGATAAGCTCGGGTCAAAAAATAATAACCTTGAGGAGAGATTGAAGATAATGGCACACAAATTAGAGAACGAAGAAAAGGAAAACTCTCATCTTAAAGAGTTATTTGTGAAGTCGAATGTTGAATTGAGTTTAGTTGAATCTGTCAATGATCAATTGAATTGTCAAATTAGAAATGAAAAGGAAATGTTGTGTCAAAAGGAAATTGTGCTTTTGGAAGCAGCTAAGACATTTCATGCTTTACAGACTGAGAAGAAAGAATTGCAAAGAACGGTGGAAGACCTGAAGATTCGATATGATGATGCCAAGGAGAAACTTGAAGAGCAAGCTAATCAAAATTTTAAATTGTCCTCAGACAAGGACCATCAAAATGAAGAGCTCGGAGCCCTTTACGAAGCAAACCAAAATTTGGAATTTTTAATGAAGCGCCTACACCATGAACTTGAAGAAACTAAAATGAGGGAAAAGACGCTAAATTATGAAGTACGTGAAGGAATAAACGAGATTGAACAATGGGAAACTCAGGCTACAGCACTCTACGCTGAACTGCAGATTTCTGCTGTCAATGAAACATTATTTGAAGGGAAGGCCTGCGAGCTAGCTGATACATGTGAGGATCTTGAGCGGATAAACAACTCGAAAGAAATGGAAAGTGAACAAATGAAAGAATTAGTTAGCAAGTTGGAAGGTGAAAATGCGAGACTGTGCGGTCAGTTAGCTGCTTATGTTCCAGCTATCAGTGCTTTGAGTGATTGTGTAACATCCCTAGAGGCGCAGACTCTTGGACATGCAAAACATCATGACTATGAAAAACCGGAGGTATTAATTTCCTCTTTTTCAACTTATAACCAACTATTATTGCCGTTTCATGGATATAATTTGATTTTATTTGCGCTCTAATCACCATTTCCAGGTTAAGAATTCGGTGAATCACGAATACACTGAAAATGGTCAACAGATAGATGAAGATCAGGTTGTTCGGAAACCAGATCCGCTTCTTGAATTCCAAAACCTGCAGAGGAGGATCAATGAAATTTCAGTGGCAGTTAATAGTTTAAATGGAAGTTTCATACGAGAGAATGAAATGAGAGAGGTTCAAGAAGCAAAGGAGAATTCAAGGCCAGATAATCCTGTAACTGAGATTGAAGTACTACCAAAAGACATCATGCTTGATCATATATCTGAAAGTTCATCCTATGGAATAAGCAGGAGAGGAACTCATGAGCCTGATGATCACATGCTTGAGTTGTGGGAAACATCTGACAAGACACCGAAGATGGCAGCAGAACCGGTAGAAGATCATCATCAAAGAGGAATGGCCAAAAATCCCTACAACAAACATCCTTCAGGAGATTCCTTGTTGGAAAAGGAATTGAGTGTGGACAAGTTAGAGATTTCAAGAAGATTGTCACGGCCACGTGAAGAAGGAAACAAGAGCAAGGTTTTGGAAAGACTTGATTCCGATGCACAGAAGTTATCAAACCTTCAAATAACCATACAAGACTTGATGAAGAAAGTGGAAACAACTGAGAAGAGCACGAAAAGGAAAGGTGCTGAGTATGATACGGTTAAAGGGCAGCTTGAAGCTGCTCAGGAGACTGTCACAAAGTTGTTTGATGCCAACCGCAAGCTTATGAAAAATGTAGAAGACGGTGCATTGTCTTCAGCTGGGCAGGCAGCAGGAGAGTCAGATGAGATTGGAAGTGTCAGCAGCAGGAGGAGAGTTTCGGAACAGGCACAGAGAGGATCAGAGAAAATAGGACAGATTCAGTTAGAGGTGCAAAGACTGCAGTTTCTTCTTTTGAAACTGAATGATGGAAAAGAAATCAAAGAGAAAACAGGAATGGCGGATCAAAGTCCACGAGCACGATTGCGGGATTATCTCTATGGCGGGACAAGAACCAACCATCAAAAGAAGAAAAAAACATCTTTTTGTGCATGTGTAAGACCACCAACCAAGGGGGATTGATTTTTTTTTTTATACCATATTTCAACTTCATAAGACATTAGTTTTCTTGTGTGTATAAATCATATTTTGATCCGTCTATACATGTTTGTGCCTCATGTATTTTTAAGAAGAGGCTAGGATAGAACTTTGCCATTTCTTTTTCTATGTTTAATTTTGAATAATCCCTTCCTTCCCTTATGTCTAGTTAGTGCATGTGTGTGTCAAGGTTTTTGGCTTATGTCTTCAATTCACTGTATTCAAAGAGTTGTTACAGAAGATTATAGATGAGTTAAACAAAATAGTTACTCAAATTCTTATGAACAAAACTATATTTTATACTCAATTGTTTCTAAATCTCTCAAGTGCTTCCCAATTCCCCTTAGATATCTCAAAAGATTTTCCAAATTCTAAAGACACTCTTAAGAATTTATCCTTACCTATCTAAGATTATCACTAGAATTTATAAATGTTTCTATGTCTTCAGATCTAAAGTTCTGAAGGTTGTGATAGCAAGCATGCAAAATACACTATTTCTAATTTATTTATTTTCTTTTCAAACTCATTCTTACTTTGTGGAATTACTTTACACTTAAGAAATCTAGTGGCTTTCTTTCTTAGTCTCATCATAACTTCATGTTTCACATATTGAACAAAATATACTAACATTTAGTCTCACTTTCCATAACTCTTGACTATCATGAGTTCTTCACTATCATTCTTAACACATAGGGTTTCATTTATTTCTCATATGTTTTCCACTTTCATTGACTCCAGGCTCATAGGAGTGGTATGATACTGGAATATCATGTGGGATATCTTGGCCATCTTGCAATCTTCAATGTTCTTGAACTTAGGATGCAACATTTGGTCTCATCTTCTAAAGTTGTTAAGGGGTAACTTTTTATCCACATATAACAGTTGTCCTTGGACATTGAGCCCTTCATTATCAATTCATATCGTTGCTGGTGACACTGCATCCAGACTCATTAAATTCCACGTTCAAACACTGATCACATAGTTGACTCATACTGATCAAACTTGCAACAAGTCTTTCTACTAACAGTACTTCATCAAGGCTAGGGATACCTGGATAAATCAGTTTTACTATGCATTTGATCTTTCTTCTAGCTCATCACCAAAGGTAACATAACTCTGATAATAGGTTTTTAATTCCTCAATATAGATCTTTTTATCAGTCATATGCTGCGAACATCCACTATCAAAATACCAATCCTCTCTAAAAGAAACTTTAAGAGAAAAATGAGCTAAGAGACACTTGACAGTTTCTATGAGTTTCCACACTTTCTTTACTTGGGTTTGCTTCCCTTTTCTTTTGTTGAGTCTTGGCTGACTATAGGATTGAGGATATCCATACAATACATAACAAAAGGGTTTATATGACCATATCTACCACAAGGGTCTTATATGGGGTTTCTTTTGTTACTCAATTATTATACATGCTTCATTTCAATTGGAGCGTAAAAGTATGAAAGTTGCAACTAGCTCTTCTTCAGACAAGTCTTCATCATTAAACTCTTCTTCAGACTCATACTTTTTAATGAAATCCATTACTTTGTTGGCACTGTCTTCGTCACTTTTATTATTAGATTCAGACCAAGTGATTGTCAATCCCTTTTTTTGTTTCTTTAGGAAAGTATGACATTCAACTTTGATGTGGGCAAAGCCTTCACATTCAAAACATTTTGGTCTTTTTCCTTTAGAATAATCTTCTTTTTTGCTCTTGTGTTGGGGACAGATGTCTGACCCGTTGCCTTACATATTTTTCCTCCATTGTTTGTCCAGTCTTCTTAAGAATTTTTTGAACTTTCTTCTAATATAAGCTATAACATATGATAGGCTTTCTTCAGTATCCTTTTCATCTTGATCTTCCTTTTCTTGAGTGTTGGATATAGAAGCTCCACATTTGTTCTTATTTTTTGATCTTCCATATATAGAAACTTCAAAGGTTTGAAGAGAATCAATGAGTTCATCAACCTCAAAGGTGCTTAAGTTTTGAGCTTCTTCAATGGTTGTTACTTTCATGTCAAACTTCTGAGGCAAAGATCTGAGAATCTTTCTAACCAGTTTTTCTTCTAACATTTTTTCTCCCAAAACAAAAGAATTGTTGGTTATATCACACAATCTAATATTGAAATCAGATATGGATTCATCTTCCATCATTCTCATATTTTCAAACTTAGTTGTGATGAATTATAGTCTTGACATCCTAACTTTGGATGTGTCTTTATGAGAAGTCTAGAGAATCTTCCAAACTTCTTTAGCTTCAATACAAGTGTTGATTAGTCTGGACATATTCTTGTCAACACCATTGGATGTATTTATCTAACAAACATACTCCATTAAGAGATTTTTTTTTAAATAACCATGTTTTCCCAAAAAAAAAAATTCATAAATAACAAAAACCAAACCAACCATCTTTCAAATAAAAAAAATTCGTCCCCAAGAGGATGTGTCACTTCCTGTGGCGCATGTACTCATTATTTAGCCTAAGGCGTCATTGCCTATGGCGCATGCCTTAGTGTGTAGCCAATGGGTGTGGCGCATGCCTTAGTGTGTAGTTAATGGGTGTGGCGCATGGATGCAACATTTATGTGCATGCGGTCATCATTTGTGACTCATGTGTTGTGTTGTTTTTTAATTAATTTAACAACAAAATAGTTATAAATAAAATGTTTAATAAACAAATTATAATATTATTCCATCAAATAGAATTACACAATGATTAGAGAGAAATTTAATGACCCACTCGATTGTAATACCCACCAATTCCACACCCGACGTATTTGACCAAGCGCGACACTGACGTGTCCGCCGGATAAATAACTGCAAGTATACAGTTTTTTGTTAAGTCTTAAAAAGTTTGTCGAACCTACAGGAAATTAATAATCAAACTAATGTTATCTATCGTTGCAGTGCAAAGCTAAGACTGGTGATTAACATATTACGAACGGGAAGAAGAAAAAAATACTAATTTCTAAAGGTTTGGAAATAATGATGAAATGAGTCTGGAATATGGATTCCGCGTGCCTAAGGAACTTGTAGAGATTAGGTGCTAATTACGACTTAACTCAGTTCCATAAAAAATACCGGCTTAAAGACTCTGTCTCACACTCTTGTGCTATTGACAAGAACCACACTTTCTAACCACATAATTTTGTTCTCGCTCGCCCGTTTCAATTAAAAAACGTATTTTGAAAATCAATGAGATTCTAAATGATACCTAAAGCGCTCTCGCTGTTTTTAGGATTGATGCCTAGTTTCTACTATTCAGTTCATTCCTCACACTCTCGCGCTATCGACTTGAACTTTAGTTTATTCCCCTCTCGCATGTCGAAATAATAAATCATACAAATTGGAAACTAAAATCAAAACTATCATACAATCATAAGTTCGCACCTAAAGTTTTTTATAGAGCCCCGTCAGTAACAAAAGTCCTCATACGCCGATCTCAATTAAATTTAGCCAGACATAATTTCATCTAAAACTAACATGTTCAAACAAAGTAAACTTAAAACTAGCATGTTAAATAATATCTAAAGGCAATAACAAGTAAAGGCAATAAAACGGTAAAAACCTGAAATTAAAGAAACGAAAACTTTAATTGAACGAAAATGCCGGCAGGCTTGCTTGCGATCCAAGAGTGTAATATATAAAATAAAAAAAGAAACAAATGCGACAATTCCTCGATGTGAGTTATTGTCGCTTTTACAGGTGATTTATGCTTAATTCTAGAACGGAATTTTGGCATTGCTTCCGCATGTCTTGAATGTCTTGGAATGTGTCCTAGAGGTCCTATATATAGAAAAAATGACCCTGCAACTGCCCTGGGACGTGCATGAGAGTGGAGGGAAAAGAAAACTGCTTTAAACTGCTGTTGCGCACTAATGGCGAATGTCATTGCCTTCTTCACTTTAAATGACGTGGCAGGAAAGGTGATGGAGAACGCCATATCAATGACAGAGGCAGAATTGCTTCATTTGCTGCACTTTTTTCTATTCTCTGACTCTTTTTTCTATTTGCTTCCGAATCCGCAACAGATGAACCTGATAACTGCAAACACAGTAAAACAAAGTAAAATGCAACAAGACTCAATAAAATACAGATAAATAATATGCACAATGAGCCTAAAAATATGATACGATTTCTCATTATCAAACTCCCCCACACTTAGACCTTTCCTTATCCTCAAACAAACTCCCAACGTAGTGAAAACAGTAAGTATAATATCTGAAACATAGACACAACATGACTCTAAAATGTATGCGGCTTCCAGGCTAATGCTAAATAGATAGATACTAAATATCGATAACAAGGACACCATAATGACACATATTCGCATTTGCAGACAAGGGCTCCCCCCTATGCAATACCAATCCAAATCATACCATTATGACTCGACCTACATTCTTCGTTCCTTTTCACCTCTTTTTTCATTCTCGTTTGATCATCTTAAGCCTGTTATCCCCGCACTCACATGGTAAGTGAACACGTTAGTGTTTATGATCTCGTTATTCAAATTTCACACTTTTTCTTCTTTTCTTTCTTTTTTCTTTTTGAATTTCAAGAATCCGGTTTGTTGGGCTAAATGACCAGGTAAGGACCACCTAACTTAGAGGGAACGTATCTTTTCATTCTCTTTTTCTACAAAACTATGCAATTCAATTTTTCGAGATCAAACACATATTTGCACCAGTTCATTACTTAGTGTGTGCCTTAGGATGGTGCCGACCGCTAGTATAAACTACTCAAGAGGCTAATACAAAAACTCGAAAATTAAGGTCTCAACAAAATGATTATTTAAATCGATACCACATACTTAGGAATCTAGGGAGTTAGGACGGTACCGATATTATCAAAACTTTTCCAAGTCTACTTAACATAGCCTAGAAATAAAAAATAACCTATACTCTCATAGTGTCGTGCCATTGAATCAGAACAATTTTTTTTCATTGGGGGTCAATTTTAAGCGAATTTTATAACAAAAAGAAAAAGTAACATACAATAGGACTCAACAACACACAATAGACTCAATGACGCATAATAGACTCAACGCACAAATAGAAAGTGATTTAACAGAACTAACTAGAAAACATAAAAACATCATAAACACAACGGGAAAAGTAAAAATAAAGCAGCAAAGCTCCTCCCCCACACTTGAGCCAAACATTATCCTCAATGTTCCAGTACAAGGTGAAAGAAGAAGTATAGAAACCTGGTGTGAGGCTCAGTGATGTCGGCCTCAGCAGCGTGGGCGTCTAAATCCTCTACCAAGCGCATGATGTGAAACGTGCTGCATGAGCTCTCTCATAGTCATCGCCTCTGTCCTCAGTACGTCTATCTGCTCAATAAGGTCACCCATGTCGTGATGTGTTATGTCAGCA
Source organism: Lathyrus sativus (assembly GCA_963859935.3). Taxonomy (NCBI): domain Eukaryota; kingdom Viridiplantae; phylum Streptophyta; class Magnoliopsida; order Fabales; family Fabaceae; genus Lathyrus; species Lathyrus sativus. Next base: position 489,519,042 of record OZ012740.1, on the reverse strand, counting down.
AAGTCAACCTGCTGCTGGTTGGCTTGGTTGATGGCAATTCTCAGCTCCTCTTGCTGCCTCTGCATGCTCTAAAGTAATAGATCACGCTCTGCCTCCCTATCATTCCGGTGCTTAAGCTCAAACAGAATATTATCAAGTGTACTCCGGATGGAAACATAATCATACTCCTTGTAGGGCTGGTAGGTACCTGAAAATTGGTCAGAAAAAACAGATACGGTATGTGCGCGGGTGCTAGGCTCGGGAGCATCAACAGCTTGGGCACGAGTGCCAACATGTGGAGCATTACGCCCCATAAGGTCAACATAAGCCTGGCTAACCGTCTCTTCCTCATGATCGGGAGCCCCAGTGTCAAAAATACAGTTAGTGCTAACACGCACATTAATGAGTGTGGCACAAGGAACAGTGACGTTCCTAACCTCCCAGTTACTAATCATCAAACCGTATTTGCCGCTAGGAAAAGTCTTAATAAGGCGCATGGAGCGGCAGTACTCTAAATCAGCAAAGGGTATGACTAACTGCTCAAGAGTAACCAACTCGGTATTTAAGCCTAAAGCAAAGGCTATAGAGGTAATCACTCCTCCAACACAAATATGACCACCAACTCTACCAGCGACGAATGCAAGATGCGATAAAAGGAAATGTGTCGGGTTAACCTTAGTTTCAGAGAGTGCACAATGGATGAAGAAAATATATTTAGAATTCACATTCCCTGTGTTTTCCCGACCAAATATGGTGTTAGCTAAGATACGATGCAAATACCTAATGGTTGGGTTATGAATGGCAGTGGCTTTAAGACCTTCCCAAGTGGTGGAGATTTTACCAGTAGTTTGACACCAAAAGCCTAGAGCACTAGACTTCCACTCACTCTTGGGAGGTGCTTGGTAAGAATACCCATTTCTGCTAGGGAACTGAAATATTGTGCCTATTCGTTCTTGGGTGAGTGTGTAATCCCTATTAAACATCCTGAAATTTATGGAACCAGTAGTGCGGGACATGTCAGTGGAATATTGAAAAGAACTCAAAAACTTATAAGTCAACCTAGTATATGTGAGGTTGGGAAGAGAACAAAAGTGTGACATAAATAGGTTGTTTAACATCCAGTTGATGCTATCGAACAACCCTAAGTTGCAAATAGTATCAATATCGGGATACTGCGTTGCGACAGCGGGTCTCTTGCACAACTTGTGGAAGTTGGTTCTTTGATTTTCACCAATGATGCCTTCCGTGAATTCAATACCATGCAATCGATATCTCTAGCGATTCTTGGAGGCATGATGGAGAATGGATGATAATGAGAGGGTTTGAAATGGTAATGAAGATTATGAGAAAAATAGAGAGTTGGTAGAGATGATGGAGTAAGAGTATTTTTTATTTTGGTATTTTATAGAGAATGAGAAGAATTTGGATGGTTGGGGGTTAGGGTAGGAGTTGATAGAGGTTAATGTGGGTGTTTATCGAGAGGTTTAGGAATTTGAAAAGGTTTGTATTGGGAAAACATGCAAAAAGAAACTGCAAATGCGCAGGAACTGTTCTTACGTTGGGATGGCGAACACCATTAAGCACATGTCGAACGCCATGTGTGTTGAACGTTGATTTTTAAAAATAAAAGGCCAATGGCGAATGCCATTAGCATAATCGTGAACACCATTAGGATGAAATGCGCAACTTTCATTGTTTAAGTCCAGAAAGAACATATGGGGTATTTCTAAAAGCCAAAATACTACTATTACGAGTTATAGGTGCAAAAGGTCTATTTAGAAGTTCAAAAATGTATAAAAATAGAAATATTTAATAATCAGGAATAAAAATAAACAACGAAAAGGGAAATCACATTAAATCAAATAACAATAACAACATGTCTTCGTCAATAACTCGATGGTACAGTAAATGCAAAACAACGATGAAGGGAAATACAATGATAAACTAAAACAACTCAAAATAAGGAAACAATGATACAAGTCATCAACATCAACCAATGTGGCGCCTAAATGAGTATACTGGCTAGTATAAGTGATCGAACTGCTCATTGACGACATCCATAAAACTGATGAGATCCCCTCGTATATAAGTGATCTCGCTCCTAAAAAAATCTACCTCAGACTGTAAAGCACCAATAGTGGTGGAAAATTCTACAAGAGGAATAAAAAGATTAGCTCCAGAGACGCGAGAAACAACATCAAGGGGAATGGCATCCCGAATTTCAGAAGGTTGAAGGCTATCTAGTGGAGTTGGCGACTCACTTTGTTCCTCTAAGTTATAAAGCCAAATATCCTTGTTGTGAACATTGGTTTTCTCACTATTGGGCAAGTGAAATTATGAACCACTCAGAAACTCAAACTCAGCGGGTCCTAAATTAGCAATAATGCCACGGTTAAAGGAAAAGTTAAGGTGCATGGGACAGATACTGATCAATACATCTTCATACACATTCTTCCATTGTTATAATTAGGTATTCCTACAGTTTATTTGAATATTTTTACTATTTTAATGTGTTTTCATATTTAAGTTTATTTTTACCTTTATTTTATTTTCGCAGCTTATTTTCAGCTTTAGTGGTTATTTGATATTTGTCCACTGTTTAAATCATAACTGGAGTTACGAGAATCGCATTTACGCGTTCTAATAGGAGTTGGAAAGCTAAGACAGAGAGGTACAACTTTTATGTTTGAGGAAGAGTATGATTCGGAGTGCAGCAGGTCCAAATAATTCGTTGAAGTCAGGACCTGAAATCTGCCATTCGAAATATTTAGTTTTGGGCCGGGTTTTTTTAAAGTTTTTCGACCCAGTTGGGTTAAAACCAGAAGTGTTGATGTTTTCTTATACCTAGCAGCCGTACTACTGTCACTTTAACTTCTTTTTACGAATTTCATTGTATTTTGTACGATTTTCATGGAAAACTAATTCCCAAGGGAAATCCTGTTGCTTATGGGTTCCATCACTTTGAGGTTATTATAATACCAATTTAATTCGATTTCTGTTCAATTATTTTTTATGAAATCATTTGCTAAATTTGGTTGCATTCGTTTGCTTAATTCAATTGTGTTCATAGGATAAAATTGATTAAATTTGATTGTATGCATGTTCCTAAATTTAATTGCGTGTTATCGTTTGCTTAATTTGTTAAATCGTCATATTCTTAACCATTTGCTTAATTCGGTAACAGGAACATAATTCGTATGATTTTGATAAACACTTGTCTGATTAATATCATAATCGAATATGATTGAAGCCGCTTAGGGATTGGTGTTATAATAGCCGATGATAAGTCGGAATCCGAATCAGTAGGATTAATCGTTTTAGCTTAATTAATAATCACTTATTTTAATCACTTTTTCTCTTGTTTTATAAATCAAAACTTAAAACCCCCCCAGAAACCTTTTCTTTAGTTGGTTGAAATAATATAATAATTCTTGCGATACGACTCGAGTCATTGTCGCTAAATTATCGTTTTTAAAAAATACTCATTTTTGATCAGTGCGCGACAGCTGATCAAATTGGCATCGTTGCCGGAGATTCTTGTTGATGTTAGCCAATTTTAGAATTTTAGTTTAGAGTTTTGTTAGATTTTTTTGTTTTTTGTTTTTGCGTGTTAATTTTCAGGGTTGCAATATATGGGTAAGTGTTTCAGCCTATCAGGTAAGTTGGAGGCTACTGTTTCGATTTGCTCTGAATTATTTTTCACAAAATAAAAAAAAATGGCTGAACAATACTCAATTAGAATAAAGTTCTAAAACATTTTGACCCTGAAAATCGCAAATTCCTTATTTTTCTATTTTATTTGATTTATTTTCTATTTTCATATTTTCAAAAAAATCTGAAATTTTTTGTAGAGATTTATTCTGATTAGATTTGATTTTTAGTTGTATTTATTTTATGTGTTTAGATTTTATTTTATAATTTTTAGATTTTATTTTATTCACTTTTCTATTTTTCCATTCTTTTTCTTAATAGGGACATTGTTGGTATTTTTCTAATTGTTACTGCATTGCTGAATTAGTTATGTTTTTTTCTTTTTCTTTGTTGATTTTTTTCTCCTATTAAATTTAATATGCCTAACCAAATAACTCTTAGAGAACTTGTTGCACATGATATAAATTATAATGCTTTATGTACGGAATATCCTATTGTTAGTGTACCTTTCGAATGGAATTCTGGTTTAATACACTTGTTGTCAAGGTTTAATGGACTTGCAGGTGAGGATCCGAATAAGCATATGAAGAAATTCCAAATTGTGTGCTCTACACCTTCTGAACCTTCACTAGAGGACCTTGTCAAGAAAATGACTATAAATGATCTTCAGTTTCAGCAACGAACAGATTCCAGTATTCAGACTTTGCAGACACAGATTGGACAGCTTGCCACTGTAGTGAATGTCATGCAACAAGCTCAAGAATCAAACCAACTATCTGCCCAAACAATAGTGAATCCAAAAGAGTTATTGTCTGATTTAGTTGATGATATTTATCCTGAGTTGTTATCTGATTTTCCATCTTTATTAGATTATGATGATACTTACTCTTACAATTTATGTATTGACACTAATGTTTGCTCTGTTTGTGCTGAGATTAATGTTGCCTTGCAGGGTGATGTTTTTTATGATGTCGTTTATGCAGCTGAAACTCTTGATATCCCGGCTGCCCCGACCATGCCTTCCATTGAACGACCTTCTTCCTTAGAGCTTAAACCATTTCTGGACAATCTAAAATATGCCTATTTAGAGAGGAGTGAAAAGTTACCTGTTATAATTTCTTCTAACCTTGATTTTGATCAAGATAATAAAATTTTGCAGGTTTTGAAGAAACATAAGAAGGGAATTGGATGGACCTCGATGAAAGATAGAATAAAAGTAGTGAGGCAACCCCTTAATCCTTTAATCTCTGATCCTGGAATAAAAGGCGAAGGTATTAATAAATATTTCAAGATCAATGGATGCTATCCAAAGTTACTTTATGACATCCGCACTTTGGAAGAGGAGCCTGCAGAGGATCTATCTTTGGGAAAGACTGCTTATGTGATTACCTATCCACCTTGACTACCCGGGTGTGTTCTTTCCTTTTTCTCACTCTTATTTAATAGTTATGTCATTTTATTGAGGACAACACATGCTTTAAGTGTGGGGGAGGGAATCATTGTTTTATTTTGTTTTCTTTGTTTTGTTTTAAATTTTCTTTTGTTTTGGTTTTATTCTTAAATTAAAAAAAATTGTTTTACTTAGAAACACAATGCATCTTTTGAAATTTTTAGGCTATAGATTAACTTGAGGTTAGATTGTGGAGACTTGAGAAAAATTCATAAGATCGGTACCGTTTTAACACATTAAGTCTCCCGAATATGGAAATCGATTTAAATACTTGTTATGATATAGTATTGAGTTCTCATCCTTTAATAGCACTTAAGTAGTTTATCTAGCAGTCAGCACCATCTAGAAATCACACACTAAGTAATTAAGCTGATGCCAATAAGTGAATAATCATGTGCTTAATAAGAAGTCTAAATAGGAATCCGCCTTTTAAGTTAGGCGACCCTCCCCTGGTCACTTAGGCTAACGGTTGTGAAACCTTAAAAAAAAGAAAAAAAAGTGGTTAATTTTGAATTGTTGAAAATATATGGATCATAGTCACTAACAAGCTTATTTACGATGTGTATGAATAGATAAAGGGCTTAATGTGATTGCATTAGAATGAAAGAGAGCAAAAAGGAGGATGAGTAAGTTAGACTTAAGCATAATAACATGATTTGGATTGGTTTGTATAAGAGGGAGCTTTATGACCGCACAATTGCGGATTTGTGTTCTTACGATATCCTTAGTATGCAAAACTAGTACCTATCGATGCAATCTTGACCGAAGAAGAGTTTACAACCTAGAATGAGTATCTAAATGCTTTTGTTTTTCATGAGTCTTGATAATATTTTGCTCGGAGTGCAAAAGTTTAAGTGTGAGGAAATTTGATCAGTACATCTTCATACATATTCTTCCATGTTATGTTTAGGCATTCCTACAGCTTATTTGAATATTTTTACTATTTTAATGTGTTTTCATATTTAAGTTTGTTTTTACCTTTATTTTATTTTCGCAGCTTATTTTCAACTTTAGCGATTATTTGATATCTGTCCACTATTTGAATCATAACTGGAGCTACGAGGATCGGATTTGCATATTCTAATAGACGTTGGAAACCTAAGATAGAAAGCTACAACTTTTATGTTTGAGGCAGAGGATGATTCGGAGTGCAGAAGGTCCAAATAATTCGTTGAATTCAGGACCCGAAATCTGCCATTTGAAATATTTAGTTTTGGGCCGAGCTTTTTTTAATGTTTTTCGACCCAGTTTGGTTAAAACCAGAAGTGTTGATGCTTTCTTATACCTATCAGCCGTACTACTATCACTTTACCTTCTTTTTACGAATTTTATTGTGTTTTGCACGATTTTCATGGAAAACTCCAAGGAAAATCCTGCTGCTTACGGGTTCCATCACTTTGAGGTTATTATAATACCAATTTAATTCAATTTCTGTTTAATTCTTTTCTATGAAATCATTTGCTTAATTTGATTCCAATCGTTTGCTTAATTTGATTGTGTTCATAGGATATAATTGATTAAAGTCGATTGTATGCATGTTCCTAAATTTAATTGCGTGTTATCGTTTGCTTAATTCGTTAACTCGTCATATTCTTAATCGTTTGCTTAATTCAGTAACAGGAAAATAACTCGTATGATTTTGATAAGTGCTTGTCTGATTAATATCATAATCGAATATGATTGAAGCCGCTTAGGGATTGGTGTTATAATAGCCGATGATAAGTCGAAATCCAAATCAGTAGGATTAACCGTTTTAGCTTAATTGATAATCACTTATTTTAATCACTTTTTCTCTTATTTTATAAATCAAAACTTAAAACCCCTCATAAACCTTTCCTTTAGTTGGTTGAAATAATATAAGAATCCTTGTGAAAATAGTACCTTCTCTGAGAATAATACCTTGGGTCTCATGGGCAATTCTGTTCAGGTTTTCTAGCATATAGGTGGCGGCATTCATAGGCCTTCCCTGAGAAGCACATTACATGATAAATAACTTATCTTTTGACACAGAAGTAACACTCTCATCCTTACTAAACAGTGTATGGGCTAAAATTTTATGGAAATAGAGGATTGCGGGGTCATGGATATTCTCGGAGAATATGGTATGAGGATCAGGGTGATAGTTACCGGTTATAGTCCCCCAAAAGTAGTCAAGGTCAAGGTTGGTAAAGGCATCATCAGGAGTTAAGGTATAAGCATCAGATCCATTCGAAAATCCTAAAAGATCAGCCATCTCGTGGTGGATGAAGCGATATCTGATTCCAAACAATCTGAAGGTAGCTAAGCCTCGGCGAAATCCGAAACCTCGGTTAGGATCATAGTAAAAGGAACTCAGGAACTGAAGGGTGGGCCTACGGTACGGGGTAAATCTCTTTCTCACGGCAAATTTAACCCAACCTATTTGGTTGAGAAGGTACATCACACTGTCTCTGAGTCCTAAAGTAGTTAAGGTAAGTCTATAAGGGTAAATTAGTAATGACATTTCCCTCTGATCCAGAACATCAAAACATCGTCTATGAGCTTCATTTCTAAAAGTAACCTCCATGTCATCAACAAGCTCCATACTCCTAAGTCACTGATTAGTTATCCTAAGTTACGCTAGCCTGAAATTAGACAAGGATTATGCTATTAGTGGACTGTATCATAAGGAAGTGTCAGGATAGATAATAATAATAATAATAATAATAATAATAATAATAATAATAATAATAATAATAATAATAATAATAATAATAATAATGAAAACAAAAAGTAAAAGTAAATAGTTAAAATAGTTAAAATAAAAAATAAAAGAGAGAATAAAGACTAAAGATCGTGGGTTGCCTCCCACGCAACGCTTGTTTAATGTCGGTAGCTCGACATTAGATCAGAGTCAGGCTACTTCTTTGAAAGAGCGGGTAGCTCTTTTAACTTGTAACTTATGTAGAAATCCTTGTTTTCTATGTTGTGGTAATGCTTAAGTCGCTGCCCGTTTACAACGAATGTCTCATTGGATTTTCCGCTTATTTCTACGATTCCACTTTGAAAAACTCTTATAACCTCGAAGGGGCCAGACCATCTGGAGCGGAGTTTTCCTGGAAATAATTTAAGTTGAGAATTAAAGAGAAGAATTATGTCACCCTCGTTGAATTCTCGCCTCGTTATTCGTTTATCATGCCACTGTTTAGTTCTTTCCTTTTAAATCCAGGCGTTTTCATAGGCATCTAGTCTAAGTTCTTCTAGTTCATGGATATCCAAACTTCTCTTCTCTCTTGAAGTTGTGTAATTCATATTCAGGGTATTAATGGTCCAATAAGTCTTGTGCTCAAGTTCGATAGGCAGGTGACATGATTTACCATAAACTAGTTTGAATAGAGTGGTTCCTATCGGAGTTTTGTAAGCTGTCCTATAGGCCCACATAGCTTCATGAAGTTTCGCAGACAAGTCCTTTCAAAAGGTTGCAACAATTTTCTCTAATATCTGCTTAATTTCTCTGTTAGAAACCTCAACTTGCCCACTTGTTTGGGGTGATAAGGCATTGCTACTTGGCGTCACACTCCATATTTGAGCAGCAGTTTCCAAAGATGTTTGAGATGAAATAGGATCCACCATCGCTATTGATAACTCTCGGCTCACTGAATCTAGGAAAAATCACATTCTTGAAAATTTTGATGACTACTTGCTGTTATGGTATCAACATATTGCACAAACATAGTCTTATGGCTTCGTTACTAACACCATTTGCTTTTATGGTATCAACATATTGCACAAACATAGATAAATGAAGGTTCGGATCATTTGTGGAACTTCTAGAAAATTGGCTATGCTAAAGAACTTGTAGCAGTAGAGGTTTCAGCTCAAAATCGTTTCGATTGATGCAAGAGGCAGAAATGTTGTTATGCGGTTCATCCTGTAATGGAATAGCATAATCCTAAAGAGGACAGTTCAATGGATTCTCAGCCATGGGAATTCTTAATTCTGGATAAGGAATTTCAGGTTCATGAAGATTATACTTAATTCGGAACTCGTTGATTCGGCGTCTTAAGTTAATAAATTGCTTGATATCGCCGATCGGTTGTTCAAGCTTGTCGCCTCGAGAGCGAGTGTTTGGCATATAATCGACGAAATAGTAAAAGAAAAGAAAAGGAAAATTTGGTGCCTTAGTCTATACTGCGCAACAATGGAATCACAATATTGACTAAATCAGCTCCTCGACAACAGTGCCAAAAACTTAACCAAGCGCGACACTGACGTATCCGCCAGATAAATAATTGCAAGTATACAGTTGTTCGTTGAGTCTTAAAAAGGTTGTCGAACCCACAGGGAATTGATAGTCAAAATAATATCATCTATCATTGCAGTGCAAAGCTAAGGCTGGTGATTCAGAGATTACGAACGAGAAGAAGAAAAAAAAACTAATTTCTAAAGGTTTGAAAATAATGATGAAATGAGTCTGGAATATGGATTTCGTGTGCCTAAGGGACTTGTAGAAATTAGGTGCTAATTACGATTGAACTCAGCTCCGTAGAAAACACCGACTTAAAGACTCTGTCTCACACTCTCGCGCTATTAACAAGAACCACACTTTCTAACCACAGGATTTTGCTATCCCTCGCCCATTTCAATATAAAGGCGTGTTTTGAGAACCAATGAGATTCTAATTGATGCCTAAAGCAGTCTCGCTATTTTTAGGATCGATGCCTAGTTTCCACTATCCAGTTCATTCTTCACACTCTTGCGCCATCAGCCTGAACTTTAGTTTATTCCTCACTCTCGTGTCGAAATAATAAATCATACAAATTGGAAACTAAAATCAAAACTATCATACAATCATAAGCTCACATGCAAAGTTCTCTACCGAGTCTAGTCGGGAACGATGGCCCTCATACGACAGTCTCAATTAAATTTATCCAGACATAGTTTTATCTAAAACAAACATGTTCAAACAAAGTAAACTTAAAACTAGCATGTTAAGCAATATTTAAAGGCAATAACAAGTAAAGGCAATAAAACGGTAAAAACCTGAAACTAAAGAAACAAAAACTTGTATTGAACGAAAATGTCGGCAAGCTTGCTTGTAATCCAAGAGTGTAATACAAAAAAAGAAAGAAACAAATGCGACAATCCCTCGATGTGAGTTATTATCGCTTAATTCTAGAGCAAAATTTTGGCAGCGCTTCTGCACGTCTTGGATGTCTCAGAATGTGTCCTAGAGGTCCTATCTATAGAGAAAATTGACCCTGCAACTGTCCTGGGACGTGCATGGGAGTGGAGGGAAAAGAAAACAACTTTAAACTGCTGCTGCGCACTAATGGCTAACGCCATTGAATTCTTCACTTTAGATGACATGGCAAGAAAGGTGACGGCGAACACCATCTATCTATGGCGAACGCCATATCAGTGACAGAGGCATAATTGCTTCATTTGCTGCACTTTTTGCTATTCTCTCACTCTTTTTTCTAGTTTGCTTCTGAATCCGCAACTGATGAACCCGATAACTGCAAAACACAATAAAACATAGTAAAATGCAACAAGACTCGATAAAATATGGACAAATAATATGCGCAATGAGCCTAAAAACCTGATATGATTTCTCGTTATCAGTATTCACTTGCCTCTGAGGTCTCCCATGATTTCCCTGAGGTGTTTGGGGTCTCCTAGTATTCACATTAGCCAAAGGTGATTGGTGTGCGGTTCCTGGGATATTAGTGTTATCTAAAAAATATTCAATCATATCACCCCAGTAGTCGACGCTCTTATAATTGAGTTCAGTGCCCATGTTGTTGTAGTTGGATCATGTTGGTTGGATTACGTGTGGGTGGACTGGTTGGTTGAATTGAGACATTGAATCATTTGGGAAACGAAGCAATGGTTCTTGTGGTGTTTGAAAGACATGCGTCGGTTTGATCTTTGGTGATGTGATGTTTCAGTGATGTGATGTTTGGGTGTACATTGGTTGGGTGCTATGGTAATATGGGATGAAATCATATGTCTCATCAGAGCTATAGTAATATATGGTGGCGACATATGGTTGTTGGTGGTATGGGTCATGCTCTTGATTTTGTGTTTAGGTGTGTGGCATGAATTGATTGCGGGGTTGGGTGCATGTGGGTTCGTAATCATGTTTGATTTGTTATTGAGTGTGTTTGGCATGGTGATGCTGTGGGGTTGGTTGTTGGGTTTGGTAATATTGTGGGTTTTTTTTTTGGATGTGGGTTGGTTGTTAGGCGTATGATGACAAACTTCGTTGGTGTGGTTCAATCAAATAACTTGGGTCAGACACAAGTTGTGTCATTGTAACTAACCTATAACAATTCATATAATTTCGAGTTGGTCTAGCATCCTACATGATATTTTCGTTTATGATCTGTTGATGTGTGTGTCTCGGGTCTCCATCTTTCTATCAAAGCGAGGACAAATTTGTAATCAACAAAGTATGAGACTATGTTGAGTAAATTACCAAAATTGGCTGCTCGTAAATACAATTATATCAATTCTTCGTATGAGACATATTCATGTACACGACAACGGAATCTCTTTAGATCCTAAAAAAAAAATAAGTAAGGAAAAAATTAATAAGAAATATAGTAATATAATGATAAATTTAGTAATATATTTGAAATGAGGACTTACGAACTCCGCAATATTGTTGATGGTTCCTCTATGTGTCTCACCCATGGTTAATAGAGCCATACTTTGGAATGCTTATGTGTGTTTGTTGATTGTTTTTTTTATGAAAATGTATTAAGATATAAACATAGTTATAGAGGATCAAGACATTCACGTGGAAATGTTTTTGCATGAAACCTAACACTAATGTGCCATAGCCTATGGAGCATGTGCTTACTTTTCCACACATGTGCCAGTTAAAATGGCGTGTCCTAGGTGCACGCATGCAATGCAGCATGGCAACTTTGCAAGCTAGGGAGACTAGAATCATCATGGCATGCATGCAAGGTAAAAAAACACGATACAATATACTCCTGGAAGACATGGATAACTAGGACTAAGACGGTTGAACGAGTATACAAAAATTGGGAGGATTCATAAAAATAACTTCCACAATACTTGGTGGCACTTTAGCATTATGCTCTGAGGACTGCTTCGATTTTGGAGACCATGCCGACATATACCCCAAACACGTCTTGTATTAGTGGAAATGGAATATTCCACCGACTCTTCTGGGCGTATGACCATGCATCAAAGATTTGGTATTCTGCAAACATATTATTCAAATTGATGGAACATGATTGTACGTAAAATATAAGGGAATGCTACTCATGGAAGTGGCACAAGATGGCAAGAGCAACATTTTTCCAATCGCCTTTTCTCTGATTGAAGGGGAGTTGCTGGTTGATGGAGTTTTTTTCTCAAAAATCTATGATTACACGTTGCTCTGCAACTTAACTTATGCTTGATTTCAGGCAGACATCCATCTATTGAGAGTTCATATAAATTTTTTGATAATGGCTGGAAAGATCCTCCTTCTACGCATGTGTACTGCATTAGACATCTCGCTCAAAATTTTATGTGGGAGATCAAAGACAAGAATCTTCGGAAGAAAGTTGTGAATGCATGGTATGCATTAATATAACATTCATTCCAACACTACCGCAAAGAGAAAAGATTGGAAAATGCATATGCAATAAGGTTAATTGACAATATTCCAGTGGAGAAGAGGACTAGGGTATTCGACAATGGTTAACGATGAGGCCACATGACAATACATCTCGTGGAATCACTGAACTCTGTCTTCAAAGGCATCTGAAACCTAGCGATAACTGCTTTTGTGAGAGAAACCTATTTTAGGTTAGGGTTACTGTTTGAGATCATACGTTCAAAATGGAGTTCAATGTTACAATCAGGGAAGTTATTCGGTGAAACTTCTATGAAATATATTAAGGAGGAAGCTGCTAAAGCTAACACACATGTAGTCACAATGTTTAACCGTCGTAAATGTTGGTTCAGTGTAGATGAGATAATGAACCACAATGAGGGGATGCCAAGGGGATATTATTGGGTAGAACTAGATAGAGGTAGGTGCAATTGCGAAAAGATCTAAGACTTTCGTATGCCTTGCTCCCATGTCATAGCAGCATGTTCACATGATCGACATGATCCTTCCAACATATTATTTTCCGTTTACAAAGTCATGAACTTATGCAATATGTACAATAATAGCTTTCTAGTGGTAGCAAAGGAGGATTATTGGTATGCATATCAAAGGGACATAGTTTGACACAATGAAAATATGCGAAGAAAGAAAAAGGGTCGACCTAACAACACATGTATTCGAACCGAAATGAATACGACAAACAAAATTGTGAGATTATGTAATTCATGTCTTCAGCCCAGACATAATTGTACAGACTATCCCAATGTTGTAGGAAGCTCCATAAAATAATTGAATAATCCACGTTTAGTTATGCTTTTATATGTAATTCATTTTATGTAACCATTTAATTTGATAATGAAAACAACGTTCTTTTCATAAAGATTACAACACTCAGTTACAACAATTAAAACCACAACACGACAAACAAATAAAACAACTAAATAACATATTTATGTGATTACAACCATTAGGATAATTTTCTCTAAACTATGCATCATAATACGATAATCACTGTGAGTTTTAACTGACTCCCAAATACAATGTTCTCCACACCGTAACAAGCCTTTTAATTCTTCTGATCTTTTCACCATCTATAATGTCTACATCTGACCAACAGATCAAGCTCCCTTGAAGATGCTTGAAAGTCTTCGTGTTTCAAAGTTAGATCTTCATCGGAGATTTTACTGTCAAATAAATCAAATTGACATATCTCTTGATAATATAAGACGACATTTTGTAGAAAAATTGAAGGGGAGAGTTAGAAGATGGGTGGAAAATGGTGAGGAGGGACCTCTCTCTCTCTCTCTCTCTCTCTCTCTCTCTCTCTCTCTCTCTCTCTCTCTCTCTCTCTCTCTCTCTATATATATATATATATATATATATATATATATATATATATATATATATATATATATATATATATATATATATATATATATATATATATATATATATATATATATATATATATATATATATATATATATATATATATATATATATATATATATATATATATATATATATATATATATATATATATATAGGCAAAATGTTATTTTTGTTCCTTAACTTTAGCCCGGGGTCCAGGTTGGTCCCTTAACTTTAAAAAGTGGCAAGTTGGTCCTCTAACTTTTAAAATAGTGTCTCGTTTATCCTTCCGTCTGTTGTCGTTAGTCAAAGTTTGAAAACAATTGCCACGTTTGTTTAGGTGGACTTGATGTTATTGACGTGGATATGAAATGTCTTAAAACAAAATCCCCTTTGAACTGGCTTTCCATTACCCAGAAGATAAGAAGATTGTTCCAACGAAGCATTGAAGACGATTCAAGGATTGTTCCAGATGCGAAGAATTGAAGACGCAAATGATTGAGGGCGAAGGATTGAAGAAAATTGAAGGATACATTATCAAAAAGTTAGTTCGTTTCTCTCTGATTTAGGGTTTACGAATCTCATAGGCAACATCGGTTAGAGGTTCCGATTTAGGGTTTATGTAAAATTTGTAGTGTAAACTCTAATTATTTAGATAATATGATTAGGTATCATGGATGAATACATAACTCTCAAAATTCATCATAGTGGTGAGTTCACCAATGAAGGTTGTAGTGTATATGAGAATGGAGTAGTAAATGATTTGAGAGTATATATAGATAAATGGAGTTATTTTGAGCTAATTGGTGTATTGAAAGACTTGGGTTACAAGGAGTTTGAAACAATATATTATAAGGACCCTCAATTTGGGATGAATGCACTTGTTGATGACAATGGTGCTTTAGAAATTGCAGATCTTTATAGGGTGCACCAAAATGTTGATATTTATATTGAACACACTTTGTCTCAACATGACTACTGTGATGTTGTTGTTGATGAAGTTGATGAGGGTCCTGCTGAAATTGTAGATGAGGTCGAGGAGTTACTTAGTGAACTGCATGATGAAGTCGTGGGAGTTGAATAAACCACTATTGCGATGGAGGAAGGTGATGTTAGAGTTGATCAAGCCATTGTTGGGTTGGAGGAAGGTAATGTTGGAATTGATCAAGTGAATCATGCAGTGGATGAACATACTGTTGGAGTTGAGAAAATTAATGTTGGAGTTGAACAAGGTAAACCTGCAGGGGAAGAATGTAATGTTGGAGTTGGAAAAGGTAAACCTGCAGTGGACGATGACTTAAGTTTATCTTTTGACGATAGTGAAGATGAGGAATACAATTATGATAGTGCACAAGAAGTGGCTTTTTAGGATGAGTCTGATGGGTATGATGAGATTGAGGAGGATGAACTTGATACCCTAATTGGTCATGAAAATGATGGTAATGGAGAAGTCCAAGAACTTAATGATAAGTCTTTAAAAGATAAAGGGAGTGACAATGACAGTGAGGACATGCAAAGTGGATGTGACAGTGATGATAGTAGTGGTGTTATAAGAAATAAGCGTCCAATTTCCAGACAGCCAAAAGACATGTCAGATTACAAGTGGGATGTGGGAATATATTTTAGTTCAAAGGGTGATTTTAGGGAAGCAATAACATCTTATACTGTGCAAAATGGTAGAGAACTAAGGTTTGTAAAAAATGACAGAGTTAGGGTAAGGGTTAGATGTAAATTTGGTTGTGAGTGGGAGGCTTATTGTAGCAAGTTGTCAAATGAAGACACTTGGCAACTCAGAAAAGTAATTGACAAACACAGTTGTAGTAGAGAGTATAATGTGAAGTTGATGAGTACAAAGTGGTTGAGTAAAAGAACTCAGAATAGCTTGAAAAACAATCCAAGGTTGAGTATAAAGGATATCAAGGAGAAGGCATAAAAAAAGTGAAATGTTGGGGTTAACAAAACCAAAGCTATAAGAGCAAGATTTCCAGCTAGAGATTATGTTGATGGTTCTTTTTTGGGAGATTACACAAGGGTCTATGACTACTGTCATGAACTGTTAAGACCCAATCCAGGGTCAATAGTTAAGATTAATGTTGAGCCTGTACAAGAAGGTGTTGAGGATCAAAGACCATATTTTAGAAGATTTTACATATGCTATGCTGCATGTAAGGAAAACTTTAAGTTGTGCAGACATGTAATAGGTCTAGATAAGTGTTTTCTCAAGGGGTTGCGTGGAGGGAAGATTCTGCCTGCCACAGGGAGGGATCCTAATGACCAGATGCTTCCCATAGCATATGCAATTATGGAGAGTGACAAATAAGGATAGCTGGACTTGGTTTTTAGAGCTGTTAATTGATGACCTTGGAGGCAAAGATCAATGCCTGAATTACACCTTCATCTCAGACCAACAAAAGGCAAGTTTTTCATTTATTCTTATGGTTTTATATTTTTCTGTTATGCTATTGTTGTTATGCTATATTGTATGTTATGCTATATTGTATGTTATGCTATATTGTATGTTATGCTATTGCAGGATCTGCTACCTACTATGGATGAGCTATTGCCAAGGGTGGAGCATAGGTTTTGTGTTAGGCACCTCTATAACAATTTTAGGAAGAGGTTTCCTGAAAAGATGTTGAAGGACATAATATGGAAGGCTGCTAAGTCAACATACCAAAATGCATGGGAAAGAGAGATGAAGGGAATGAGGGCCATCAATGAAGCAGCATTTAAACATATGATGAAGACCCCACCAAGGTTTTGGAGTAGATTTTACTTTAGGACTGAAAACAAACGTGATGTTATTCTCAACAACATGTCTGAATCCTTTAATAGTGTCATTCTGATGCAAGGGAAAAACCTCTAATCACTATGTTGGAAGACATCAGAATATACATGATGGAGATATGGGCAAATAACATAATGAGATTTGGTACTTTGGATGAGAATGATATATTGCCCAATATTAGAAAGAAACTTGATGTCACAAGCACATACACCAACAAATGGCTAGTAAGGTATGTAATATCAACATACATTAATTCTTTAGGATGTCTATAACATACAATCCAAACATGGACTCATATATTCTGTTTGTTTAATTCTTTAGGATGTCTGATGAACATATATTTGAAGTAAGGAACTTAGAAAATCAAGTTGAAAAATTTGTTGTGAACCTGAAAGATCATATATGTTCATGCAGAAGATGGGAACTCATAGAACTCTCATGTGTTCATGCTTTGTCTGCTATGAAAAGTAGGAATTTCAAAATTGATACTTACATTCCAGATTATTATAGGGTTTCAAGGTACAAGGAAGTTTATAAGCATGTGATCTACCCTGTTAATAGATCAAACTTGTTAGTTAAGACACCATATCCAGATGTGCAACCACCCAAGTTCAGGAAGATGCCTGGTAGACCTAAAAAGAGGAGGAACCTAGAACAAGGTGAAATTGATGGGTTTGATCGCAAATTGAGAAGAACAGGTTTTATGGTGAAGTGTAGTAGGTGTAGGAAAGCAGGACACAACAAGTCTATATGTAAGGACACAACAACTCATACTACTCAACAATCAGCCCAACCCTCTCACACTCCAACTTAGACTGCTCAACAATCAGCCCAACACACTCCTACTCTAACAACTCAGCCTACTCAATAACCAAGCCAGCCCTCTTAAAACACAACAACACACACTGCTAAGGGAACTTCTACTCAACAATCTAGCCAAGCATCTCAGACTTCTAAGGGAAAGGCTACTCATAAGACACATGGACCTGCTAATGGCAAGATACAAAAGCTGCTTGTTAGGAAGCCAACAAGACCTTTTGTACCACCTGGGCCTACAACTAGGTTGAGTGTTGCCAAGAATGTTGTTGGCCCAGTAATAAGGAGGTCTATTCCAACAAAGAGGACCACACCAAAGAAGAAACTCTAGATATAATTAGGCTATCATGTCATATGGAATCACTTTATGTATTTTGCTGTATAATTAGTTTTTGTTTTTTGCTGTTGTTTGGAACATGTGTATTATAAGTTTATGTATCCTGATGTTGTTTAGAACATGTGTGGAATGACTTTATCTATTTTGTGGAACATGTGTATCAGTTTGTGGACCTGTTACGAAATGGAACCTATCATAATGTTGTGTTAAAAGCAAAACCTATTTATGGAACTGTTATGATCTTTATGTTAAAAGCATAACCAACTTATAGGTCATACTGTTGTGTTAAAAATGCAGACCAAGTTAAAATCAGAACCAACTTTGACTGGTCTATAACAGACCAAGTAAACATAAAAACAGAACATGCCAAATAGAATTTATAGGTCATTGTGTGTTATATAAAACACTTATAGATCATTGTGTGTTAAAATCAAGCTAATATTTAACAGACCAAATATTGCATTCATGTA
Source organism: Lathyrus sativus (assembly GCA_963859935.3). Taxonomy (NCBI): domain Eukaryota; kingdom Viridiplantae; phylum Streptophyta; class Magnoliopsida; order Fabales; family Fabaceae; genus Lathyrus; species Lathyrus sativus. Next base: position 489,500,586 of record OZ012740.1, on the reverse strand, counting down.
AAAATAACATAATCTTTAACAATGCAGACCAAGTTAAAAGCAGAGCCAACTTTAACAGGTCTATAACAAATCAAGTAAACATAAAAATAGAACATACCAAATAGAACTTATAAATCATTGTATGTTATATAAAACACTTATAGGTCATGTGTTAAAATCAAGCTAATCTTTAACTATTACATTCATGTTGAACTGATACAATCCAAAACTAAAACTGATACATTCATGTTGAACTGCAAAAAGTAAAATTAAAAGAATCCAACTATTACATTCATGTTGAAATGATACAATCCAAAACTGATACAATCTTTAACTGAACTTAAACCTATTCTTACAAACAAACATAAGTTAATTCTTACAAACAAATCATAACATACTACTTCCAAACAAACTTTAATACCCTAACTAATTCTAACAACTAATACAGTGATAATCATCACAAACATCAAATTCAAAATCTTTTTCCACTTTATGATATTCTTCATTTCACTTTCAAGTTTCATCAACTTTTTCCCTAATTCCTTATTCTCCATTGTCACCTTTTCAATGCCTTTTTTTGCTTCATCAAGTCCCTTAGTTACCACGTCCAGCCTATGCATCCAAAATTACTCCTTCTCATCACCCACCTTCTCATGGAACCAACCAAAGAAATCACACCCAGTTTGCATACCTCCCTGAAGTTTTCATTGTTTAGAGGTTACCTACAAAATGTAACTTAAACAGAACTTATTAACAAATTAAAAAAACTTGCATACCTTATAATTTGGACAACCCCAGAAAATTGTTCCCATATTCTTAACAGTAGTTTCCCTTTGAAGAACAACCATGTCTCCACAATGGCATATGGGCTTCCATCACGACCTACTACAAACATCTGAATCTCTACTTTCCTGTTTCAACATGGAGGACGAACAACCAGATTTCATGCTTGTCAAAAACAAAAACCCTAGGTTAATTTTAGGGTTCAGGATTGGGAAGGAGAACAAAAAAAAACCAAACAGTATAAGAATGAGTGGATGAAGGCGATGGAAACAACATGGTGAAGATAACTTGCCAAGTCATCTTCCAGGTACACAAAATGAACGGACGTTTGGGGACAACTAACGGTGAGGGCTCATTTGACACCATTTTAAAAGTTAGAGGACCAACTTGCCACTTTTTAAAGTTAAGGGACCAACATAATCATACTTCTTGAGCTTTGTATAGAACCTCTCCTTGATTAGAGAAGTTGGTGGAACTCTGTCTATATCAGCCAATTGCTTCCATGTTTTCTCTAATGGCTCTTTCTAAAAACAAATCAAGGTTCCACTTGCCAGTGAAATGATCTCAAGTTTCATGATAAAGTTTGACATCTATTATTTATTAATTAGTCTCTATCAAGAAGGATAAAGTAATAGCTAAAATTTTATAACATCATAGTGGAACAATTCAAGTCAAAAGTGTACTTAAAATAGATACAAGGATAATATGTCAATCATTACATACATAGATGTATAACGCCACGTTGAATCAAACATGACATATCCATACTAATACATGGCAACAACACAAACTAAACATGTATGTAAATCTGAATATCTTAAAAAAGAGTAACTTAACATCTTGTTTAGATTCTTATAATCATTTTTCCTATCTATAAAGCCTCATTCAAATTAACATTGATAAAAAAAATTGAAGTAGATAGCAAGAAAATGTCAGAGTGCGTTTTTGTTTTCATCCCCTATATGCATAAGCAATATTTTATTGATATTTAGTCTAATTTATTAAGGATAATTCAACATAATTCTGACAAAACACTTCTTATAACCATTCCATCAAGCACATGGTGTACATCTTCCATTCTCCTAACTTTGCCATACATACTGTTGTACCCCAAAATTTACCCAACCTTTTTCTTTGTCTGGCTTGTGTTTCATTTCATTTCTTTAGCATCTTGCATGTGCATAGCATTGGTCTTTGCAGAGGATCCAGAAAGGAGTGCATCTCAAGAGAAGAGTATCAAGGGTTCTAAGCTCAAGCAAGAGTGTTTACTCAAGTTATCAAGCGCTTATTATCATCAGAGGATCACAAGCTCATGGATATGGATAGGAAATGCTTAAGGAGCTCATGGAGTGCTTTTGAAGCCATCGTAAAGCTCATCTAAGTGTTATGTCATGTGCAAGAGGTTGCAGTCATGGATTGTACACCTAGGGTTTCATCTGCTTAGTGCAAGGTCAACTGAGAGTTTGAAGGAGATTGAGACTTGGTTTTAAGTCATTAGAGTTATGTATAGTTGTGGATAGTTGTGTTGAGATATCTAGAATGTTATTTCAAGATCAAATCAAGAAGAATCAAGAGTGGGAGAAGTTACTAAATTAGGGTTTCAGAGGTTGTCAGTGTAAAATCCCCTGTTTCGTGCCTAATTTCAAGATCACATATCTCAAGATACAAGTGTAATCTCACTTTGATGCAAACATGAGACTTGTAAAGCATGTTCTTAGCTTTCGTTTGAGTACTAGAACTCATCCATTGGGTTTTTAGAACTCAAGTTATGATGCCATCAAGTTATAGGTCTCAGATGAACATACTTTTCAGTCAACAAAAGTCAACAAACTTCCAAGACATTTTTGACCTAGAATCACGTTTCTCCTCAACTTTTAATGAACATGAAAGTTGTTCCTTATGATCTTATCTTACCAAAAATTTCTAGAAGTCCTTCATCTCATTTGTGGAACTCAAGTTATAAAGTTTGCAAGGCAGGGGTATTTTGGGAAAGTGAGATTATGGGTCATTTTCATTATAGGTCTTGTTCACACCTTTGTGCACTTCAAATGAAACTTTCTCCAACATGAAAGTTGCTCCAAATGACTTCAAATTCATCATGGAACACAAGATTGCCATGAATTACCCTTGGATAAGGATATTGGTGAAGAAATTTCAAAGGAAAATGGACTTAAAATCATGAATTCATTTGAATTGGTTTTGGAACTTTTTCATGCCATGTTTGTACTCATTTTGATTCACAATTGTCCAACAAACAAAATGCACAAAGAAGTTTTGGGTCATGCAAGTTAGAACACGTGAAAATGAAAGTTACTTCAAGAGAAAGTTTCAATTCAAATCTCCATAATTAGATCAAAGTAAAGCCCATTTCCAATTTACATGTCCAATTCATGTTCCCAACTGATGATTCAGATGAAATTGAAGGGAGTTTGGAGCCAAAACCACGTGTGCATGAACTGACTTTCCAATTTAGGCATTTTTGCAATTCACCACAACCAAGCCATATTGGGCCTTCATTTGCATCCAAATCCATTATATTTAAGTTCAGAATAAAGTTTGAGCTCTCATTCAGGAAAATTTGTGGAGAGAAGAGCAGAGCAGAAGTTTGAAATTGAAGAGAAAATTTGAAAAGTGAAAACTCAGATTCAAAGCAATTCAAAGCCAATTGAGGTGTGGATCTTCTTCCTTGAGCATAACTGAGTGGATCTGCACGTTTGTAAGCCAAGAATTAAGCTGTTGAAGCTCCAATGGAGAGACTCCGTTAGGTAAGCTTCTTTCTCAAAATTCCCTCATGTTAAAGCTCTAATCATTGCCATTGTTGTTGCATCTGAAGTCCTACAGCTAGTAGGCAAATTCTAGTTGGTTAATTGATGTGTTTATTGAGATTTCAGTTTTGAGCACGAAATTTCCATCATTTGAATCTCATAAAATATGCATGATAATTGAATTTTGTGCTTGGATCTGTGATATACGTGAGTTCCTCTTCATTTTGGTATAAGGTTTCGTGCGTTTTGGTTAGGTTTTAAACTTGCAACTCCAGCCACCTTGCCGGAGAAGACGACAGAAGCTAGGGCTCCGACGTCTGGTTCATTTTCAGGTGAGCTGAGGTGTTTTTTCCACGTGTGTGTGTTGAATCTTTGACCTGACTAGATCAATGGCTCAGATCTGTTCTGACCAGCGCGCGTGGCATGTTGGCTTGCCACCTGTATTAGTGAAACGGCGCGTTTCACTTTGTGTTTTAAGTTGGGCTCAGAGCACTGTTTGCACCCCCTTTCAGTCCAGCCAAATGCATTTGCCTTGATTTCATTGCTATTCACACCGTGCGTGTTATCTCTTTTATTTTCTTTTTATTTTTATTTATGGTTAGATTTAATTCATTTAAAAATAATTCGAAATGTGATAAAATCCCACAAAAATTATTTTAGAACGCTTTAATGTGTTAACTAATTTTTGGAAATTTTTATTTTCATTTTTGATTTAGTTTTCAATTAAAATGGGATTTTATATTTAGAGGTATTTTTTTAATGAGTTTTCTCTTGTTCTTTTGGTTTCTTGCTTGATTCTTGTCCAATGCTTATCTCCCATGATTGAGATTTTTTCCTCATTTCATTAATGAGTTGAGTGATCTTATAGTATGATTTAGGCCCTGGTTTGGTTTATTTTTGCTTGACTTTTAAGTCATTTTATTTGACCCTCGACAACCCTCTTTCAAAGTGGAGCACCCAAGTGAATCAATTTCTATGGTGATGCTTTGAAGTGACTTTGGTTGTATGCTTTTGGCCTCTGGTTGCCAACTCATTTATGTGATCTTGAGATTTTATTTGAGTTTAATTGAGCTATTTTCCTATTTTTGGAGTAGTTTGCAAGTCAAGCTATCCCTAAGGATGGTTCACACACACACTTGACCTAGTTTGGATGGGAAATGATTCTTATGGACTTCAAATGCTCCCAATTCTTTTTGATTCACCTTAATAATATGTTGAAGTTGTTGAATTCCAATTTATAGGTCATACACTTGCTTGCCTCTTGTGCTAGGTTGCATTTCTTTTAGGCTTTCTATTTGAAGTTCAAATGTTGAGAGTTGTTTAGGACTTAGGTCCTTTACCATAACTATTCTTGAAATGTGCTTTGTATGTTCTTTCTTGCTTTGAGCACTTTCTCCTCTTGCTCTTACCTCTGTCCAAGGATCATAGAATCCCATTTGAGATGGTTTAGTCCCTCCTTTGGAGGTACTTTGAACATATCATGAATGGTGATTCCTTTTGAGGACTTTTGGTATGTTTTCTCTTGTTTGATCTTGATGATGATTGGGGTTGAGACTCTTTGAGTTACTTGCTACCCAAGTTTGGTATCCCATATCTCATATGGATATTGCTTTTCCTTTTGGATTTCTTACTTTTTTGTTGAGCTAGTGATTGACACATAAGTGATTGTAAGGATTCTATTCTTCTCACTTTATATCACTTTGGTTTGAATTTGCTTGTGTTTTTGTGTGCATTTCCTTTTGGTTCTTGCATCTCTCATTGGAAGGCTTGAGGTTGAGATGTGCTTGTGGAGGCTATTGCCCCACACTTTGTTCCTCCCTCTCTTTTCATTCTAATTTTGCATTATATGTTTGCATTCTTCTTTCTTCTTATGCTTCCTTCTTCTCTCTTCTTTGCCATGTTCCCTTAGGACCTCTAATCTCTCTTGTTCAAGATTGATTATGATAGACCTTAGATTTGAACTCATGAATGATAACATTAGGTAGCATTCCCCTTTTATCCCAATCATAGGTACACTTTGTATGAGAATATTAGGTTGAGTCTTAGTCTCCCTTTAGAGTGTGTGTCTCTCTCTCTCTCCTCATCTTCAAACTTCTTCAAGTCATCTAATAAAGGATAATTTATGTTGTACGCTATGAGCCTTAAGTACTTGGGGAATGATGATTGGGGTGCCTCCTTTCAATTATCTAGAGTGTTTAGCGTATGTCCTTTGGACGATATGCGATGCATTCGCTCCTAAGTCATAGTCTTTAGTGCAACATGAGTTTCAAACCATAACTCAATTCACTTCTTGTCTAAAAAAACACCAAAACAAACATCAAACCTTTTCATCCTTCGGGATCTTAATTTGGAAACCTTTTTCATAAGGAGAGTTTTGTTAACTCTTGGTTCTACCGCAAACAGGTAATGCCTAAGTCTCCAATGGTCGAGCTGCACACACCTAACTGCTAGAACTAAGTTTTAACCCTACTCGTTCATGCATAGCTCCGACAAAAACACAAAAACTGCTAGAATATTGTATCCATTCATGCATAGCTCCGACAAAGCTCATTCATGCTCATATTCATCAATATAGTAGAACCACCGCACACCACTAAATTTATCGTTGCTGCAAAACCAACTTCACTCATTGAAAATTATTGATTCATTGTTGCCATCGTCTAAGGTTGTTCCTTCTAATTTCCTTTTTGTTTTTCGATTCATGTTGAATTAGTTTGGTGATTTAATTTTGAAAGTAGATAGTAGTTTATGTTTGTTTTTGGTTGGGAAGAGAGAGAGAGAGAGAGAGAGAAGAAGAAGAAGAAGAAAAAGGGAAAGAGGCCTGGGGAAAAATATAAAAAAATTAAGAAAAATTAAAAATTAAAAAAATTAAATAAAATCCATGTGGATTTAAAAAAAATTTAAATGACACATAAACATGTCACGCCAGCAAATAGTACACCCAGGGATCATAGACAGAGAATCTTCACATTATAAAGGGGGAATAAAAAAAATTCTTTTGCAAGAGTGTAAACCAAATATCGCTTACATTGTAGGGGGTGCCATATATTTATATTTAATGATATTTACATCATTATGTTTACCATTAATATCATTATTTTCATTGTAAGCCCTACCACTCTGGTATCAGAGCCAAGTTGCTGGTGAGATAGTTACTTGCATTATCTTTTAATAGTTTTTTCTAAATAAATAGAGATAGAAAGTAAGTGAGAAAATTGAAAAATAACTAGTTTGATAAAATAAAGTTAATTGTAAAGATATTGTTTAGTAACCATGTCTTAAATCATCAAGGCTTTTAACGAGTTAGGGCGCATTTCACATAGTAAAATTAAGGATTAATAACTATTTTGTCCCCTTCCATTTGGGAGAAATTTGAAAAACCTCCCTGTAAAAATAATTTAGATTCCCCCAACATTTAAAGATTCCCCTGATCCAGTCCCTCATTAAACCAACTCATCAACTTGTCTAACGTGGATTTGCATATGTGTAATTCTTTTTCTAGTTACATGTTATTACTATTCCACGTGTATTACCATGTGTTATTTTCATTTTGATTTCAATATATTTTAATTTTTAGATGTGGTTTTTTACTCATGATTAAAATTGCTAACCCTAAATCCAAAATTAGAAAATCCAACTGCACGCAGAAACCATTGTCTTCTTCCATTTCAACCAAATTCATCGTTGTCTACATTCTACCCAAGCGTGAGATTGAGATTGAGATTTGTGCTTCAAGTGTAGCAGTCAATGCAAGTGGAGTAGTTGATGTTGTCGTTCTTCAAAAAGGTACGGTATTTTCTTTTGTTTACTTAACTTGAAAAAGGTATGATTTGTAGTGGTCCCAACCAACACCATGTTTGTTAGTTTAACATTTATTAACATACTTTATTGCAGTAAGATTATTTAACTTTCATCGTAGTAATATCTGTTATAGGTCAGTAACCCTAGTTTAACCATTAGGTATAATTATAGATAATAGGCGTATTCACTATCATCATCCATCACAGGGGACACTTTGTACATGATAAGTTCACATTTTATAAGGGGAATGGTACGACTGTGGAAGGTCAAGATTCTAATACTTGGAGTTATTTTGAGGCCTTGAGTTTTGTTAAGGATTGGGGGATATGATGGATTTAGGTTGTGGACAAAACTCCCAAGTATTGATGAATGGTTACTTCATGTCTTTGATGATGTACTAGCTGGAGCAATTTCCAAACACAACATTGATGACAAAGTTGATAACTATATTCGGGTTGAGCATGAAGTTGAAGATACTATAGGTAAGGTTATAAGTCCTATTGTTGTTCAATTTAATGAAGGTAGTGATGATGGTTATAGTAGTGATGATGTAGTTAGAGGCATTAGGTTTGATGATAGTGAAGAAGAAAGAACAAGGGAAAACAATGAAGGCTTTGTGAATGTTATGGTGAAAAAAACCAACTAGTGGTATAAGGGTTGATGTTAATGGTAAGTCTCTTAGGTACAAAGTAAGGGCTAAAAAAACCAAGACAAGCATGGTGGTCACTCTAAGCTAAATTTACATGTGCCTGCAAAATATTTGGGTCTAGTTCTAAAAGTTTACCCAATAATATAATAAGAGACATTGAGGATGATGGAAATGAAGAATTATATAGTTCTGATCCTGATGGCAGTGTTGATGAAAAGCACCCTAAGTATGAGAAGTTCAGAAGTGAGTTGTTGAAAAAGGACTTTCAGTTCAAACTTGGCATGGAATTTACCTCATTAAGTGAATTTAAAGATGCTATAAGAGAGTGGTATATTCTTAATGTTAGGTAGATAAAGTTTGTAAAGAATGAAAGCTATAGGGTTAGGGTAGAGTGTAGGGGAAATGTGATTTTTTAGAATTGTGTAGTAAAGTTCGTGACAGGCACACCTACCAATTAAAAACATAGGTGGGGACACACACACGTGCTAGGGTTTTAGATAACAGATCAACCAATTCCAAGTGGGTTTCCAAATTCGTGGTTGAGAAAATAAAATCCATTGATAAGGTGAAAGTCTATAAAATTATGTCTGAGCTAAGGTAAAAGTATTATGTTGGCATAACTAAAGCTAAGGCGTGGATGGATAAGACAATGGCTGATGAAGTGGTTGAAGGGGATGTAGCAAAACAATATTCCTTGTTAAGGAGTTGTGCTGCAGAGTTAAAAAAGAAATGTGGAGGAAACACTACTAAGATCAATATGGAGAGGACAATACCAAGTCTTCCACCAATATTTGAGAGATTCTATTTCTATTTTGATGGATGCAAAAAGGACTTTATTTAAGGTTGCATACCTTTCATTGGAGTTGATGGGTACCACCTCAAAACAAAGTATGGTGGACAGTTGTTGGTTGTTGTAGAAAGAGATCCAAAATATCATTATTACCCTTTAGCTTTTGGTGTAGTTGAGAGAGAGACAAAAGATATGTATTTATATCAGACTAATAAAAGGCACTTTTGTATTGTTTCATTTACTTATGTTAAATTATACCTTCATCTAACTATTGATTCTATGAATTTTGTTTTTGTTGTAGGGACTGGTTAGTGTATTTGAAGAAATGTTTGAACACATTGAACACATGATATGTCTTAGGCACCTGTATGCTAATTTCAAGAAGAAGTTTGGAGGTGAAGTTGCAATAACAGACTTACTCTTCAGAGCTGAAAAAGCTACTTATTACCAAGCATGGGAGAAGAAGATGACTGAGCTAAAGCAACTGGACAAGAAGGCATGTGAATGAATGATGGGAGTCCTTATAAAAATATGGTGTAAGCATTCTTTTAGCTGTTACCCAAAATGTGATGTATTAATGAAAAATATTAGTGAGTCTTTTAATAGAACTATTTTACAAGCTAGGGATAAGTCAAGCCTCACAATGTGTGAGTGGATTATGAACTATCTAATGAATAAGATTGCTACAAATTTAGTTAAACTAGATAAATAGAAACATAATGGCATGCCAATACCTAGAAAGAGACTAGATAAGGAGGCGATGTTGAGTGGTCATTGGCTTCCAACATGGAGTATGGGTGAGGTTTGGCAAGTTCATCATTCATCCAATGGGCTACAATTTGTTGTGGATATTGGGAAAAAATTTCTCATGTTGCTTTTTGGAATTAGTTAGTATACCTGCCAACATGTTGTGGCTGCAATGAAATATCAAAGTCTTAATCCATAATTGTATGTTGATGACTGTTACAAGAGGGAGGCATATAAATTGTGTTATGAGAACAATGTTAGCCCAATCAATGGGAAAGACATGTGGCCAACTGTGGAAGTTGAAGAAATGTTACTCCCAAATTTTAAGGAGGGTCCATGTAGGCAAAACAAATTAAGGTGGAGGGAGCATGATGAAACAAGCTCTAGGATGAGGAGGCCTGGTGTGGCTTATAGGTGCACAAAGTGTGATAAATTTAGGCACAAATCTAGGAAATGCCAAAGCATAGTACAAGACACTAATGCATTAAAGAGAAAGGTATATTATCTGTCACTGCCATTGTTTATTTATTGCATTGACTGCTGTGTACTCATTATTATTGTTGGTTTATTATCTTTGTGTATGTGCAGAGAAAAACACCCAGAACCAAGGGTGAGACCTCAAACAATAACATAGCTGAACTAACTGTAGAGCAAGAACCTGCTGAAAATGATGAAACTGCTGAACCTAATCTCACTTCTGAACCTATTAAAATTGTTGAACCAACTGTAGAGGATCCTTTCTATGATCCAAAAATTGATGACATAATTGAAGACATGCTTGCTTCTCAGTTGCTTCATACTTAAGTTTCTTCTCAACCTTAAGATACTTAACAGTCTCAACTAATTAATCCTACCCCGAAGAAGAAGAAACTTGGAAAGTTAAAGATGTCTAAGAATAAAACTCAAGCACCTACTAGGAGTAGTGAAAGGCTAAAAAGTATATTCAGGAAATATAATTGCTCTGGACCAGGTTCAACTGCTGATGCACCTTTAGAAATTGAGGATTCACAATTGATGATACACCTGCTACTGCTACTGGCCAAGATACCCCAAACTAGGGACATGTGTGCGCATGATGAAATCATGGGACGAGATAGCTAAGAAACTGACCCGGTAATGTGCACTGCCATTATGTCAAGATAGATGTCATTTTGTATGTTATAATGTCATTTTTAATTTTGTAGTGTCTTTAAATCTTGTAAGTTGGAACAATATGTCATTTTGTTTTGTAAGTTGGAGCAACAAGGTTGCACTGCCATCATGTTTTGTGAATTATAATGACATTATGCATATGGTAGCTTAAATATATATATATATATATGGAAGCACTATTTTGTTTAATCTATGTTGTTTAATAATGCCTATGTTTTTAACATGTTGTACTGTCACATTGATTAACATGTTGTACTGTCACCTTTGTAGGAAAAACCTTTGTTTTCATTCAACTCACATCAGCCACATTTTTAGCATGTTGTACTGTCACCTTTGTTAAAGTTTTGTAAGTTGGTACAACAAGATTAATGCACACTATGTGCTTAATGCACAAGGTTGTACTGTAAGAAAAAATAATATGTCATTATCTTCACAAAATTAATGCAGAAGGTACTAGAGTTGTAAGAAAAAACTTTGTTTTCACTCAATTCAAACCAACCAATTTGTTAACAGATCATAACATTCATTAATAGATCCCAATACAAAATTCATTAATACATCACAATACAACATTCATTCTACATAATTAACACTTAAAAAAATACAACTATGTTTTATGCTTAGACAATGAAAAAATAAACCCAAGAACAAATAAGAACTACAACTACAAAGACTAACTTCTTCCTTGTGCTCTCTAACATGTTCCTCATATCTTCCATCTTCTTAGAACACAGTTTTGTCCCAAATTCTCTTCCAAATTCTTTCCCAAAATCCTTTCCAAATTTTCTCAAATGCTCTATCATGACATCACAACTACTAAAACCATCACCATCTTCCTCAATTCTCTTCCTATCAATAGAGCTAAAGTACTCATCATCCCAATAAAATAGATGGTAGTCTTCTTCTTTCCTCCAAAATCTGCACTTCTAATATTTTCTACCAGGATTTACAACTGACTTTGAAATGAGCACCTTCATTGAAAGTCCGTGTCCACGTTTGGGAGTGCTTCTACTATTACAGGACATGCGACTCTTTGAACTTCCAGCCATTGATCGCGCACACAGTTATTTATGGAGGAAGAAGGATGAATGCGAAAATGATATGCCCCTACAGATGGTATTTCAAAGAAGGGAGAAGAAACTTGGATTATATGTGAAAATAGATTTGGTATTTAGGGTTGGAGAATCTCAATGTGTGTAAAAATTATCATCTGCACTTTTAAGTATATTACACGTGGAATAGTAATAACATGTAACTAGGAAAAGAATTACACATATGCAAAGCCATGTCAGACAAGTTGATGAGTTGATTTAATGAGGGACTAAATAAGGGGAATCTTCAAATGTTGGGGGGGGGGGGGGGGGTGGAAATCTATTTTTTTTACGGGTTTTTTTTCCCTTCAAATTTCTCCGAAATGGAAGGGGAAAAAATAGCTATTAACCCTAAAATTAATAACCGAAGCTTAGTTCATGCTACCTTAAATAATGATAAAATTGAATAAGATCAAGATACCTTCCAAAATCAAGAATTAGAAATCCAGCAGATGGAAAATAGATTAGTTAACTGGTCTATGCCAGAAATTAAATTTAAAGAAATATATAAGATTAGTACTTTTGATTTTAAAAGTCAACAGATTATTCATACTACTAAATTCGCTACTTCTATTAGTAACAAGCATGAAACCATTAATTTGTTAAATAAAAAATTATTAGAAATGAATTATAGATAAGACTATCATTATATTCATCTAGAATTAATTCAGATAGCTATAAAACCATTACATAAACTAGGGTTAAACACCCCTATATTGCTAGTTCTTCGAGACACTAGAATTAATGACTTTCATAATTCAACTAATGCTATAGTTGAATCAAATCTTAACAGTGGTCCAATCTACTTTAACTGCCATCCAAATTACTCTACGAGCTTAGCTGATGAATTCACTAAATTAGATATATATGTTCAAGGTCTAAGTGATAATTTTAATTATGGAGTTGCCAATATGACGTTATTAGTATAATTACCTACAAAGTCTCTAATGCTAATTATGATTTTAGATCACTTAGTTGTATTATTGAAGCGAATCTTATTAGGTCTAATGTTATGACCCGAAAGATACTGTCTGCTTCAGAAATTATAGAAAATTTTCCTCAAGAATGGATATTACAAGAAATGATTAAATCTAAAAAGATTGAGGCCAGGAATATTAGAGATGTTACTTAGGATATTGATGGATCATTCAAGATTAGGATTAATATAAGCCAATCTTATCACTATCATCAATCTAGCAATATTGAGTCAACATCTACTGCTAGACATTTAGTTGATTTAAAAATTAGGGTAAATTTTACAGGAGTAAACTTTGCTCCTACAATTACCAAACCAATATACTCTGAGAGAACCTCTAGGTCACCTTCTCCAACCGAATCCCAAATACTAGGTGTTATTACAAATGACAAACCCTTTGTCATAGACAAATCTTGGATTAGAGCTGACTTTGAGGCAGTTTACAATTTAGAGAAGAGAAATTGGTATTTCTCAAATTTCTCCAAAGATAATGCTCATATGTATTTTCAAAAATTTTATAGATTCTTAGATACAATACAAAACATGATTATGACTGCTAATGACTTTAAACTAAAAGGAAATACAGACAAACATGCTACAGAGATATTAGCTATGGGGTTTACATGACATTTAAAATGATGGTGGAATAATCTCCTTAGTCCAGAAGATAAATACCAAATAAATTCAGCTGTAAAAATAGAATCTAAGATATTTGTGTTACAACTCTCTTACATGTTATTACTAAGTTCTTTTTAGGAGAATCTCTAAAACTCCAACAAAGACTAACAAATCAATTGCTAAACTTTTATTGTTAAACCATGTCTGAATATAGGTGGTATAAAGATATGTTCTTATCCAAACTCTGCCTTAGGTCGGATTGTGTCGTAGATTATTGGAAAGAAATACTTATTCATGGTTTACCTCGATTATTTGCTAAAAAGGTGAAAATTAATATTAAACAAAATTTTAATGGAACAATTCCCTATCAGTCATTAACCATAGGAGAATTATCTAATTATATAATTGAAACTGGTATACAAATTTGTACATATTATAAATTACAAAATAAGATTAAAAATGAAAAGGCTAGTAATAGGTGCGAAATGAGATCATTTTGCAAGCAATATGGAGCTACTCCCTTAAGAGCTCCGAGTAACCCCAAAAATGAAAAACCTACTAGTAAAGGAAGAAAAAACTTCCATTATCATAAGAAGCACTCTTACAATGATAATTCAAAATTTTATAAAAAAACTTACAAGAAAAATTATTGTAAGAAACCTTAATGAAAACACAATAATAAATCTAAACCTAAAGAGAAAGATGTTAAATGTTATAAGTATGGTTGTTTTGGCCATTATGCTAATAAATGCAAGGTTTAAGAAAAAATTAATCAATTAAGTAACTTAGACATTTCAGAATAATTAAAAGAAAGCTTAATAACTACCTTAAATAACATCTTATTGAATTGAGAGGAAGAAAGCTCTTCATCATTTGAAGAATCTTCTTACAAGGAAATACATCAAATTGATAATTCTGAAAAGTCAAATGCTGATGAATGTTTAGGTCTAGATTTATGCAATTGTAACAAAATAAATAATGTGTTAATAAATAATAAAGCTAATACGTTGATTGGAATATTAGACAAAATGGAAAGTTCATAAAGTAAGAATGCTTTCATGAGAAAAATTAAAAATATTATAGACGAAACTGATATTTGTAAAAAGAATATTCACATAGTAGAATTTAAAAATGTTATGGATTTATTTAAAAAACCAGTTGAATAAACATTTTTATTTCTATTAAATATTTACAAGAAGAAATTAGTAATTTAAAAAATAAAATTAAAACTCTAAAAATTAGGGATGATGAGATACAAATTAAACTTTTAAGGTTACAAGGAAACATAATTATTCAGAATCAAGCCAGTAAAAATTTATTAGCCTCATCTAGCTTAACCAAAAATAATGAGGAAACTATTGTTTTGAATAATGAAGATGACTATATTAACAAAATAGAAAAATTAATATCCCACAAATGATATAGTAAAATAAATCACATTGTTAAAGATCAAACTTATGAATTAATTGTTTTGATTGATTTAGGAGCAGATTTAAACTACATCTAAGAAGGGTTGATCCCAACCCAATATTATGAAAAATCCAAAGAATCCTTAAGAGGAGTCAATGGTAATAAATTACGAGTTTCTTATAAATTATCAAGTGCTAAAATTTGTAAAGATCAAATTTGTTATAGAACCACTTTTCTTTTAGTAAAATATATTCATGAGTCCATTATTCTAGGAACCTATTTTTCTAGCTTTACTTTACCCTTTCACAGTTAATAATGCAGCTATAACCACTAATGCTTTAGGGCGTGAAGTTAAATTTAAATTCTTACAACCGTCTAAGATTAGAGATCTTAACTTTGTCTAGAGTAAGGTTATATCATTTATTAATTAAATTACCATTAAAAGAAAACAAATTAATTTTATTAATAAGGAAATACACTATAAAAAGATAGAAGATCAACTTCAATCTCCAATTATTCAAGAAAAAAATCAAAGATATACACAATAAATTTATAAAAGATTTTTGTTCAGAACAACTTAATGCTTTATGGAAAAGAAAAGTGCATACTATCTCTTTACCCTATGAACTTGACTTTAAGGAAACAAATATCCACACTAAAGTCATGCCAATACAAATGAATAAACAACATTTAGATTACTATAAAAAATAAATAAAATATTTCTTGGACAAGGGATTGATTAGGCCTAGTAAGTTTTTTTGGAGTTGATCTGCTTTTTACGTTATTAATGCTTCTGAGCTAGAAAGAGGAAGTACTCGACTAATAATAAATTACAAACCTTTAAACAAAACATTACAATGAATTAGGTATCCCATACCTAATAAATAGGATTTCATAAACAGATTACATAATAAAAATATATTTTCAAAGTTTAATATTAAATCTGGATATTATTAAATATAATTAAAGAAGAAGATAAATATAAAACCGCTTTTGTGGTGCCCTTTGGTCACTATGAATGAAATGTCATGCCTTTAGGATTAAAAAATGCTCCTTATGAGTTTCAAAATGTTATGAACACTATATTAAATGATTACTCTCACTTTATCATAGTCTATTTAGATGACATATTAGTATTTTCAGATTCTATAAATCAACATATATGACATATGGACCAATTTTATGAGATAATTAAAGAGAATGAATTAGTCTTGTCTAAAAAGAAACTTAAAATATTTCAATCTAAAGTAAGATTTTTTTATTTTAATATTTCCCAAGATATGTATACCTCTATTAGTAGGTCTTTGGAATTTATTAATAAATTTTCAGACGAATTAAATGATAAAACTCAATTGCAAAGATTCTTAGGTTGTACAAATTATGTGGCTGACTTCATACCAAACTTAATAACTATTTGTTACCATTATTCAAGAGACTTAGGAAGAATCCTCCTTCTTGGGATGATTCAATTGTTAGACAATGGCGTAGATCTAGAAGGGGGGGGGGAGGATTGAATAGATTGCTTGTTTAAAATAGAGTCGACGCTACCAAAATTGGTTTTTAAAAATGTTTAAGGCGGAAGCGGCCAAGGAACTATACTCATCTAAAACGAACAGTTACTAAAAAAATGGATGTGCGTAAAGCCTATAGAATTCGATAAACGAGATTTGAGAATCACTACATTAATCACACTTCAATCAAATTTTATTCACTATAAGGTGTGACTAGTTCCAATGCCTTTAAAACATAAACAGTTTGAAAAGACAACACAATTGTTTTTAGTTCACACAATTGATCAAACACTTAGAGTGCAAGGCACTACAAGTGAATTCTATTTTGAGAGTAGAGTGCTCAAGTTTTCTATTACAATCAATGATTGTAATTAGCTTAAAAATAGTTCCGCACAACTCAAATCAGAATTTGATTGACACAATCATTTGCACTAAAAACTCATAATTTTAGCAATATAAACGTAAAGAAAAAGACACAACAATTTGTTGAGACAGTTCCCCAGTCGTCCTCGCTCGGGGTACGTCTGCACTCAATTCTAATAATAGAGTTGAAACCTGTATATAGATAGATATAACCTGTTGGTCAATGTTTATACAAGAAGCAAATAGAGATCAAACAATCGAACACATATTGTTGTTGTACAACCTATTTCTTCTTTCCCCTTGACACAAGTTGAATAAAGTCCTTCGAACACGGTGAGTAAACCTCCGACTACAACACTCTCTTTGAACAACCCGCTGTCTTAAAATCTGGCCCAGCTGATTTCAGTCACCCACGTGTCGAACCCGAATCTTCCACTCACAATCCTCTGTTTACCGCTACTAAACCGATAGAACCTCCCGCTATTCGATTACCTTCGCTCGGCTGAATCTGTGATGGGCCGATTCGTACAAAAACCCCCAAAATCCGAGATTCTTGGAGGACAAAACCCTAACGGTTTTATTCAAGAAAAATCTGCCGATTACTCAATCCAAACCAGATTACACCAATCCTAGGCTTTAGACGTTATCACCTCGAACATGCACAATGCACAACAAAACTAATTATGTGTAGTTGTTGTGAAATGCTATGAAGAGGATAAAGATGATGAGAACAAATCGATACGTAAATTTCACTTTTCTTGTTTTCTTAGTTGATGTAAAAGGAATAACCCAACTCAACTTATATACAAGACATAACTCATTTAACAAACATAACAGACTCCCAAAACTGTTTTACATAACATAATTTTGACTTAACACATTGAGCGGTCGACCTATGCAGTAAGGGGGTCGACCTGAGCTTACCCATGTACATAATTGTGCAAAAAACAGGACCACGCGTCGACTGGAGCATGTCATACGTCGACGCACAACATGCAAATTTAGACAAATACAAATGGTTACAGTATGAGTCGACAGGAGGGTCGACGCGAGCCCTCCCGAGAGTAGTTCATTGAAATGACTAGCTGTATGAGTCGACCGGAGCTAGCCTTGAGTCGACTCAAAGCCCTGAAGTAGGAAAAAAATGCCTATTTTCATGCATTAAGACACTTTTGATGAACCCTATAGTATGGCAAGCATGACTAACTCGGCCAACCCTACATGAAACATAGATTTGGCCATCTATATATGCAATAATCATATTTTTGACGAGTGTTTGACTTATGAGAGACAAGACATTCAAATATGACATGGTGACAACGTCCACCATACGTTTTTCTATGGAGCTGAGTTTTGACATCATCGAAACGAGTGTATCTATCTATGAGGCTTTGCCCTCACATCAATGACCAAAAGTGTTTTACAATTAAAGAAAATAGTTTTAAAAAAATTACACTGTTTAGGAATACCTGATCCAAGAGCCAACCTTATTTTTAAAACTGATGCCTCAGATACAGGCTTTAGAGGAGTTCTAAAACCAATACTTCTGGGCATGGAAAAGGAACAAGTTGTCCGATATTGTTTTGGAACTTGGAACCCGACTCAATTAAACTATAGTACTATTAAAAAAGAAATTGTATCTATTATTTTGTGTATTACAAAATTTCAAGATGACTTATTTTCAAAAAATATTTTTTTTATTAAAAACAAATTTCAAAGCTTCACAAAGTGTTTTATAAAAAGATGTTAAAAACTTAGTTTCAAAACATATATTTGCTAAATGGAAAACATTACTTTCTTGTTTTGATTTTGAAATCGAGCATTTTCAAGGAATTAAAATTTCATTACTAGATTTTCTAACCAAAGAATTTTTACAGAAAAAACACGAATAAAAAATTAGTTGACCTCAGAGATGATTATGGTCCTCCCATTAAAGATAAAAAACGATAAGAAAATAAATTTAGGTTCTCCATCTTTTATTTTCGAAGTTATCTCTCCTATTACTGCTACTCCCTTAACAACTATTAAACCTACATTATTAATTCCATTAGATTTTACCTCTCAAATAACAAGTCCATTATCTATCCAGAAAGCTCACCCCTCTAAATTAGCCTATTATACACCTACTTCTTCCTTACCAATATCGACCTTTATTACCAAATATTTACCTATACCAATATTACCTTTAGAAATACTTTACTGTCCTCCAAACTCTTCGTTATTACAAAATATTTCAAGAATCCCCCTTCCCTAGGATTTTTCTTCATTCCTAAAGACCAAACTAAGACCTAAAAATTCTACAAGTTTATCCTGGTAGATTCTGAGTCTATTACTCTTACCCACCAGACAGATCAGAATGATAAATCTAAAATTAAGTTCTCTAAATTCAAAATTAATAAGGTATTATCTCTTTCTGATTAGAAACAACATCCATCAGAATTAAAATATTTTTCTAGAATCTTCACTCCACAATACTATTCTTACTTTGATTACATGGACGCTTGGTTTAATTTTTTGTCTGTTGAAACTTTCAGCCACACTTGCTTTATATGGTTCAACAAGGATATTTCACTTAGCTTCCCTAACTGGTTTATCCAGTGGTTGATAATTATGGGGCCAATTTTAGAAATATTTCCTGATTATGCCTCAAAGGCATTTAATAATTTTACAGAAAAAAAACTACTTGTCCAAATTACAAGTCTTTATTATGTTTCTGTGCTATTTATGGAATTACGTGGATTTCATCCTAGACCTTTTTAACTGAACCATCACGGGAAGGGTCATCTTCTACTCAATTACTCAAGAAATTTTCTATTAAATGGTGGTCAAAGTTTGATCCAGGTTTTCTTTCTCGGTCAAGATAGATTCTTGGTTCAAGTCATATCCCGGTCTTTGCTAAGAAAAGACCATCTTTCTAAAAGATACATCTTTCTTGTTAGATAGATCAAAATTACTTGCCTCTTTATTTGTTGCTTTCAGCCATAAAGAATTCCTAAGTAAGATTAAAGAGAAGTTATGACTGCTTTATCTAAAAGTGATAGTGCTTCTAGCACTTCTGAAAATAATAATGAAGATGATTGTTATGGAATCATAAACCTTCAAAAGATAAAATCCTACATTCAATTATGGTAAAGATAAGAAGTTAAAGACAACATCCGCCCCCGGTGCTGACTTCAATTATCTTCCATTTATAATTGCTTTTGAATTATTGATTGTCTTTATTAAAACTTTTTTGTTTTATTTCAATTATTCAGGCCATGTGGGTCATTACCTTTTATAAAGTTTATGCTTAATTTTTTTAGTTTCAAGTCCGTGTGAGTTCTTGCCTATAAAAGAATCATTTGTGTGTTGTGAAAGACATTCGAGTTTTCAGTCTTAAAACTTGAAATTCTTGATTTGTTATTCTTTGTAAGTATTTTTCATAAATAAAAAAAATATCTTTTAATATTTTCAATATATCTTCCGCATATTACTTTACTCTTATAACTATTTTTACAATAATATTATTTTTATCTTTAATGAAATTTCCACCATTATATTTACCACTAATATTGCATGCATGTGTCACATCCATTGACTATAAACTAAAGCATGTGTCATAGACAATAGTGTCTTAGGTCAAAAAGTAAGTGCATGTGGTATAGGGCACTGGCGCATCGTCCCGAGGAAAAAAATTATTTAAAAACGGGGTGTGTTTGATATTTTAAAAAAAAATATTTATTTAGAGATTTTTATGGAAAAACATGACTATTTAAAAAAAAAATCCCATTAAGCCTATAAATAAGGCTGAGCCCATCTTGTAATATTCAAATGATTAATAGAATTTATCATTTTTATTTTTGCCTTCTTTTTTCTGTTTTTTTAGTGGCAATATCTATCCGTTGCCACTAGTACACGGTTATGACTAAGTTATCATCATTATTAGTGCTGATTTAATTTACACAGTTTTTATCCTTTTCTATTTCTTATTTGGTCGATTGATGTCTATATATTAGTGAAGTACTCAATCTTTTGTTGATAATCTGATTAATAAGAAGATTTCTTCGGATCCTTTCTTTTCTAAATTTCCAAATTGCAATTTTAGTTCTCATGGTAAGTGTTTTACATTTGCAGTGATTAACAAGCATATTGTAGCATAAGGACTCAACAACCTATGTAGGAGATTTCTTCCAACCTATGAATTAGGATGCAAAAAGTTGAAGACTCATACATCTTTCATTTTCCTATGCCTCTAAATATTTAGTGACATGATTCACAAACTCTCATACCACATATTGCAATACTTATACATAACTTAGAAAAAAAAACAAGTAGCTCAGACATTGTTCCAACCCTCTGATTCATCTCTTTTGGGATTCGTTTTGCATCCATGGAGCACAAAGTTACATGCTCTAACAGCCTCTTCTACTGTCAGATAGATCCAATTTCCCCCCATATCCTTCTGAAAGTCAGATTTGTTTAGTTTCTTCATCACCTCGCTTCCAGGGTTCACCAAAACAAGCTGCAACCATAGAAATGTTAAATGCTACAACAAAATTTTGGTTCATGATTAGAAAATGACATGAGAGAAATAATTACTTGCTGCTCTCTTCTTTCAGAAATTTTTTTAATCTCTTCAAGCATACTTATTCCACTTGTATCAATATTCCCAACAGCTGCCAATAAAATTGCATTGCAAGTTAAAATACTTTCATATATCAGTAAATCGTTACCGAAAATTCATAATTTCAGTAACCTTGCTCTGATACGTTTTGTAAATATGATCTTAGATTACTCACCACTCATATCCAATATAATATACTTCAAACTTGTCTCTTCTTTAGCTTTAATTCTGTCTTCCTCTTCATCAATCCATCTCGAGATTCTATAAACAAGTAACAGTTTTCTTGCGTGTCAAGTTACACACTCTAAACCAAAAAATTTACATACTAATGAGAAAAAAATCCAAATTACCAGGTAGCTTACCTTTCTCTTAAATAGCTTGCATTGGCAAAGTAAATCGGTGCATCAATCTTTAGAATTAGAATTCCGGAAACACGATTTGCATTTGAATAATGCTCGATGTTTCTGTATATTGCAGAATTTGGAATGTTTCCTAAAACAGATGTTCTTGGCCGTGCGATAAATAGCAGTAACCGAAGTAGCGATACCACAATCTATATAAATTAAAAAACACATTAGTTTCATAAACATGTATAATAGACTCATAAGTGTGAGAATAAAGGGGTCACTGATGCTTACTGCTATGACTAAGCCAATTTCAACACTGCCAAAGACAACACCGAAATATGCGCTAACGCAAACAACAAAGTCGAATTTGTCAATCTTCCACAGATGGATGGCTGCTTGATAATCTATGAGTCCAAGCATTGCAGATACAATAATGGCTGCTAGTACCACAAGAGGAGTGTAGTAGAACAAAGGAGTTAAAAATAACAGTGTCAACATGACAGCAATTGCCATCACAATGTTTGATGCTGCTGTTTTGCATCCAGCGTTATAGTTCACGGCCGAACGCGAAAATGGTCCTGAAATAGTCATCATTTGTAGTACCACATTTGTCATTAATTGATGAAGCAAAGTTTCATAGATATTTTTGTTTAGATTTGGTGATAATGTTTAGTTTACCTGTTGTGAGGTAGCAAGAGGTGAAAGAACCAACTATGTTCATGGTTCCAATAGCTATCATCTCTTTGTTGCCATCTATATGGTAATTTTTAAACATTGCAAAGCTTCTTCCCACAGCTATTCCTTCCTGAACAATTTTATATTATCAATAAGCACGTTAGTTGATAGTTGTGCAAAGACATCAGACGTAGAGATACGTGTTTCAACCCGCTGGTCTGCATTTAAGTAATTTGTCTTTTTAAGACAACAATTATCAAATGAAGACCATCATATAGAATCTTTGACAAAAAATGCAAATTCACCAATAGTAAAGTTATTTTCTCAATACCTTGTCTAGTTTATTTTTATTATTCTTTAGTTAAAGGATGTGACATTTCAGAGTTGGGTTGTGTCTTTATTATTAGGCAATAAAGTAAGTAAAAATTGAGTTTCTTACCGCTAGAGCAATAATGCCAACAATAAGTCCTGTCTTAATAGATGTGGTCATATAAGGAGACACGAATACCAATTCTGTGATTGAGATTGGGTTTAGTCCTTTCTTCAATTCTCCAATCTGAAAAACGTGTTCAATTAAAATGTTTAAAGGAGGACCAGTTAAATCAGCTCAATTGATAGCTATTCAAGAATATTAAATTATAAAAGTGCGAGTTCAAATTTATTATATATAATTATTTATTCACTTTTAACTTATAAAATTGAGTCATTAGACTACTTGAAAAAAAAACTCAAATGAAAGATTTTTCAATTCCATATATAATTTCATAAAATAAATAAAAAAATGTGAACCGTATATATGTACTCATGTTTTGAAAAATGAATGATTCTCTGCATGTCCTACCATATAAAGAGTACTCATTGAATATGGATGGTATCGTTTTCGACCCAATAGCACTCAACAGTGTTTGGCTCTTTGCTGTGAGTGGGTTATGAGGAAATATATACAAATTAATTATATTTATTTGATAAAGTCATATTTAAATTCAGTTGATACTCAAAATAAACTCATAATATGCAATATGATTGCAGAAATAGTAACTCACCACTTGAACGCCGTGGTTCTCAGCATGAGTGAAATAAACTAGTAAGCTTCCAAGAATAACGGACGCTAACGGCGTCATTGCTGATACCCAAAAGAATTTGGGTTGTTTTTTACTCTGCATTAATCAATTAATCTCACAAATAAATAACAATTAATGAATTAATATTATTTACATATTAACACTTATTATAATTCATGAAAAAATATGTATTAAGATTTTTTTATGAATATGTTAATTAGGGCTATATCTGACTTACAAAGTATCTTGTGATAAGGAGAAAGAAGATGAAGACACATCCTAAAACAGCACTTTCCCATCTCCATTGATGAACTTGTGTAAAAACCGAACGCATAACTGATATAAGATCAGCACTATGGGTGAAATGTTCAAGACCTAGCATTGGTTTGAGTTGCTGCAGACAAACCACCGTGGCTGCGCCACTCATGAACCCTACTATCGCCGCATGCGACAGAAAATCCACAATCAACCCTAACCTGCACCACCACCTCATGTATTAGCATTAACAAAAAAATTGTTAAACAAAATAATTTAATTCATTAGCATCCATGATAAAATAATATCAACTCAGTTGATAGTTGTGCAGCAAACATCACTGAATCTTATTGCATAGTGCAAAGTGGCAAATATCTTTGTACAAGACAAAACACAGAATGGCACAAGATATTGTCATGCTTAGAATAGTATATATATATTCTTATCTTTTTCATATTCCTATTATTTTATTTTTTTTCCGTATCCAGTATCATATATACTAACGTATCATTTCAATAGTTGTAGTTTTACTTTATGACAACATAGTACACTTTTCAACTTATTACTATTTTTTAATCACCTTTAGAGGAGTAATTAGTTGTTAATGATTAAATTTTTTACCTGAAGAGACCCAACGAAGCTTGCAAAACACCGGCAAAGAATGTAGCTGTGAAAGCAAGGTGGAGATAAAGACTTGGATTTTGGTTTGGATTAACTTCAGTGGCCAACATGGAACCCATCAGAAGAGATCCAACTGCCACTGTTCCAACTGCCAAATCTCTTGAACTTCCCATCATAGCATAAATCAATGGTGGTATAAAGCTCGAATCTGCCCAAAAATTAACGGAAAAAATTTGTAAAAATTAATTCGGAATTTTCCTAATAAATTTAACACTGCTACGTGATCAGAACCCTAGACTTCTGGTTAAGCTAATGGTATAAGCATATCCGTGTTTAATTTTGTAAATTCTAATCATGCAACTTTCACTCCGGCTCAAGTAGTTTATACACGCTGATTTGATGATAGATTTAGTTTTTAAAACATATATTATTAATTTTAGTAAATTAATTAATTTATTAAAACAGAATAAATTATGTATTGATTAGTATAAAGTAAGAAATTAGTACATATGGTACTCACATAATCCAAGAATTGGAGGGAGATTGGCAAGTTTGGCATAGCTAATGCCTTGAGGAATAGCCAAACTAGCAATGGTGATTCCAGCTATGATATCAGATTTCAAGAACTGAAATGTGTAGTTTGGTGCCCATTCAAATATTGGAAACAAATATTGAAAACCAAGCACCAACTTTCTTGAAGCTGGTTGATTCTTAAACTTTCTCAATGGATCATCCGGAAAAAAAGTCTCTTTCATTGTATATTTCATAGACTTCAAGAATGGCTGTGGAGGTGGAATTTCCACACGATGTTGAACATGGTTCTCATTAACGTTGTTCATGTTCATACCTGAACGAGGATAATCATAGTCCACGTTACCCATAATGTTCTCAAACAGTTATATATATGACAATTTAAATGGTGTTTTTGTGAGCAATGTTATAGGGATAGAAGAATAGAGAGAAGCTAATGAAAAAGGATGAAGGTTGTGTTGAGAGTTGAGACACTATGGTTGTTCTTCATAACATGGCTTTATATAATGCTTTTTATTACCATTTTATATAAATAATAATATTTAAAATTTAAAAGAAAAAATTTATGTTGGTAAAAAGAAAGAGAAGAGAGAATAATTTATTTGAGTTGAAATTTTGAGTGCTGTGTGAGGGTCCCAAAGAAGTTATGGAATAAGGTTATATAGTGGGGAGGATACCCAAACATCCCACATTTGTATTCTTTGAATAGTACTATGAATTTTGGATCTGCCACCTCGTGCTAAATTAATTTGATTTTGTTGTTTGTAATATGAATGGATTAGATAAAGTTTTATGAATTGTGTACCGAACAACATGTGGAAGCAAAATCAATGAAGCTCACGTATCTTGATTTGAGCTTGTTTGGAATACTATGGTTTCATTTTACTCGAGTCCTTGCAATCATTGAACAATTTACTCGTCAATTATGAGATGTGGGGTGGGAAGTTTATGAGAAATGTGTTTCAAGATAGGGTTAGGTGGATTTGTCAATTTTATGTCCAAGACTCTTCTTTGAAAAGTAAATAAATCAAAGAAGTTTATGTGAATTCAAAGGATTCATATAGTATTTGTATATGTCACATACATATACATCATGTTAAATGTTTCATTAAGTTAGTTGAGTAGATAATTAGGAAATGATATTTGATTGCAAAACAATTGAATTCAAATTCGTGACATTGTATATAATTACTTTAAAAAAAATCTGAACATTAAGCTGTTAGAAGAAAAAAAAACCTCTTAATACTTTTTTAAACAATGAGTATTTTACTGATTTTTTTAAAAAATAATCTATTTTTTCAACAAAAATACAAAAATAATTATATTTTCAAAAAAATTACCAAAGTGACGTAGTTTTAGAACTGAGAATCATGGATACGCTAAATGAAATGGCGCATTCATTTGAGGTTGTTCTCATGCGCCATATGGTATGACTTATGCATGTTTCCCAAGCCATATCACATGACGCATCCCTTTCAAATTCATGCATATGCGCCATATGATATGACGCCTCCTTTGTATATATATTTTTATTTTTAATTAATTACTTTTACTTTCCCTCTATATATACCACCACTTGTGTTTTTATTTCTCTGCACCAACTTCTCATTTTTCTCTGCACTACATTCTCTTCATATCTTCTTGCATTTTTCAGTTAAAATGGCTTCCTTTTCTTCCTCTTCATCATCCTCATATATCTATCAGATTCCATATATCACCAAGAAAAATGCCAATTTAATTTTCTTCCCAGTTAAACCTCCAATGAAGATTCACCTCTGGAATACATTGACGTTAGAACATCTCAAGAGGAGTCTGATCCGCTGGTTAGATAGAGACATTCCAGAGGGTGGAACGATCAGAAGAATTCAAAGGCTTGTTACCACGTTCAACCAAAATGAAGAAGTTCGTTTCTGGGAGAATGTTACTAATGACCAAGTGTTGCACCCCAAAATTTGCCCTCACAATACAAGACTTTGTGTTCCAAGAAGGTTCACAAGGTTCACAAAATTCACAATTGGTCAGAAGAGTTGACAATTCCCTCAGACAATGCACCTCCTAAGCAGTGCATCCAAAACTAGGGTTTTGACTTTAATCAGGCTAAATGGACTTCCAAGACTTCAAGTGAGCTTCATAACATCTTATATGTGTATAAGAACCCCCATGTCAAGTTTCAAGACTTTTCTCAAAAGTTTGCTCAGTCAGATGATCAGATAAGTCAAAAGCAGTCAATGCAGTTAAAAGGTCAAACTGAGGTCAACTGTGGTCAAACTGAGGTCAACTGTGGTCAAACCAAAGTCAAACTTCATGATTTTTTTTTGCCAACATCAAAGAGAGGTTGGGTGAGAAATATTATCATAATAACTGTAATACCCCAAATTTTGCCCTAAGATTTGTCGTCGCATTTCATTGCATTTAATCAATTACTAACAAATTTGTGTAGTCGTTTGACTTTTTGCAGGTAAATATCATATGGCATGCATTTTTTTTCTAAAAAGTAAAAATGGCACAATTGGCAGGAGGACATGTGTAAGGAGTTATGAGTGTGAGAGGTTGAGAGTTCGAATCTCACCTTTGTCATTTTTTTTGTTTTTTATTATTTTTACTCTAAATTTTTCTATCTTTCATTAAAAAAAATAACAAAAATAGTTTTTTATTATTATTTAATTATTATTTTCGTATTTTAATTAAATCATTTTTTAAAATATTATTTTTTTCACTTTTTTCTAAATTATTCATAAAAATATCCAAAAAATCATAAAATAAAAAATATTGAAAAAAATTTTGTTCTTTTTATAATATTTTTTATTTTAGGAATCAATAGGATTATTAGTTTTTATTTTAAGTTTATTTTAATTATTTTAAATTATTTAAATTTTATTTTTTTCTTAACTAATTATTTAGTTTGGGCTTTAAAATGGGCTTTAGGGACATTATTGACAATTTGGTGTTAAACCCTAATTTGTTCCCTATATATACATGTGTTGCCTTGTTGGAAAAGGGGAGAGAAGGAAAAAAAACCTAAGAGGAGTGAGTGCCGTTTGCCGTTATTTAGTTTTCTTCTTCATCCATTACTATTGTTTCTTTTTCTTCATCGTTTACCGTTATTTCTTTTCCTTCATCTATTACTGTTGTTTCTTTTTCTTCATCTTTTACCGTTATTTCTTTTTCTTCATCTATTACCGTTATTTCTTTTTCTTTATCTATTACTGTTACGTTTATATATATATAATTTTTAAATTGTTAGAGTTTATATATATAAGATTTTTGATCGAATTATGTCGATACGATGTTTGCACATTTGTGTGCATGACGCGTGACATTTGTGTTAGTTCGATCTGGTTGCGATGATCGCATTTTTGTGTGAGCAATAATACTATTTTTTGCTTAATTTCTTTTTCTTTGCGATAAATTTTGTTTCGTCCGATTTAGATCTGGTTGCGATGAGCGCATTTCTGCGTTAGCAACATTGTTGGGTTATTTGGCACATTTAAAATTCATTATTGCTTTATTATTATTATTATTATTATTATTATTATTATTATTATTATTATTATTATCATTATTTATTATTATTATCATTATTATCATTATTATTACCATTATTATTATTATTGTTATCATTAATTTATTAAAATTTGTTATAATATAAAAATCTGTTTTTTAAAATAAATAACATTAACATCTTTTCCAAATTAATATGAAAACCTATTATTTTTAAGAAAAACTTTTTTTTTTTAGATAAATTTAAAATAATAACTAAAATCTTTTTTTTAAAATAATAACTAGAACCGTTATTTATTTTATTTTATTATTGTTCAATTCAAATTTCATTATCATATTGTATCTGCTCCTCTCATGTAACCTCGCGAACTTAACAACCGCTCTTTAAATTCTGCCTTTAAATTTCTGCTTGCATGGTTTAAATTATGACATTATCTCTCTGTTTGCATGATTCAATTATCTCACGCGTTTACTATTATTTCTGTCACATTGCACACATCCGAAGGTTAGGTCTAACTGTTTGGCCGCCGCGCCAATAGTCCGTAAAACTTCACACATTCAATTTCAAATCCTCAAAACTACAAACTACAAACCCTAATTTTCACAAATGCCTCGCCGCAGGCAAAATTACAATTTTACCCTTAGCATTAGGTCAAAGAGCCGCCGCGCTCATTTTAGGGTTTCCCGCCGTGGAATCCCTAATTTAACCCTAATTACAACTTAACATTTCAACGTAGAGATTTGGAGTTTCTACACTCCACGTAAGCGTGTCCTTAAGATGCGTTTATTCCCCTTGAGACCTTGACCACAGTCAAGAAGTTTCTAACCTCCCTATTGAGGGGAACTACGATTACTCTGATTCCACTCCCGTAAGGATACGTAGGCACAAGATGCGATGTCTTGCCGAGTAAACTTAGAATTAACCCCCTTTATTATTTATTATTGCTTATTTATATTTTATTTATCTTTGCTATTTAATTATTTTGCTTATTATTTTGTAATTGTTTCTTGGATGTAAAGTTGTTTAATTATTTAATTATTATTATGGTTAGTAATTAGGGAGTGTAACAACATGTATGTAATATTAAAATAAATTTAGATCACTTTTAAATAAAGATAATTAAAATAAACACGTCACACACGTAAGTCGATTTTAATCGCCGTCTCACTTCCTAAGGATATCTCTCAAGTTGCCTACGAATAATGGTTAAGTGGGGTGTATAAAGCAAGTCCCTCAAATAAAAAAATCATCAAAGTCCCTTATGGTTGCCTTTACGAATCAAGTCCCTTTCAAAAAATGATGATGGTCCCTTATATGTGCTTATTACATCCCACAATGGCCTTCAAAGTCAAATTGTCCCTCACATACCCCTTAACATCCAAAGTAAGGACTACCTACTCCATTATAGTAGGGATAGTCTTACTAAAGGAAAGAATGAAGAATAAGAAAGACCTTTAAACATTAGGGTAGGCTACTCCTAGATACTTGCTCACTTCAAAACTGTTTCACACTTAAACAAATTTTCAACAAGTTTTCAAACAAGTTCTTAACACATCCTTACATGGATTATTTATTAACTATTCTGAAAATTTTCTATTCACACACTACAATTTCAAAACAATTCAAAAGTGAGCTTAAGTACCTAAGAGCCCATGGATAACCATGGATGAAAAGGATGCTAATACCTTCCCTTTTCATAACCTACCCCCCGGACCCAAAATATTCTCTAAGGTCTTTCCTGTTCTTTTATAACCTTTCCTTATGGATAAAATAAAAGTCGGTGGCGACTCTTGCTATCCGCAACATTGTTTAAAGTCAGTTCACCGGGTTACAGAACTGGCGACTCTGCTGGGGATCTATTTAAGAGGGGTACCCTTAGGAATTAAGATCACTTTAAATTGTTTGCCTTGTTTGCTTTATTATTATATTGTTGGGGTGCTCTTATGTGTGAAAGGTCCTAACCCGGATCTAGTGTACCTTAGGTAAATGGCAATAGACCAAGGAAACTGTACGACGTATATCGATACGGTTGATCTGGTGGCCATAGTTAGTGCGACTTCTTGGTTGGTGCTTATATTCCTTAAGTCAAGTTGAGGATAATATTGAGGCTGCCATATGTTGTCAATGCACTAACTGACTTTTAGAACCCTAGTTAACTCATCTTGGCCTTTAGAAAGTAGTGAGGTAACCGGCTTTGGTGCAGACTGAAGTTGGTTGACACTCGATACTACGCTCATTGAGATCTTAAACTTGGAGGGTTTTGGTTGGCAAGTAAGTTGCCTTCTGAACAACCACCCTTGTGAAGGATCAATGATATTGAGATCCCTTAGAACCTGGTTACTTTTGTAGGACAGGATGAACCATCTAACTTCAGGGGAGGGTACTTGCCTTTGAACCTCATGCAAGCCTTTAAACCTAGGGCTATGGTGTGACTTGTTTGTGTGTGCCACATGTTTGTGATTGAGCATGACATCATGACATCATCATGCATCATAAGCATATCATTTTCCCTAACCATTTCAAGGACCAAAGGATTTATCTTTGTTCTTTGTTGCAGGTCATGGCTTCTGCTCGTAGAAACACCATCAGGATCAACTTTGTAGGGATACCTGCTAAGCTCAAGGAGTTGGTTTCCCTAGTGCCTGATCATTCCCAGTTCAACAAGAGACATGGTCACTTATTGGATCTAGTTACTTCAGGGTTCAGTGAAGACATGATGAGTGTGCTGTTTCAGTTCTTTGACCCTAAGCACCATTGCTTTACATTTCCTGATTATCAGCTGGTTCCAACCATGGAGGAGTTCTCTAAACTTCTGGGTATACCTGTTCTTGATCAGAAGCCATTCACAGGCTTAGAGAAGGAGCTTAAACCAGAAGTTATTGCTGCAGTTCTACATCTGAAGAAGTCTGACATTGTTCTAGAGACGAGAAGTGGAGTTAAAGGTATTCTTGCCAAGGTATTAGTGGATAAAGCTCAAATATTCTTGAAGGCTATGAGCTACGATGCTTTTGAGGAGATCTTAGCCTTATTGATTTATGGCTTAGTGTTGTTCCCCAATCCTGATCAGTTCATAGACGTTCATGCCATCAACATATTCCTGAGTCACAATCCAGTGCCTACCTTACTTGGAGACATCCTACATTGTCTTCACACCCGTACTACAAGGGCAAGAGGAACTTTGATGTGCTGCATACCTTTACTTTCTAGGTGGTTTATTTCTCACCTTCCTCGCTCAGTAATGAAGAATGAGCAAGGGTTCAGATGGTCCAAGAGGATCATGTCACTTTCTCACTCAGACATTCATTGGTGCTCCAGATCTATGGAGAATGTCACCATCATTGACCGTTGTGGGGAGTTTCCTAATGTGCCACTTCTAGGCATAAGAGGAGGCATCACCTACAACCCCTCTCTAGCTTTACGACAGTTTGGTTACGCCCGAAGTGACGGTCCACATGACATGTTGACCCAGGGCATTGTGTTTGATTACGACAACGATCTTCAGGGTTACCGTCAGAGATTCATACGAGCTTGGGGAAAGGTAAACAGGATTGACAGCAAGACACTGGAGCCTAAGTACACCATTCCTATGGAGGCTTATCTCAGATGGGTACGATTTCGTGCTCAGACACTCATGATGCCATATCCTGCCATCCTACCAGTTACCATGGAACCTGTTGCTGAAGGAGACACAGCTTATACCATCCTTCACCCAGACATGCCTACTGATATGGAAGACTTGCAGAGATCATGGATCCAACTGAAAGAGCAAAGGGATACTTTCGAGGCTCATCACAAAGCAAGCCAAGCAAGGATCCTAGAGCTAACAAAGCTACTTCATGAGGAACGAAACCTCAACTCATACCTCAACACAAAGAGGAAACGTCCATGGGAGACTTAAAACCCCATCTTTTGTACTTATTTCGTTTTCATTTTTTGTAAGCCTAAAAGGCAAAACAAGTTATTACTAATAAAAAGTTACTTTCTTGTTTGTTTAAGCAAATTTAAATCCTGCGGTCCTTGAAAACATTGCATATGCATTCCCATATCATTGCATCACAGGTTTATAATTGTGCACAGGTTTCTCATCTCCTCGCTGTTTATTTCAGCAATGGCTCTTGAACAATCAGTTAAAGATCTCCAGGCACAGAATGCACAGTTCCAAGAGCTGATCCTGAACCTATCCAAGGGGCAGGATGAATTGAAGACACTGCTGGCCAAGAAGACTAAGAAGGCTAGAAGGTCTGCTGGGTTGCTCAACATGGGAAGAAGGTTCAAAAGTCCTGTCAAGACCAAGGAACAGGTTGAAGACTATGAATCTGAAGAATCTGAGCAGGAGAGAGGCAGTCTCCACAACACTATGGGGGACTCTGATTCTGAGGCTAACTACTACCATGAGCCTAACGAAGACAAATTCAAGATGCTGGTGGATAGAATGGATGCTATGGAATTACAGAAATCATCTGGGCTGGATTTTGAGGATTTGAGCTTGATATCTGGGGTGGTCATACCCATTGGGTTCAAAGTTCCTACATTTGTTGTCTATGATGGGGTCTCTTGTCCCAAATTGCATCTGAGGTCTTATGTCAGAAGAATTCAACCCCACACTGCTGATAAAAAGTTGTGGATCCATTTCTTTCAAGAGAGTTTATCTGGAGCTCAGCTAGAGTGGTATTATCAGTTGGAGAGTGTCAACATCAGAGATTGGAATGACCTTGCTGAAGCTTTCTACAAGCAGTATCAATACAATGCTGACTTAGCCCCCACTCGCATGCAGCTTCAAAGCATGTCTATGGGTGCCAAAGAAAGCTTTAAGGAGTATGCT
The DNA here is from genome assembly GCA_963859935.3 of Lathyrus sativus. Classification (NCBI taxonomy): domain Eukaryota; kingdom Viridiplantae; phylum Streptophyta; class Magnoliopsida; order Fabales; family Fabaceae; genus Lathyrus; species Lathyrus sativus. Next base: position 489,467,534 of record OZ012740.1, on the reverse strand, counting down.
TAGAAGTGGAGAGACTTAGCTGGAAGAGTTCAACCCCCTTTGACTGATAGGGAGTTGGTTGATATGTTCATGTGTACGCTGAAGGTCCTGTGAAAGTTGTCGCTGAAGCCAGAGTAGCTCCTCTGATCATTACCACTCCTGGTCCTATTTCTTATACATCTGACAAAGCTGTGCCTTGGCACTATGGGTCTGATGTTTACATCCATGGTGTCAAGCAGGAGCCTTTACCTGATATGCCTGTTGACATTGATAATATTGCTGGATCTAGCAAGATCACTCGTAGTGGAAGAGTCTTCTCTCCTCCAGTTGCTTCTAAGAGTGCAGTTACTCCTGCTGTTACTTCCACCACTGATGCTCGGGGCAAGGGTCCTGTTATTGAGCCTGTATCTACTGATGTGCCAGCTGCTGATGACCTCTCTAAGCAGATGGAAGAAGTATTGAAAATCATTCGCAAGAGTGATTATGATATTGTTGATCAGCTGGGGCATACTCCCTCAAAGATTTCTATGCTCTCCCTGTTATTATGTTCTGAGGCTCATGCCAAGTCATTGATCAAGTTTCTAAAGATGGCTCATGTACCCAGTGCAATTTCCGTGGACCAGTTTGAGAATTGTGTTGCTCACCTGACCTATGACAACGGGTTAGGATTTTCTGATGCTGACTTGACCCCTGCCAAGAGGGATCATAACAGGGCCTTGCATATTTCAATTGAATGCAGGGGCACTACCCTGTCTCATGTGCTGATAGACAATGGTTCCTCTCTGAATGTGTTGCCTAAGAAAGTCCTGAACAAGCTGAGTCCTGAAGATACGGTATTGAAGCCCAGTAATATTGTGGTAAAGGCTTTTGATGGTTCTAGAAGAGTAGTGCATGGGGAAATTGATCTTCCAATCAAGGTTGGCTCTCAGGTGTTCACTGCTACATTCTATGTGATGGATATTCGTCCTTCGTACTCATGTCTGCTTGGTCGTCCCTGGATCCATGGGGCAGGTGCTGTGACCTCCACATTATATCAAAAGTTGAGATATCCGGTGAATGGAAAAGTTGTTACTGTCTTTGGAGAGGAAGAATACTTTGTCAGCCATGTAAACACTTTCAAGTATCTGGAAGTAGAAGGTGAATACATTGAAACTCCATGTCAGTCATTTGAAGTGGTTCCCTGGGCTGTTAAGGATTGTGTGACTCCTCCTGCTGTGAAGAAGGTTCCTGTGGTCATCAGAAACCCTCCAACAATGGCAATGGCCTCCCTCAATGATGCAAAAGTTGTGGTGGAAGAAGGTGGTTGTACTATTTGGGGTCAGCTTCCTGATATTCCATACAAGTCTGACAAGTTTGGTTTGGGTTTCACTGCAGAGTCCCAGAAGGCTGTTCGTCGTACTCGTGCTGTTCGTATCACCAATCAAGGGGTTATCAATGCTGTGGGAGATCAAGATGAAGACTACAACTTGGAGGCATGGATTTTTCCTACTGTGGGTGCTGAACTCAATAATTGGAAAGCTGAAGATGTTATCCCTATCTCCTTTAGTCAGGAGTAAATACTATTACTGTGTTATGTTTTTTTCTGGAACAATTAAAACTTTCAAGCCATGTGCCTTACCCGGGGCACAATGGTGTGCTTGTTGCGGGTTGTCATTTCATTTGCATACTTCATTCAATAAAATCAGTGGACGTTTCGTTTTCGTAAATATTGTGTTCCTTGTCTTTCTTTTTCTTTTTGCTTTATCAGCTATGTGTTCTTACACACACCCACGTCACTAAAATGCAGATCCTCATCCACTCTGGATCCAGTTGATAACAGTTCTACTATTGCCAATTACAATTTCGAGAATCCGATCTATCAAACTGAAGACGGAAACGAGGACGATTGTGAAATACCTGTGGAGCTTGCTAGGTTGTTACAACAAGAAGAGAAAGCTATACAGCCACATGAAGAGCCAGTCGAAGTTGTGAATCTGGGAACTGAAGAAAACAGAAAAGAGGTCAAAATAGGGGCTGATTTAGAGGACAGTGTCAAGAGCAGGTTGATTCAGATGCTACGTGACTATGTGGAGATCTTTGCTTGGTCTTATGAAGATGTGCCAGGGTTGGATACAGACATTGTGGTTCACCGTTTGCCAGTGAAAGAAGATTGTCGTCCAAAGAAGCAAAAGGTTCGTCGTATGCGTCCTGAAATGTCAGAAAAGATCAAAGCAGAGGTAATGAAACAGTTCAATGCAGGGTTCTTGGCCGTAACTTCTTATCCTCAGTGGGTTGCAAATGTGGTACCAGTTCCTAAGAAAGATGGTAAGGTACGTATGTGTGTAGACTACAGAGATCTGAACAAGGCTAGCCCTAAAGATGACTTTCCACTTCCTCATATTGATATTCTGGTAGACAACACTGCTCAGCATAAGGTATTCTCTTTTATGGATGGTTTCTCTGGTTACAATCAAATCAAGATGGCACCTGAAGATATGGAGAAGACTACATTTGTGACACAGTGGGGCACCTTTTGCTATAAGGTAATGCCATTTGGTTTGAAGAATGCAGGGGCAACATATCAGCGTGCTATGGTGGCTTTGTTTCATGATATGATTCATCATGAGATAGAGGTATATGTGGATGATATGATAGCCAGGTCTCAGAATGAAGAACAACATCTTGATCATCTGCACAAGTTGTTTGAGAGGTTGAAGAAATACAGGTTGAGATTAAATCCAAACAAGTGTACTTTTGGAGTTAGATCTGGAAAGCTCCTGGGTTTCATTGTCAGTGGAAAAGGTATTGAAGTGGATCCTGCAAAAGTGAAAGCTATACGAGAGATGCCAGCTCCCCGTTCTGAGAAGGAGGTTAGAGGTTTCTTGGGACGATTGAACTACATTGCAAGATTTATTTCCCAATTAACTACCATCTGTGAGCCAATCTTCAAGTTGTTGAAGAAAGATCAGGTGATGGAATGGAATGATGAGTGCCAGACTGCTTTTGATGAAATCAAGAGATATTTGCTAGAACCTCCAATTTTAATGCCACCAGTTGATGGAAGACCCTTGATTATGTATTTAACAGTATTAGACAACTCAATGGGGTGTGTATTGGGGCAACATGACGAGTCTGGTCGAAAAGAGCAGGCAATATACTACCTTAGCAAAAAGTTTACCGACTGTGAAACAAGATACTCACTGCTCGAGAAAACTTGCTGTGCTTTGGCATGGGCTGCTCGCCGACTAAGACAGTATATGTTGACCCATACTACCTTGTTGATTTCAAAGATGGATCCAATCAAGTACATATTTGAGAAACCTGCTCTCTCCGGAAGAATTGCAAGATGGCAAATGATCTTGACGGAATATGATATACAGTATACTACTCAGAAGGCCATTAAGGGGAGTGTTGTTGCTGATCATTTGGCTCATCAAGCAGTAGGTGATTACCAGTCAATGAATTTTGAGTTCCCTGAGGAAGACATTATGTCTGTTACCAAAGAACCTGGACAATATGACGGACCTGAACAAGGATCCCGATGGACTATGGTTTTTGATGGTGCCTCCAATGCACATGGTAACGGTGTTGGTGTTGTGATTAGTTCCCCTGAAGGTTGTCATACCCCGATTACTGCCAGACTTTGTTTCTATTGTACCAATAACATGGCTGAGTATGAGGCATGTATCATGGGTATGCAAGTTGCTATTGATATGAAGATTCAGTTCCTTGAGGTGTATGGAGATTCAGCTCTGGTAGTAAGTCAGATTAAAGGAGATTGGGATACAAAGCATGATAATCTCATTCCTTACAGAGAACATGTGTTGTCTCTGATCCCACATTTCAAAGAGATTACTTTTGGACATATTCCACGAAGAGAGAATCAGTTGGCAGACGCATTGGCCACCATGGCATCTATGTTTGAGATCAGCTGGGATGATGAAGCTCCCAAGATTACCATTGATAGATTTGAGAAGCCTGCATACTGCAATGAGATTGACACTGAAGGGGCAGAGGAGAAGCCTTGGTTCTATGAAGTGAAAAACTATCTTGAAGCTCAGGAGTTCCCAGAAGGGGCATCTGTCAAAGATAGGAAGTTCCTGAGAAGGTTTTCTGCTAAGTTCTTTCTGAGTAATGGCATTCTGTATAAGCGTAATCATGATTCAACTATGCTTCGTTGTGTGGATAAGAAGGAAGCTACAGAAATTATGGAAGAGATGCATGATGGGACCTTTGGCACTCATTCTAGTGGTCATACCATGGCAAAGAAGATTTTGAGAGCAGGTTACTATTGGTCTACCATGGAAACTGATTGCTATCAACACTCCAGAACATGTCACAAATGTCAAATCTATGCTGATAAAGTACATGTACCTCCATCTCCATTGAATGTGTTGACTGCTCCTTGGCCCTTTGCCATGTGGGGCATTGATATGATTGGTGAGATCAAGCCTACTGCTTCTAATGGGCATCGTTTCATCCTGGTTGCTATTGATTACTTCACGAAGTGGGTAGAGGCAGCTTCATTTGCATCTGTGACTAAGAATGTTGTGGCTCGGTTCATTAAGAATAATCTCATATGTAGGTATGGTATCCCTGAAAGGATTATCACTGACAACGGCTCTAATCTGAACAACACTATGATTACTGATCTCTGTACGCAGTTCAAGATTAAGCATCACAACTCTTCTCCGTATCGTCCAAAGATGAATGGGGCAGTTGAAGCTGCTAATAAGAACATTAAGAAGATTGTACAGAAGATGACTGTTACTTACAAGGATTGGCACGAGATGTTACCATTTGCTCTGCATGGTTATCGTACTACAATACGTACTTCAACAGGGGCAACCCCATTCTCCTTAGTCTATGGTATGGAAGCAGTTCTGCCTATTGAAGTTCAGATCCCCTCCTTGAGAATTATGAAGGATGCAGGCTTGGATGAAGATGAGTGGATTCAGACTCGACTTGACCAGATAAATTTGATTGATGAGAAAAGGTTAGCAGCAGTTTGTCATGGCCAGATGTACCAGAAACGGATGATCAAAGCTTTTAACAAGAAGGTTAAGCCAAAGGTATATCAGGCTGGTGACTTGGTAATCAAGCGTATCATATTACCACAGGGTGATCCTAGGGGCAAGTGGACTCCAACATATGAGGGACCATTTGTAGTCAAGACAGTGTTCTCAGGAGGTGCCATGATACTGACTACAATGGATGGTGAAGACTTCCCACAACCTGTAAACGCAGACATAGTTAAAAAATACTACGCATAAAAAGAGACCCGCTAGGTTGACAGGCCTAGGCAAAAATAAGGGCATCCCGGCAAACCAAAAGGGTTTGGGCAAAAATTAGGGATATATATATAAAAAGATGTACACCCGGCAAGTCGAAAACCTGAAAAGGCGGCTTGGGCAAAAAAGGGTATCCCGGTGGATTGAAAACCTGAAAGGGCAATCCAGGCAAAAGTTAGGGATTAAAGCGTATGACTATGTCTCGTTTGGATCACTCATGAAACTGCAACCAGTTGTACTACTTACTCAAGCTCAAACAGATAAAGCTCAATCCAATCGTTTCCGTCTCAACAGCAAGAAGATGAGATACTTGAGTGGCAATAGTAGAATTGAAACTCAATAGGATTATTTCCCACATAGCTGATTCTTTTTGTAAAACTTCATGACAAAATTCTCTTACTAGGGTTTATGTCTCCTTGTACAAACTTACCCGTGTATGGGTCACTTTTGATATAAATAAATTCCATCTTTTGAATCCAGATTTACTTTTACCCTATTTACATAAGCGAAACGTCCATTGGTTGTGTTTGAATGTATGTATGCCTTTGAATATGATTGATGTTTACCAGAAATGCATGTATGCTTTTAATATGATTGATGTTTACCAGAAATGCATGAAAATGCAGTAATAGTATTTACTAAGGACGAACGAGGGAAGGATTTCAACGAAGCTTCGCCGGTTCATCTTTACAAGACAGTTACAAACCATCAGTAGGACTAATCCATTTTCACAAAGTCTAATCTCCCCTGGAATTTATATCCATCTCTTTTATCCTCATACGGATATACGGGAAATTACTTTCCAATAAGGGCACGATGAACGAAGACGGGATGTTATACTTATCCTACTATCAAACGAAAACGAAGGTTATCTATACCCTACTATCCCCGACAACGGGAGGTTATCTATACCTTGTTATCCCCAACAACGGGAGGTTATCTATACCTTGTTATCCCCAGCAGACGGAGGGTTATATATTCTTCAACAACGAATCGGGATTTATTTTTCTTGGCCAGCAGTTGTTATACAAGGATATCCAGACACTTCCAGCAGTGTCATAGCATACATACATCATTTACATCATACCATAACATATATGTCTATAGTACATTACCTAAGTGCATCATGTCATACATGCATACATAAAGCATAAACTAATGTTGTTATACAGAATGCTACCTTGTTTTCAGGTTAATTATCCAACAAACAATCTTATGATCTTTGGGACTGCTTTATTGTAACCTCAGGGTTACTTTATCCTCCTGATGAGCTTCTTATTACTTTGGGACTGCTTTATTGTAACCTCAGGGTTATTTTATCCTCCTGATAGCCTCTCATGACTTCAAGACTGCTTTAGAGCTACTGATTGCTCTATCCTCCTGAAATCATCCTATTACTTCAAGACCGCTTTAGAGCTATTCATTGCTCTATCCTCATGAGGTCATATTACTACTTCAAGACTGCTTTAGAGCTATTCATTGCTCTATCCTCCTGAAGCCATCTAATTATTTCAAGACTGCTTTAGAGTTATCCATTGCTCTATCCTCCTGAAATTACATTATTATTTCAAGACTGCTTTAGAGCTATCCATTGCTCTATCCTCCTGAAATCATTACTTCAAGACTGCTTTAGAGCTATTGATTGCTCTATCCTCCTGAAGACATATCACATTATTATTTCAAGACTGCTTTAGAGCTGTTGATTGCTCTATCCTACTGAAGCCATTCTATTACTTCAAGACTGCTTTAGAGCTATTGATTGCTCTATCCTCCTGAAGCCATTATTACTTCAAGACTGCTTTAGAGCTATTGATTGCTCTATCCTCCTGAGGTCAGATTTATCACTTCAAGACTGCTTTAGGGTTATCATTATTGATTGCTCTATCCTCATGAAGACATGCTGTTACATCAGTATTACTCCAGACTCCTGACAGTTCTCATTATACTACTGAAGAACTTTCCCCTAGTGGCATCTTTAAGCCCACTCAATCATGTTCAACCAACCATCAATATCACTCCATGCACTGGTGAGTGCAAATTTTTGGGATTTTGTGTTCAATCCCCTTCAACCTTCCAGGTTACGACTGGCAAATATACCAATCTAACCCCTCAGGTTTCAGAAAATTGAACAGGGCCAAGTGTTGCACCCCAAAATTTGCCCTCACAATACAAGACTTTGTGTTCCAAGAAGGTTCACAAGGTTCACAAAATTCACAATTGGTCAGAAGAGTTGACAATTCCCTCAGACAATGCACCTCCTAAGCAGTGCATCCAAAACTAGGGTTTTGACTTTAATCAGGCTAAATGGACTTCCAAGACTTCAAGTGAGCTTCATAACATCTTATATGTGTATAAGAACCCCCATGTCAAGTTTCAAGACTTTTCTCAAAAGTTTGCTCAGTCAGATGATCAGATAAGTCAAAAGCAGTCAATGCAGTTAAAAGGTCAAACTGAGGTCAACTGTGGTCAAACCAAAGTCAAACTTCATAATTTTTTTTTGCCAACATCAAAGAGAGGTTGGGTGAGAAATATTATCATAATAACTGTAATACCCCAAATTTTGCCCTAAGATTTGTCGTCGCATTTCATTGCATTTAATCAATTACTAACAAATTTGTGTAGTCGTTTGACTTTTTGCAGGTAAATATCATATGGCATGCATTTTTTTTCTAAAAAGTAAAAATGGCACAATTGGTAGGAGGACATGTGTAAGGAGTTATGAGTGTGAGAGGTTGAGAGTTCGAATCTCACCTTTGTCATTTTTTTTGTTTTTTATTATTTTTACTCTAAATTTTTCTATCTTTCATTAAAAAAAATAACAAAAATAGTTTTTTATTATTATTTAATTATTATTTTCGTATTTTAATTAAATCATTTTTTAAAATATTATTTTTTTCACTTTTTTCTAAATTATTCATAAAAATATCCAAAAAATCATAAAATAAAAAATATTGAAAAAAATTTTGTTCTTTTTATAATATTTTTTATTTTAGGAATCAATAGGATTATTAGTTTTTATTTTAAGTTTATTTTAATTATTTTAAATTATTTAAATTTTATTTTTTTCTTAACTAATTATTTAGTTTGGGCTTTAAAATGGGCTTTAGGGACATTATTGACAATTTGGTGTTAAACCCTAATTTGTTCCCTATATATACATGTGTTGCCTTGTTGGAAAAGGGGAGAGAAGGAAAAAAAACCTAAGAGGAGTGAGTGCCGTTTGCCGTTATTTAGTTTTCTTCTTCATCCATTGCTATTGTTTCTTTTTCTTCATCGTTTACCGTTATTTCTTTTCCTTCATCTATTACTGTTGTTTCTTTTTCTTCATCTTTTACCGTTATTTCTTTTTCTTCATCTATTACCGTTATTTCTTTTTCTTTATCTATTACTGTTACGTTTATATATATATAATTTTTAAATTGTTAGAGTTTATATATATAAGATTTTTGATTGAATTATGTCGATACGATGTTTGCACATTTGTGTGCATGACGCGTGACATTTGTGTTAGTTCGATCTGGTTGCGATGATCGCATTTTTGTGTGAGCAATAATACTATTTTTTGCTTAATTTCTTTTTCTTTGCGATAAATTTTGTTTCGTCCGATTTAGATCTGGTTGCGATGAGCGCATTTCTGCGTTAGCAACATTGTTGGGTTATTTGGCACATTTAAAATTCATTATTGCTTTATTATTATTATTATTATTATTATTATTATTATTATTATTATTATTATTATTATTATTATTATTATTATTATTATTATTATTATTATCATTATTTATTATTATTATCATTATTATCATTATTATTACCATTATTATTATTATTGTTATCATTAATTTATTAAAATTTGTTATAATATAAAAATCTGTTTTTTAAAATAAATAACATTAACATCTTTTCCAAATTAATATGAAAACCTATTATTTTTAAGAAAAACTTTTTTTTTTTAGATAAATTTAAAATAATAACTAAAATCTTTTTTTTAAAATAATAACTAGAACCGTTATTTATTTTATTTTATTATTGTTCAATTCAAATTTCATTATCATATTGTATCTGCTCCTCTCATGTAACCTCGCGAACTTAACAATCGCTCTTTAAATTCTGCCTTTAAATTTCTGCTTGCATGGTTTAAATTATGACATTATCTCTCTGTTTGCATGATTCAATTATCTCACGCGTTTACTATTATTTCTGTCACATTGCACACATCCGAAGGTTAGGTCTAACTGTTTGGCCGCCGCGCCAATAGTCCGTAAAACTTCACACATTCAATTTCAAATCCTCAAAACTACAAACTACAAACCCTAATTTTCACAAATGCCTCGCCGCAGGCAAAATTACAATTTTACCCTTAGCATTAGGTCAAAGAGCCGCCGCGCTCATTTTAGGGTTTCCCGCCGTGGAATCCCTAATTTAACCCTAATTACAACTTAACATTTCAACGTAGAGATTTGGAGTTTCTACACTCCACGTAAGCGTGTCCTTAAGATGCGTTTATTCCCCTTGAGACCTTGACCACAGTCAAGAAGTTTCTAACCTCCCTATTGAGGGGAACTACGATTACTCTGATTCCACTCCCGTAAGGATACGTAGGCACAAGATGCGATGTCTTGCCGAGTAAACTTAGAATTAACCCCCTTTATTATTTATTATTGCTTATTTATATTTTATTTATCTTTGCTATTTAATTATTTTGCTTATTATTTTGTAATTGTTTCTTGGATGTAAAGTTGTTTAATTATTTAATTATTATTATGGTTAGTAATTAGGGAGTGTAACAACATGTATGTAATATTAAAATAAATTTAGATCACTTTTAAATAAAGATAATTAAAATAAACACGTCACACACGTAAGTCGATTTTAATCGCCGTCTCACTTCCTAAGGATATCCCTCAAGTTGCCTACGAATAATGGTTAAGTGGGGTGTATAAAGCAAGTCCCTCAAATAAAAAAATCATCAAAGTCCCTTATGGTTGCCTTTACGAATCAAGTCCCTTTCAAAAAATGATGATGGTCCCTTATATGTGCTTATTACATCCCACAATGGCCTTCAAAGTCAAATTGTCCCTCACATACCCCTTAACATCCAAAGTAAGGACTACCTACTCCATTATAGTAGGGATAGTCTTACTAAAGGAAAGAATGAAGAATAAGAAAGACCTTTAAACATTAGGGTAGGCTACTCCTAGATACTTGCTCACTTCAAAACTGTTTCACACTTAAACAAATTTTCAACAAGTTTTCAAACAAGTTCTTAACACATCCTTACATGGATTATTTATTAACTATTCTGAAAATTTTCTATTCACACACTACAATTTCAAAACAATTCAAAAGTGAGCTTAAGTACCTAAGAGCCCATGGATAACCATGGATGAAAAGGATGCTAATACCTTCCCTTTTCATAACCTACCCCCCGGACCCAAAATATTCTCTAAGGTCTTTCCTGTTCTTTTATAACCTTTCCTTATGGATAAAATAAAAGTCGGTGGCGACTCTTGCTATCCGCAACATTGTTTAAAGTCAGTTCACCGGGTTACACCAAGATGTTCATACGTTGACGTATAGTTCTCAGGAAATTGTGTTGATAGATGTAATCGCTTAGTTATGTTGTTGACCTGTTGTATTTGTTTTTTTTTTATTGTTTAAGTTATTGTTAATGTTGTTGTTGAAAGTTATGATATTAATGGATTGAAAGTTGTTGTTGATATAAAGAAACAAGGTTACACTAAAACTATAATGTAGTGCTTGATCCTACATCAGGATATTTTGTACGATTGTGCCCGGGCTGACGACACAAACTATATAATCTGACCATTTTGAAGGTGAGAAAATACTTAGAAGGGGGGGGGGGGGGTTGAATAAGTATATTGAAAATATTATGGCAATAAAAACTCAAAGATTTTTATCCTGGTTCGTTGAACTTAACTACTCCAGTCCACCCTATCAAGAGTGATTTGTCTTTCTCAACAAGGACTTAATCCACTATTAATCAAACTGATTACAATAGCAAGCACTAAGAACAACTGTTCTTAGTCTTCTTAAGAACAACTGATCACAACTAGATCTTCTTAAGGACTTTTGCAATCAAATGTAAAACTAAAACAAGTGTTTAAATTGCTTCTAAGTAAGCTATATCACAACTGTGATTTTACACTTAAGTTTAAGAACTATGAAATAAATTCAGCAAAGAGAATAGATTGTATGAGAGCTTTCTTTGAATTCTTTCAATATTTCGTCAACTGAAGAAGAGTGATGGAGTCTTGCTTTTATAGGCATAGAAGTCCAAGTTGTTTTCACGTTGAAGGCTGTGTACTGAAAAGGGCTGTAGCCTTTTTGTCTTCACATCACATGACCTTTCCTAGAAGTAGAATGCACAGATAAATCCTTTTTGTCTGTGTTCTTGTGTCTAGCATAAATGAGGAAAGAGTCGTTTGGTCAAACCAACGGACATAACTTTGAATTCTTCTTCAACAAGTTTCAGCAAATAACATCAGAGCCTTGAGTGATCAGAGTCTTTAATGTTCATCAGAGTTTGCTGAATCAGGGCATTGCAGCATGTGTGCTTTCAGCATGTAATAAATCAGATCAGAGTTTGGGATCAGATCCTCAGTACTGACAGCGTAGTACTATTAGAGTCTTCTGAAATAAACTAAGCTAGAAACTCTTCATACAAAAGTCTTCAATGTTTCAAATGCTTCTGTAGCTTCTGCTTCAGATCCTTCTGTAACTTCTGCTTCAGAATCTTCTGTAGGCAGCGCTCAGAATCTTCTGTAGGCAGCGTTCAGATTCTTCTAAGAGATGCTTCTGACGCTTCAGAGCCTTGCATAATTCCATGTTCAGATCTAATTTTCTTTCAGAATAATATTCACTTTAATATTTGTAGCAAACATACTTGAACAATTTTTAGAGTATATAATTCTTTAATACAAAATTTCGTAAGAGTTATCATCAAAACAGAGAGATATAATTAAGAACCAATCTGTGTTCTAACAATCTCCCGCTTTTTGATGATGATAAAAACATAGGAAAATTTGTTCAATAAAAATATAATTATAACTCCCCCTGAGATTATGAATCTCCCCCTGAATTGAATACTTAGAAGGAATAGAAACTTCCCTTTTTACATGAGTATTCTTTTCAGAATCAGAGCCTGATTGTTCCAAAAAAAATTTAGATCTTGACTTGGAAGGATGTTTCAGAATCAGAGCCTGATTGGTTAAACTTGATCTGGGGATCTCAGAGTTACTTTTAAAAAATTTGTCATATTTTTCAAATGTTCTGAAAAGCTAAGAGTTCACGTTAGTTATATTTAGATATGTCTGAATTTCATTTAGGTAGAGTTTATTTGAACAGTCAGATCCATTTTCTCCCCCTTTTTGTCATAATCAAAAAATAAAACTTTTAAAGACAAATAAAGGAAATAGAGAAAAGATACATTCATGTAGAGAAAACACAGAGTCATTCATTCATATTAAAAACAGAAAAATCATCAGATAAATTCAAGTACATGTGCACAAACATCAGATACAGAAAAACATAAAACTAGGTTTGCTTGGACAGAATCATCTTCAGAAGTTGAGTGATCTCAGATAAGGATTATTCTTGCTTTGTCATCCATTTTGCCATGTTCTCATTCTTCTGATCTTGCTTAGACATCCATTGTGCCATGTTCTCAGTCTTCTGGTCTTGCTTGGCCATCCATGACTTGATCTCAGATTGTCCAGCTTCCAATACTGCAATCTTATCTTCTAAATCTGGATTCTCTTTCTTGATCTCAGTAGAGGTAGATGGAGCAGATTCTTGTGCAGGAATAGAAGTAGAGTCAATTTCCATTTGGGAAGCAGAGTCAGGAGTGACAGATCCAAAGGGATTTTCCACAATTGTCATAGCCAGTGGATTTTCTTCAGAAGCAGATTCTGCAAAAACTTCTGTAGCAGATACTCTAGAAGATGAAGGTACATCCTCAAGAAGAAAAGCTGCAGATCTTTTCAGATTCCATATCATGCTTCTCGAAGTTTCGGCAAATCATAGCTTCGCATCATCAGAAAAGACATTCTTCAGATTTGAGGCAACATTATTGAATATGGTAATGAAGCTATTCCAGATAGCATCAGATTCATTTGCATCCATGGTTGACAAGCATTTCTTCTGAATAGAGCCTAAATTCATCTTTATTTCTTTTAGAAAATTTGTAAATAGAATATCAACATTTAGCCTATGTTTTGGTTTGAGAAGGGTTTCCAAAGTGAATGGCTTGGGTTGAGGTGGAGGTGGTATGGTAAATTTTGGAATGATGATTAGAGGACGAGGGTAGGAAGGAAAAGATGAATGGTCAGATGATGAAATAGTAGTGTTGGATCTGGATAAGGCATGAACCAGAGATGGTTTTACACGTGATGCAGAGGGAACGACATCAAATGTAGTGGAAGTGTAGGGAATGAAAACAGAATCATTAGTCAACAGAGGTTCTGATGGAATGATATCTGGCAGTTCCTTTAAGTAGGTTTGAAGTACATATGGTAAAATGGTTGAAGACTTAGGTTTAAAAGGAGTGGTAGAGTCAGATGGTTCTATTCTGGTATAAAAGTTTTTAATATTTAGACCAGAAGGAAGTGGATCAGAGGGAAATGGTTTAAATGAAGCAACTAAAACAAACTCAGATGTCCTGGGTTTTGGAATGGGTTCAGGAATGAGAGTTTCAGATGAAACAGGTGGATCTGGTTGTTTAGATTCAAATTCTCTGAGAGAGGGAGGTGAAATGACATATGGATGAACATCAGATTCAGAGGAATCAGATGAGGTGGTTGGGGTACAAGATGTAGAAGAAACTTCAAATACAATCATTAGAGGTTGAATATCCAAAATCTCAGAGTCAGGTATGTTAGATTCAATAGGATTAGATTGTTCTGGTTGAGGATTAGAAGGTTTGGATGATGGTGGTTCAGATACAACTGATTCAGATGCAACATGTTCAGATGCAACTGGTTGTTGAATTTTAGGTTGTTGTTGTGTTGTAGGTTGTTCTGTTGGAATAGTTGTTTGTGGTGCAGATTGAGGAATATCAGATGATTTAAGTGGTGTAGTGGAAACAGGATCAGATGGAATTTGTGATGTAGGAATAGTGGGTGGTTCAGATGTTTGAGATGGAGCAGGAATTGTTTAATTTTGAGTGGGAGGAGGTTCAGGCATAGAACTAATTGTTGATACATCTACTGCAGTTTTAGAAAGAGAAGGTAAAGATGTTTTAGTACCTTTTGTCTTGATACGCTTGGTGGGAACAGAGGGAACTTCTCCAGAAGCTTTTCTCTTAACCTGCTTCTGTGGTTTTTCAGCAACTCTCTGTTTCTTCTGAGCAGCAGCTTCGTCTGCCTCTAATTGCCTTCTTTTCCTCATGTTCTCTTCAAGAGGTATTTTATTTGCTTCATTGATGACTATAGTAGGAAGGCATGGGTGTATTTTCTTGCTTTTAAGTCAGATGCATTCACTTACTTTAAGTTGTTTAAAGATCTTGTGGAAAAATAAACTAGTTTGCCCATTAAATGTCTTAGAACAGATCGTGGGGGTGAATTCACATCAAATGAGTTCAAAGAATATTGTGAAACGAATGGGATAAAGAGGCAATTAACTGCTGCATATACACCACAGCAGAATGGAGTTGCTGAGTGGAAAAACAGAACCGTGATGAATATGGTGAGGAGCTTATTGGTTGAGAAGAATGTTCCAAGAAAACTCTGGGCAGAAGTAGTGAATTGGGCATTTTATGTTCTTAATAGATGTCCAACATCATCGGTGAAAGAAATGACGCCAGAAGAAGCTTAGTGTGGGGTGAAATCTTCAGTCGAGCACTTGAGAGTCTTTTGTTGTATAACACATGCTCATGTACCGGATGCTCGGAGAACAAAGCTTGAGGATAAGAGCCATTGTTGTGTTCTTTTAGGGGTAACTGAAGAATCAAAGGCATATCGGCTATATAATCCTATCTCTAAGAAGATTATAATTAGTCGGGATGTCATCTTCGAAGAAGGAGAACAATGGAACTGGGAAAGGAGCTCTGAAGATGACAGTAGGTTTGATCTGGAATGGGAAGATGGCAATGATGAAGAGGTGGAGGATTCCGGTGAAGAGGTGGAGGATCCCGACAATGGTAGTGAAGAAGAAATTGTAGCTTCTCCAGTGAGGGACGAATCCAGTGATGGCAATAAAGAAGATGAAGCAACTCCTCCGATGACACCCTGTCGCTTACGCGAAAATAAGGTGCCGACACAACAGAAGAGTCGCCACCTTTCGTTATTTATCCCTCAGAGCGGGGAAGGAAACGATCGGAAAAACCTGACGAAAAAGGGTAAGACAAGGTCGTCGCAACCATTGTCTGGGTTCGGGAGTCGGTTACGCAAGAGGAAGGTATTAGTACCCCTCACGTCCGTCGTACTCGACGGGATCCACGCTTGTTGGTTTGTCTACGGGTGAAAAACAATCTATCTACGGCTGCTAAATCTAAACGGAAAGAAATTGACTCGATAGAGCGTCGCACTCTATGCCTACGTATTCTCATCAGAGAATGAGAAATCAGAGTCTGCGTAGTTCGGGAAACTACGGGGAAAGTTGCTCGGCAAGACGTCGCGTCTTGGGCCTACGTATTCTCATCAGAGAAATCAGAGCATGACGTAGTTCAGGCTAACTACGGCTAGACAGGGTGTTCTCGGTCACACGGGGGTGAGAGATTAAGTTGACGATACTAGCGTACGCATTCTAGCAGTTAGGTGGACGCTGCTCGACCATTGGAGACTTAGGCGTACCTGTTTGCGGTAGAACGGACGTAGTATGTCGGGTTTTGAAGGTATGGGAACCTACGGGAACTAGAACTACGGTCTGGTCTCAAATGCACTTGGGCAAGAGAAAAGGATAACATCAGTCGTCAGCGGGAAAGTCTCGATCGCACAGCAGCGAGGAGAACAAAAAGTTAGTTGTTAGTGTGCTCGCTAGGATATCGCATCCTATGCCTACATATTCTCATCAGAGAAAGTCAGAGCAGCTGTAGTTCAGCCACTTTCGGGACCACAACACAAATCTCATTTTATTAATATTCTGAAAGAGTACAATGATTGAGTACAGGAAAATAAACTCCTAAAAAAAATCCTATCCATCTATCATGGAAAATCTAATGGAAAATAGTCCCCTAACAAGTGGACTTTTAAATCTACTTCTAAAAGAAAATATATCCTAAAAAATATACAATCTATAAGCTATTATAATATTTCTTTATATTTTTATATTCACTATCTAAGAAAAAGAATCTAAGAAAAAGAAAATAAGAGACAATATTACAAAGGTAATACAGCAGGGGGGGTGTATAGTCAGTCCAGGGGGTAAGCAGCCAGCAAAACAAAACAGAACTGGGCCCAGCCCACTAAGAATACAAACAGAAACACTGGGAGAGGGGGTGCACTAATGAAACGGGGAGTGTGCACGGAAATTCGCTGGGCTTGGCCCATGTTCATCAAAGAACAAAAAAGAATGGAAACGGAGGGTGTGCCATGAAGGATGGGGGGGTACGGTCTGAAAAACAATAGGGCCCAAGGCCCAAACCAACACACGGACTCCTTTCTCCCCTCCTCCCACTCTCCCATCTGAAAACCCTAGTTCTCTTACTCTCTCTCTCAGCGCCGTCTAACACTGTTCACTTCCCTTCCACCCTCAATCCACTTTCTCTCACCATCTCTCTTCTCGCTCAACCTTCAACCAACATGAAACCCTACCTTCTCCCGATTCCATCTAATCTTTTCAATTAAACAAACACACTGAACACTCGTAAATCACTCGAAGCTTCACTTGAAGATTGTTGGAGGATTAAGATCTAAAAACCTGGAGATCCAATGATGTTGATGCACGTTCGGATAGTTTCTGGAAACTGTGGAGACACGATTACAAATGACGAACGGTATCGATAAAACTGACGCACGATCTGGAAGAAACTGGAAACGCAAATCCTCGAATGTATGATCTTCATCAAGAATTTGGGAAAAAGAAAGGAGGTTGATGCATGTTCTTGAAGAAGATCTAAAGAAAACCTGGATCTAGATGTTGTTTCGATGATTCCTGGAGGTTAGATGAAGTTTTTCTGGAGAATGATGAAGATTGTTGATAAATCTGGAAAATTGCATGCGAAGATAATGACGAAACTGAAGATTCGTTGTGGCTTCTGGAAAAAACCTGAACAAAGATGATGAACACTCTTCGCTGGAACAAGTCGTTGAAGGTTTGTGGATCGAAGAAAACCATCAGAAGGTTGAGGATCTAGCAGGTTGTTCTTAAGAACGAAGAAGGTTGAAGCTCTTGGATTAAGATCTTGAAGAAGATCCACGCAGATCTGGAGATTCCAGATGAATGCTGATGAACATTCAAAGCGTAACTAGGAAAACAGATGGATATTGGTGAACGGATGAAGGTCTCGAGGAAGATCTGTGAAGAAGATCGCATGAGTTTGATGAAGACCATGAAGAATTTCAAGAACATGATGAGTTTCTGGAAAAAATTGGTAAACCGATGATGAAGTTTCAAAGATCTTGATGAAGATCAGTATGGACTTCTGGGGAAAAGTTGGAGAACAGATGAATTTGAGTTTTCCGGCGGCTGTTAGGGTTTCCGACGACGGTTAGGGTGGTCGGAGGTAGTTAGGAGGTGGCTGGCGCGACGGTTGCATGGCCGGCCGGTGAGGGTGAAAGTGGTGGGACACGTGTTACGCATGCAGCATGGGAGAGAGACGGTGAAGCCAAGTGGCAACTTGTGAGGGTGAAAGAGAAAATGAGGTGGCGTCCCCGAGATTGCACGCGTGGCGTGCTCTTTATAGTGACATGTGGCACGGATCATGGACTTGGATTGAGCTGGGCCTCCAAGACAATGGGCCCAACGAAAATGCAATGGACAAAACTGAATGGAAATGATAATGGACTGATATGGATTGATCTGAATGGATATTAATGACCCAGTTAGTGGACTAAATTGACAATTAAGCCTCAATTAATATGAATTAAAATCTGAATTAACTAATTAACACCTAAACAATTACTTCTAATTAAGACTAAACAATTAACCCTAATTAACCTAATCAATGATATTCTAACAATTAACACTCTAATTAAACTCTATTAAATCCTAATTAAATCTAAAAAGAGGATTAACCTAAAAAAAACTCTATTAATTCTAAACTAATGAAAACTCTATTAATTTCTAATTAAGCAAAAAATAGAAACTCTATTAACTCTTATTTAAAAAACCTATTAAAAGAAATATCCTACTAAAATCATTTTAAAAATTCTACTTAATACCTAAAAAAATATGATTTATTCTAAAATCTATTTAAAAATTATCTAATACCTAGAAAAATTAATTAAACCTATTAAAAATTCTAGAAAATAAGGGAAAAACCCTAAAAAAAACGAGGAAGCCGATTAAATCGATTAGCGACTATATCAAAATAAACGGTAAAAATCTCGGACCCCGAGATGTCCTAAAAAACGACAGTGAGAGCTGAAAACACCGGGACGAACACCGATTCTCAAAATACATCCTCGTTGGTCTGAAATGCCTGAAGCGCGATCAGAGGGCTGTAATCCCGATAAAGTCAATCTGACTGGAAAAAAATGCCATGTACGCAGTATGCAAATGCAAAATGAAGTGAGTCGAAACATGAGCCAAATTGTGATAAGTAGTTGGTCAAATTTTGGGGTGCAACAGCTGCCCCTATTCAAACGGCTTGGACCTGAAGGGTTGAAGAGCGAACGGCTTTCAAACATTCAAAGGTAGAAGACGGTTGAATACCAAAGAACCCGGAAATTTGCCAACTACACAAGCACACGGTACTCTGGTGGGAACAAATCTTCGGAAACTGAAATCATAGCTGCACGGCAACTAGCCGGAGAAATACTGATCTGAATCTCCGTCAGGATGATTCTCTGATTTATCTGATATCATTGCGTCCTCGAATCATCGAGGGACCACTGGTTACACGGTAACGGGTGATTTGCTAACCTCACCGGTAAACGGTACTCTGATTGGTAGGATCATCTTCCACACTGAGCATAACAGTTGCACGGCAACTCTACTGGGGAATTGGTCCCATGGTAACTGGGGAAAAGTCTGATTTTAAATCTCCGTCAGGATGATTATCTGATTTTGCTGTAGATATTCATCCTCAATTCATCAAGGGGTCACTGGTCACTCGGTAACCGGTAATACATGGTTGATTACACCGTCAGGTGTTCTGTGTCATAGCAGAAGAATTCCTCAGGACTCATCAAGTCAACAATCATGTTGATCATGCCATCGGGCATTCAAAGAAAACTATCGGGCATCAGCCGGACTTCATCAGCAAGTCGGGAATAGAATTCTTGGTCAATCATGAACCAATTGGGAATATCCAAACCTCTGCCATCAGGCACTCCGCATCAGTTGAGAGAACTGCTTCATTAATATGGTTGGACTTCAATCATGAAGTCTTCGAGGGAAGTTTCAACTTCGTTGTTCAGAAACCTGCTGGGGATGACGCACCTCCGCTGGGGATTCTGGAGAACTATCAAGTAACTCCGCTTCGGGGATCCGGAAATCATTCTGGACAAATCAACTCTGTTGAGGACTCCAAGAATCATCTTGGACAAATAACTCCGCCGGGGGCTTCAAGAATCATCTTGAACCGATAACCATGCTGGAGATCTCAGGAATCATCCTGAGCAAACACTCTGCCGGGGACTCTAAGTATCAACTTGAGCAACCCACTCTGGCGACTGCACTGGGGATCTTAAGAATCATCTTAAGCAAGCGACCTCGCTGGGGAATTCAAGAATCATCTTGAGCAAGAAGACTTCGCTGGGGACTTCAAGAATCATCTTGAGTAAGAAGACTTCGCTGGGGACTTCAAGAATCATCTTGAGCAAGCGGCTCCGTTGGGGAGAATTCAAGAAACATCTAGAACCAAACCATTATGAGGAGGAACATCTGCAAAATAAGAATGGTGGCGACCTGGCTCATGTTTCGTATGCATATGCTTTGATAATGACGTAATGCTCCACACGGTGGAAATGCTACGCGTTTAGGATAAATGCTATGCAATCATGCAAAATGCTATGGCCCCATCAGCAAAATAAATGCTGAAGGGAGAAGCCTCCTGTCAAGGAGAAAGAACCACTCTGGTAGGGAGGAGGAATCATCCTGCCGAGGAGAGGAAGTCACACCCATCTCAATTGGACTCTGCATGGGGAAGCAAACTTCAGTTGACCGCTGCAGGGGGATAAAGCTCTACGAGAACCTGAACCTGCTCATCTGGATATTCAAACCACAACTGTCGAGGAAACGATATCAATCGCAGAAATAAACTGCAAAGCCTTCGCGGCTACTTTCCAAGAGATAACGACTCCGACGGGGAAATACAGCATCAGATACTTAACACTCTGCTGGGAAAGACCAATCATGGCCTGAGCAGCTTCCAAGGACTCGGCTCTCTTGGGGGTCTGCAAACTCGGCTGGGGAAGAAGAAATCATTCTGCTTGCTAGGGAGAGTACGACTCTGTGGGGAATTTCAATTCTCCTAGAGACTTCAGTCTTGAACTATCAATTGCTACACACTTCAGTGTATGACTCAGCTAGGGAGATGGTGATCCTTCAGGATACATCTGATTGGGGAGAGAATCTTCTCTGCTTGGGGATACATATCAATGCTCCTGGTCTCACATTCAGACTTTGCAGGGAGGTGCTGTTACACTCTATCGGGGATATCAATCCTGATCTGCTGAGGGTAATCTTGCATACGCCTTACGGAGACTGACCCTTCTGGGTAACACCTGCTGGACTATCAAGTCTGAGGAGGAATACATGTGTATCAACACTGCTGGGGATATCAATCCTTAGCTGCTCATTGTACAACTCTGATGGAAATGTACCGATCCTATCAAGGAAACACCTCTGGCGTCTGCGGAAGATAACAATCGATCACTAAAATTGAATCTCACTTCGCTGAGGAAAACAACCCTGAACGGTCCTTTTAGATCACCCTAAGTCCTTATAGGGTACGCAACAATCTGCTGAGAAATAACTCTTCTCTGGCTGACATCAAAATCTGCCCGTCTGGAGATTACTCAATGATGGAATCAACGTCGACCTCTGCTTGAGGAATGAGTCAATGACCTGGACTCGGAGGGAAAAGGAGTCAAACTCGGACTCTGTGGGGATACAACATTGCATCAGTCCCACTGCTGGGGAAATAAACCCAAATCTGTCGGGCAGGGAAAGCTTCAGTCTCAACCCACTTGGGAAAGTAGCACATCAGGCTAATCAACGTTCAATGCTTGGGATGGCCATACTCTGCCGGGGATATCAATCTCGCCCTGCTGAGGATAATATTGATCCTACTCTGATAAGGGATAAATGCCATCTCAACTTGCTGCAATCTCACACTGCTCAGGGGAAACAATCTCAAACTGTACGTCTCTGCTGAGAAAATAATCCTGATTCAACAACATCAACACAGGGAATACAGAATACCAATCATGGAGCTGGGATCAAACGAGCCTTGTGTCGGGGAATGTGACAACATACGAGTCACTAGGAATCATCGGGCCAGGTACAATTAGGCTTTTTTTTTGGTTTAGGGATAGGTTTATGGTGATAGGGACCCATTTCTGGTTACCAGCAAAAGTGGATTTAAAAGGGAAATACTAGACGAGAACTAGCATCCAAGGTGGACTATCAGACGAGAACTGATAGCAACATACGTTAGGTTGTCAGACGAGAACTGACTCACGGTTTGCCAGGCGAGAACGGGACTTTAAGACTGCGTTAGCCAGACGAGAACTGGTTGAACAATAGGTTAAAGAGGAGGTGACCAGACAGGGCTGGTTTCTGGTTTGGATTTCAGACGAGAACTGATCTCCAGTTTTCCAGACGAGAATTGGGCTTTAAAACGATTCAGTTACAAGGTTCATCCGAGTAAGCTGTAGGATAACAATCCAATGGCAGCAAGGCTTCTTCAGAAGGTTCAGGTTTTTTGGTAGGGTAATGACACGATTCCCCGACACTCAACTCTTGCGAGGGTGGACAAACTCATTTGAACAACTTGCCCCAGTGCAATTCAACTTGCCCCAATCCGTCTCTTGGGAAAATTCATTCTGAACAGAAAACAGCTGGCAACAAGACAATCTTCAGATGGCTTGCCCCAACATCTGTACAACGGAAGGATTCATCCTTAATTAACCAACTCTCAGCACGGTTGGTTTCAATATACTTCTGAAGTAGCTTGCCCCTGAACGAGCGGTGAGCAACTTAACCTGCCCTGATTGAACACTGGAGGGATCTGCCCTCAAATCACAGGAGTTTTGGATAACTGCCCCTGATTGGGTCTCGAGAAGATCAACTTCTGATCAACTGCTTCTTGAATAATCTTCCCCACAATCAACCGATACTCCGGGACTTGTCCTCAGACAAACTGATTCCAAACTCGCTGGAAGTCAATGCCCCAAATTCACAGGGCTTCACAGCATACCGTTCTGATCCAGACTGCTGCGATTCAGTCCTGCTTGACTATTCCCTGTTGGAGTTCCTTCGTATCAACTACTGACCTACAATTAAAATTGTTTATTCACGAATGGTAATTTTAATGCAGTGTTCATGCAGATTTTGAAAAAATGCTGTCACTCATTTACGTGTCATGATAGTGAGTGACGAATGAACCAAAGAGTTCAAACGTAGTGCTGATTCAATCAGTGAAAAATACAACAAGGATATGATTAGCAAATCATGTAGGAGTCAAGTTACTCAACCTTATCGTAATGCGCTTTCAGAATAAACCCTGCCTCAATTAGGTCTTTTAAGGGTTGTATCGTGGTCGGGTTCACGGTTCGTGAAACAAAGGATATTTGGCTCAAAATATGATTTGTACCCACCCCTTCTACGTGATGATCTCCGATCCAAAAGTTCAGCTAACCTGGCTCGAGCGCTCGCCTCTTCGAGAGGTATGTTGAATATTGGGAAAAACTGGTTAAAGAATTCACAAGGTGTTTCGGAGTGACAGTTACTCCTTTTTCGTTTCGGTGTCTGTATCTACACGACTTTGTCCTTGTTTGAGGATTCTTTTTTTTTTATATCCTTTCTTTTTCATTCTTTTGATTCCCTAATTTTTGCCTGGACTGACTCTTCAGAGTTCTTTTTGATTTTTCTTTTGAAGTCCAGCGGGATGCCCTGATTTTTGCCTAAGTATTTTCTTTCCAGCTTTTCTCGTTTTACTTAGCGGGCTTTCTTATTCCTTTTTTCTTTTTCTTGGAACAAGTCGTGCGACACTGGTGGCCTGGATTCATCCGAGAGGTTTATAACTGTCTCACTCCTGATTGGTGAGGTTTAACCATTGTGGTTGACGAGGTACGACCTCTGGGGGAGGAATACGATGTGATTGGTCCTCGAAAGACAACACTCCTCCATAAGACTTGAACGCTCGGTCAAGCTAACTGACAACTACCCTGCCCCGGGTTAAGATGTAAGGGTTTAAAAGTCCGAAAGAAACTCCTACTTCTCGGCTCGAAGTGGTTAACAAGGGATTCTCTTCCTTATCTCTCCGGTGTTTAGGGGATTTGAAACAATGCCTGTACATCATAGGCAAGGTTTTATCTGAAAGCATACGATCATCGGTTATGAGTATTCAGTTTCGTCATCCTCCCTCCAATGTTTGCTAATCATAGTGATAAAGTGGAGTAAATAAAATGCAAGTGTCAGTGCAATGCAGTAAATGAGTGACAACGACATGATTAATTCAGAAAAATGCATAGTCACTTTATTAACATTACCATTCGAAACAAACAATGTTTAACAACAAGTAGTAACTAACAGATGCAAATGATAAAAAGTCCGAGGACTGCCAATGTTGAGGACGTCTGCCCGTCTGGACCACTGGTCTCTGGAAATAACCCTCTGAATCTGCGAGCTCAGACGGCTGAGGGGTTGTCATGCACAACCAAAACTCCATCTGGAAAGGAAATGCACCCTTTGTCGATCAACTGTTGCACTTTTGCCTGAAACGCTTTACAATCTTCAGTTGAATGCCCTGGAGATCCACCATGGTAACCACACTGAACGTGGGGATTGTACCCTGGAGGGTAAGGCTCTGGCACGGGCTTGAGAGCTTTCGGTTCCACCAAAGAATTCTGAATCAACTGTGGAAGAATCTGGCTATACGGCACAGGCACTGGATGAGGAGGAGCCTTCCTTTGTTCCAAGTTGTTACGAGGTCGGTTCTGATTCCGACGCTGATTCTGAGGAGGAGCCTTCCTTCGTTCCAAGTTGTTACGGGCTCGTGGATTTGCAAGAGGAGCGACATAAAGTTCCCGATGTGGTGCCCTAGGCACAATTGTCTATTCAGAATAACGAGACACAGAAGATACTGACCGCTGAGAAGACGGAGAACCAACAGATTTCACCGATTCGTCTCAAGGATACCCAACACCATTCATGATTGTGTTGATCACTACTCCTTCTTCAGTTTGAAAGCTATAGAGAGATTCAGTTTCACTAGCCTGACCGCCTGAAACATTCTGGATTCTTCCAGTCTTTACACCATACTCGATGCGCTCTCATGCCCTTACCAATTCAGAGAAATTTGGTGCCTTTCCAAGCATTCTTTCGAAGTACGAGCTCTGCAAGGAGTTTACGAACATGCCTTTTAACTCTCGGTCTAGAAGCGGTGGTTGCACTCTAGCAGCAAATTCTCTCCATCTCTGAACATACTTCCTGAAAGGTTCATTGTTCCCTTGAGACAATTCTTGCAGCTGCATGCGACTAGGAGCTTCATCAAGATTGTAGTCATACTGTTTCAGAAAAGCGTTGGCTAAATCCACCCATGATCGGATCTGATTACTCTCTAACTGCATATACCAACTCAGATATGCCCCAGTCAGACTATCTTGAAAGCAGTGAATCATCAGCTTGTCGTTGTGCACGAACGAAGTCATTCTTCGGCAGAACATCACCAAATGTTGCTTCGGGCAACTATCTCCTTTGTACTTTTCAAACCTCGGCATTCTGAACTTTGGAGGTAACACTAGGCAAGGAACCAGACACATGTCTGCAGCACTAGGGGTAACAGCATCTTTACCTTTCAAGGCTTTGAATCTTTCGCCCAACGCACGAAACCTTCTAGCATATACGGGAGCTAATGGGTCTTCAGTCTTTCCTATTGGGACCTCTCTTCGGAACTTTGGCACATGGAAGGCAACACCCTGGTAGTCTGAGATATCAACAGAAGGAGAACGTTCACCTCGGACGACAAACTGTTCACGTAGACCTCGGTCTTCAACAGAAGGCTGTAGAAGCTGAGCTGCAGTAAGGTTGTTCACTTGCGGAAAGTCTTCGTCATGCGTAGATCCATACAAAGGATTGGACGTCACAGTGAAACCTGACAAGGTATCAACAAACTGGAAGCTGCTCTCTGACATAGCTACCAACAACTTTCAACTGACTTCACTGCTTGACTCTGATCAAATCTGCTTCAAATCTGCTTCAGCCCCCTGGTCGTCTTCAACACTCACCTTCAGAATCAAAACAACGGCCGGATAAGAGCTCTGGCTAGCTGGCGAATGACATGCAATATGATGCAGGAATGTTCATGCAAATGCAATGCAAGATGCAGCAAACACGGGATCACAGCCCCCACAAAGCTCTGATTGCTGCTGCGCTGCTGACGGGATAAGTCTGCTCTGACGAGAGAAAACCAAGATATCGGGTTGGCTGGAAGTCAAGTTTCCTGCAAAAACCCTCCCACTCACGGGTATGGACCTAAACTGAGACAAGCTCGGCATCCTATGCATTCATTAGCGTCACAGACTTTCAAGAGGGGTGATACGATACCCAGAAGGTGTGGCATCACCAGCTCATGAAGCGGCCTCACTTAGCTGAATCACAAATGATCGGTCCCCAGAGTCGACAATCCACCAAACCAGCAACCGTCTCAACCCAAAGGGTTGAAAGAGAAGCCAACCGGGAGAACCTCGTCTGAGCGTGGATTTCATGAGACACTAGTGCCTGCGAAGCAAGCACGCGCCCACTAATTTCCACTCTAAGTCTATGGTGCACTCAAGCCTGGGTCTGGCTTCTCACTCATCAGAGCTCCCATCCCACAACAGCACAATAGCAACAGCTAATAATATAGTGCGGGAAATGTAAATACATCAGTAAAATTCAACACAAAAATAAACACCCATAGACACGCAAACAAGCGCTAGGATTGACTCTCTTAAGGGACGTTGGATCCCAAATGCATAAGGAACCAGAGAACCAGAGATTCTGGGTTCGATCCCCAGCAGAGTCGCTAGCTGCTGGGGATGACCCAGACAGCCAGGAAGAGAATCCAAGGCGAGACTCGAATAGGGAACCATCGTATTTCCCCAGCAGAGTCGCCAGTTGTCGCTTACGCGAAAATAAGGTGTCGGCACAATAGAAAAGTCGCCACCTTTCGTTATTTATCCCTCAGAGCGGGAAAGGAAACGATCGGACAAACCTGACGAAAAAGGGTAAGACAAGGTCGTCGCAACCATTGTCTGGGTTCGGGAGTCGGTTACGCAAGGGGAAGGTATTAGCACCCCTCACGTCCGTCGTACTCGACGGGATCCACGCTTGTTGGTTTATCTACGGGTGAAAAACAATCTATCTACGTCTGCTAAATCTAAACGGAAAGAAATTGACTCGATAGAGCGTCGCACTCTATGCCTACGTATTCTCATCAGAGAATGAGAAATCAGAGTCTGCGTAGTTCGGGAAACTACGGGGAAAGTTGCTCGGCAAGATGTTGCGTCTTGGGCCTACGTATTCTCGTCAAAGAAATCAGAGCATGACGTAGTTCAGGCTAACTACGGCTAGACAGGGTGTTCTCGGTCACACGGGGGTGAGAGATTAAGTTGACGATACTAGCGTACGCATTCTAGCAGTTAGGTGGACGCTGCTCGACCATTGGAGACTTAGGCGTACCTGTTTGTGGTAGAATGGACGTAGTATGTCGGGTTTTGAAGGTATGGGAACCTACGGGAACTAGAACTACGGTCTGGTCTCAAATGCACTCGGGAAAGAGAAAAGGATAACATCAGTCGTCAGCGGGAAAGTCTCGATCGCACAGCAGCGAGGAGAACAAAAAGTTAGTTGTTAGTGTGCTCGCTAGGATATCGCATCCTATGCCTACATATTCTCATCAGAGAAAGTCAGAGCAGCTGTAGTTCATCCACTTTCGGGACCACAACACAAATCTCATTTTATTAATATTCTGAAAGAGTACAATGATTGAGTACAGGAAAATAAACTCCTAAAAAAAATCCTATCCATCTATCATGGAAAATCTAATGGAAAATAGTCCCCTAACAAGTGGACTTTTAAATCTACTTCTAAAAGAAAATATATCCTAAAAAATATACAATCTATAAGCTATTATAATATTTCTTTATATTTTTATATTCACTATCTAAGAAAAAGAATCTAAGAAAAAGAAAATAAGAGACAATATTACAAAGGTAATACAGCAGGGGGGTGTATAGTCAGTCCAGGGGGTAAGCAGCCAGCAAAACAAAACAGAACTGGGCCCAGCCCACTAAGAATACAAACAGAAACACTGGGAGGGGGTGCACTAATGAAATGGGGAGTGTGCACGGAAATTCGCTGGGCTTGGCCCATGTTCATCAAAGAACAAAAAAGAATGGAAACGGAGGGTGTGCCATGAAGGATGGGGGGGGGGGGGGTACGGTCTGAAAAACAATAGGGCCCAAGGCCCAAACCAACACACGGACTCCTTTCTCCCCTCCTCCCACTCTCCCATCTGAAAACCCTAGTTCTCTTACTCTCTCTCTCTGCGCCGTCTAACACTGTTCACTTCCCTTCCACCCTCAATCCACTTTCTCTCACCATCTCTCTTCTCGCTCAACCTTCAACCAACATGAAACCCTACCTTCTCCCGATTCCATCTAATCTTTTCAATTAAACAAACACACTGAACACTCGTAAATCACTCGAAGCTTCACTTGAAGATTGTTGGAGGATTAAGATCTAAAAACCTGGAGATCCAATGATGTTGATGCATGTTCGGATAGTTTCTAGAAACTGTGGAGACACGATTACAAATGACGAACGGTATCGATGAAACTGACGCACGATCTGGAAGAAACTGGAAACGCAAATCCTCGAATGTATGATCTTCATCAAGAATTTGGGAAAAAGAAAGGAGGTTGATGCATGTTCTTGAAGAAGATCTAAAGAAAACCTGGATCTAGATGTTGTTTCGATGATTCCTGGAGGTTAGATGAAGTTTTTCTGGAGAATGATGAAGATTGTTGATGAATCTGGAAAATTGCATGCGAAGATAATGACGAAATTGAAGATTCGTTGTGGCTTCTGAAAAAAACCTGAACGGAGATGATGAACACACTTCGCCGGAACAAGTCGTTGAAGGTTTGTGGATCGAAGAAAACCATCAGAAGGTTGAGGATCTAGCAAGTTGTTCTTAAGAACGAAGAAGGTTGAAGCTCTTGGATTAAGATCTTGAAGAAGATCCACGCAGATCTGGAGATTCCAGATGAATGCTGATGAACATTCAAAGCGTAACTAGGAAAACGGATGGATATTGGTGAACGGATGAAGGTCTCGAGGAAGATCTGTGAAGAAGATCGCATGAGTTTGATGAAGACCATGAAGAATTTCAAGAACATGATGAGTTTCTGGAAAAAATTGGTAAACCGATGATGAAGTTTCAAAGATCTTGATGAAGATCAGTATGGACTTCTGGGGAAAAGTTGGAGAACGGATGAATTTGAGTTTTCCGGCGGCTGTTAGGGTTTCCGACGACGGTTAGGGTGGTCGGAGGTAGTTAGGAGGTGGCTGGCGCGACGGTTGCATGGCCGGCCGGTGAGGGTGAAAGTGGTGGGACACGTGTTACGCATGCAGCATGGGAGAGAGACGGTGAAGCCAAGTGGCAACTTGTGAGGGTGAAAGAGAAAATGAGGTGGCGTCCCCGAGATTGCACGCGTGGCGTGCTCTTTATAGTGACATGTGGCACGGATCATGGACTTGGATTGAGCTGGGCCTCCAAGACAATGGGCCCAACGAAAATGCAATGGACAAAACTGAATGGAAATGATAATGGACTGATATGGATTGATCTGAATGGATATTAATGACCCAGTTAGTGGACTAAATTGACAATTAAGCCTCAATTAATATGAATTAAAATCTGAATTAACTAATTAACACCTAAACAATTACTTCTAATTAAGACTAAACAATTAACCCTAATTAACCTAATCAATGATATTCTAACAATTAACACTCTAATTAAACTCTATTAAATCCTAATTAAATCTAAAAAGAGGATTAACCTAAAAAAAACTCTATTAATTCTAAACTAATGAAAACTCTATTAATTTCTAATTAAGCAAAAAATAGAAACTCTATTAACTCTTATTTAAAAAACCTATTAAAAGAAATATCCTACTAAAATCATTTTAAAAATTCTACTTAATACCTAAAAAAATATGATTTATTCTAAAATCTATTTAAAAATTATCTAATACCTAGAAAAATTAATTAAACCTATTAAAAATTCTAGAAAATAAGGGAAAAACCCTAAAAAAAACGAGGAAGCCGATTAAATCGATTAGCGACTATATCAAAATAAACGGTAAAAATCTCGGACCCCGAGATGTCCTAAAAAACGACAGTGAGAGCTGAAAACACCGGGACGAACACCGATTCTCAAAATACATCCTCGTTGGTCTGAAATGCCTGAAGCGCGATCAGAGGGCTGTAATCCCGATAAAGTCAATCTGACTGGAAAAAAATGCCATGTACGCAGTATGCAAATGCAAAATGAAATGAGTCGAAACATGAGCCAAATTGCGATAAGTAGTTGGTCAAATTTTGGGGTGCAACACACCTCGAGTTAGAAGAGCACCAACATATTTGAATGATTTTGTCTCTGGTGATGGTCTTTCAGATGAAGGGGAAGAGATACAAAATCACTTAGCCTTGTTTGCTAGTACTGTTCATTCTGATCCAATTTCGTTTGAAGAAGCAGTAAAGGAGGAGAAATGGAGATCAGCCATGGATGCCGAAATGAGATCGATAAGATTGAAACGTGGGATCTTATTGAGCTGCCTAAATAAGCTAAAAGAATAGGAGTCAAATGGGTGTACAAAACAAAATTTAATAAGCTCGGAGAAGTGGATAAACACAAGGATCGTTTGGTCGCAAAAGGGTATGCTCAGGAATACAAAGTTGATTATGAAGAAGTACATGCTCCTGTAGCTCGCATGGACACAGTTCGGATGATTTTAGCACTTGCAGCACAAAGAAGATGGTGTGTGTTTCAGCTGGACGTGAAATCAGCTTTCCTTAACGGGAAGTTAACTGAGAACATGTATGTGGAGCAGCCAAGAGGTTATGAAATAAAGAGTGAGGAACATAAGGTTGTCGCTACTGCGAAAATCGGCGCCGGCTGAACAGAAGAGTCGCCACCATGCGTTATTTATCCCAAAGGAGGGAAAGGAAACGCTCAGAGTAAACCTACCGCAAAGACGGGGAAAGGAATGGTCATCGCAACCAAATCCTGGGTTCGGGAGTCGGTTACGCAAGGGGAAGGTATTAGCACCCCTCACGTCTGTCGTACTCGACGGGATCCACGCTTGTTTTCTGGTACGGATTGGATGGTTATTCTATCTACTCTACAGGTCTGGGGTTAAAAATAAAATAAAATGACTCGGCAAAGTATCGCACTTTATGCCTACGTATTCCCGTCTGGAACGAGAAATCAGAGTCAACGTAGTTCGCCTACCTACGGGAAAGGAAGGGAAGGTTGCTCGCTAGGATATCGCATCCTATGCCTACGTACTTTCATACAGCATGAAACATCAGAGCAAACGTAGTTCGGGCCACGTACGACACAAGTCTGTCTTGATTGTTTTTATCTCCTTCTGAAAAAGGGTTTTTCTGCTTAACAGTCCAAACAGACAAAAATGACGTTTTGATGAGTTCACATTCTTTTACGAAAGAAGTGTCTTTTATTGTGTTCGAAATATTTATTGTGTTTTTCTGTTTGTTTTGAGAAAGAAGAGATAGAACTCTAACCTACGGTTGAAAAGGGAATCAAACTAACCTAATGTTATCATGCATGGGTTAAGACCTAATGTCTATCATGTTCCTCTCTTGCGCAGAGAGAAACAGAGATCCTAAGGGATAAACAGAAACAGAAACAACAACATATATACAATAAAGCAGTAAAATGCATGGATGCAGCAATACAAGCGGGGCAAGGGAGTCCCACTCGACCTCGAACCTAGAAAACAACAGGCAAAAGCGAACAAAATTCGCTTTCAACCTAACAGGTTAATGGCAAACAATAAAGTCAGGGAAATTCAAACAATACATCAAAAGTTATAAACAGCAAAAATGAACAGCAAAAAGCAATCTTCATCAACATCTGTCTTCAAGTCATCTTCAACTATCTACAAGCTTCAAGCAAGCATCAGTCTTCATCTTCACAGCCTTCAAGCAAGGTCTCTATCTTCAATCTTTCAATGGCTTTTCTTCAAGTCCCAATCTCCAAGATGAGGAACAGTCAAAAGAATGAATTGGGATGTTAAGCAGTTAGTTGACCACCAAAGGTGGCAAACAGACTGTTAACAACATATAGAATGTTTCTCTCAAGAGTTCTATCTCTTAGACACTGTCACCAAGCCTTCCAAAGGAAGGGGGTGAGTGACCTAGAGAGACTCTGCATCATAGAGAGGGATGGAGGCAAACAAGACCTTCCATGTTTGTGAATCAAGTTGCTATTCTAGAGCTCTACCTAACTCCTAGATCCTATAACCTCCAACAGCTGCCAGTAAGATACTCTTCATCAACTCTGGAAATTGGTCTTCATTCTCTTAATCTTCAATGGGCTTCATCAGCAAAGTCTTCAGCTCAACCCCAAACCCCAAGCAGGCCCAATACCCCACACAGTCAAATAATAACCCTAGAGAGGGCACACCACACAATCAATCAAATACAGGAAATATACTAGTAGTAATAGTAGAATAGGGGAATTCCTAGCATTTTCTAAGGGATCTATTACTTACCCTCAATACCCCTATAGTCCCATACCCAAAACTCAAACTACAACTCCTAAAAGAAATGATTTATTACACCTATGTTATATCTAAACCCTAATTTTGATTCCCCTAATCACACCTAAACAAACCATCTAAAATTTAATCCTAAAATCATGAATTAAATCTCATATGAAAATTAAAGTCCTAAGTGAAGTACTCTAAAAAGAATGGGTCCAAAATATAAAAGGATCTAGCTAAACTAAAATCAACAAGATCAAGTATTAAACTAAACATCACTTAAAACCCATTTAAAAGAAAAATATACTAAAAATGCAAAAATAAAATGAAATGCTAATTTTATGACATGATAATTTTCTTAACAGAAATAGAAAAAAGATGCAAAAACAACCACTTAAAAATCAATAAAATTCAATTTAATATGCAATTTCTAAATTTGAAGAAATTAAAAGAAAATAAAAATAGAAGAAATGGGAGAGGGGGTGCTAGAAGTAAGAGAATGCTTTGGAAAATGGATGATGGGCCTAGACTGGGGGTGCGTGTAGCAAAGTGCGTCTGGGCCCAGTTAAGTCAGAAAATACAAAAGAAAAATAAAACACAAACCGGTGCAGAAAGCAACTAATGTTAGTTCAAATGCGAATGGGCCTGGCAAGTGGGGTGTGATTAGCATGGATCCTTAAGCCCAATCTGAGAACTTAAGTGAAACGGTGCGTTTCACGTTCTCTGATTCCCTCTCGTTTTCAACTTCAAATACTGGCCGTGAGATTCGTTGCCCAGTCAACAGTCAATGCATGATCCAACGCACCATACATCGTCTTCAACCTTGGGTGTCCTAGGGTTTGCGAAACAACTTCCATGCACGAAGCTCTTCAAAGCTATCTTCCATCGCCTTGTTCTCCTTCATCTCTCAACTAAATCCATTTCTGTAAAGAGCAAAGTTGCTCCAATTCTCAAGCTGAATAGAACTACAACATTCTTTTTCACTAAAACGCCCTAAAATGCCAAACCCGATAGCTCTACTTCCATGGATGCTCCAATTTCCAACTTCTTCTTTCTTCAATTTCTTGCCATCAAAATATTCACCTTGCATCACTGATCAACCTAAGCTAAACCACATGAATTAAAACCTCCTATCCTTCTAGTTCTATATCCAAACAGTTGGTGTGCTCACATATCAACCTCCACCAAATTCAGTCAAAATCTCCAGAATTATTCATCTAACTACCTAGGTCATTCTTATCCTAACCAACCTACATCATGCTAACTAAATTAAGCCAAATCGAAGAGATTACTAACCTGGTGCAAAACTGAAAACAGATGGTGAGATCCTTGGATTCACAGCTAGCAATGCTCTAGACTTGATCAATGGCTATGGATCTTGGTTCTGTATGCATTTGTGCTTGCTCAAAGGCTTTGGATTCTTGTAACCAACTCTTTTTGCAATTTGGAGGATGAACTTGTAGCACACGATTATGGCTTCAATACACTCAAATCTTGCTTGGGATGTGATCAATGATGATCATGGAGTATGGTAGGATCAATAATCTTGCAGAATGATGAAGAATTGGGAGGGTTTGAATGAATTTGCAAAAATGCAAGATGGAGTGAAACTTGGTATTTTGGATCAAAATGAAGTGCAACCTCTTCATGGATCAGCTCTAGGGTTTATATAGATGCTCATGGAACCATCTAGAACTTGCTGGAAACTTCTTGTGCACAAATCCCTTGTGTTTTGGCATGTGTTACTTTAACCATAAGCAAGCCATGATATCTCTCAAACTTTGAACTAAACTCAAAAATCCACTATTTCCAATGGTCTCAAAACATTGTTTCCAATCAAAATGACCTATAATTTCATCCCATTTGGACATGTATTGCAAAATCTCATTTTTAGGTCACTTTTATTCATTAAATTCACCTTTTAATTGACCAAATTTGAAATCTTGAGCTGTGAGCATTTGCCAACTTCCATGACCACTTGTATAGACTCAAAATTTCATTTGGAACAACTTTTATGTTGTGAAGTTTTTCATTTGAAGCTTCCTTGTATGAGTTTTGGGCATATGCTTGAAATGACCTGTAATTCTCAAATGACCAAAATACCCTTTGCTTGCCAAAGTCATAAGTAGAGTTCCACAAATCAGATGAAGGCATACCATACCTTTCTAGAAAGCTAAGATCATGAGGAACAACTCTCATGTTGGCCAGAAATCCATTTTAAAGCTCCTTGAGGGGTAAAAGTTGCTTGGAAGACAAGTAACTTTCACAGACAAAATTTCAGATGCCTCAGATGACCTGTAACTTGCAAGAACCATAACTTGAGTTCTATAAATCTCCTTGATGTCTTCCACCACTCAAATTAAAGGTATTGAGATCCTCTACAAGTTTCATGTTGTCCAAGGATCCATTTGAAGCTTTCATTTTGAATTATCTTGCTTGGAAGTTTGACCTAAATTAGGGGATTTTACACAGAAACCCTAATTTAGAAACCTCTCTTCTTCTTGATCTCTCTTGATTTCTCCTTGGCACAACACCACATCCATATCTACATGTCAAATGAGGCATCCGACATCTTTCAAACAGGCCTTGATGCCTTTCAATCAAGCATTTGACCTAGGGTTTACCTAGGGTTGACCCAAATGAAACCCTAGTTGACTGTCTTCAACTACAGCTCTTGCAATCTCATCAATGACTTGTCTCACTTTCAAAATGACCCTCTAGGTCCTCCATGATGTCTATGTACCCTCCATGCTCAGTTCACAGCTCACAACTTCTTTGATGATCTTCAAATACACTCAAGATAGGAGAGAGATCCACTGCTTGATCCACTGACTTCTCAGATTTCAATTTCTTTCTGATGACTTGGATGTGATTGAATTTGAATAAGAACCTCTTGATAGGCTCATAGAGATAAGAATAGTACTTGGTCCCTTGTTGGATGATTTGCTATGCTATGCTATGTAGATGAATGAATTATGTACATGACCTAATATGCACATGCTAATGCAATTGAAACATAAACCAAGTGAAGTAGGTTGAGCAAATTTTAGGGTGCAACAGCTGCCCCTATTCAAGCGACTTGGACCCGATTGGGTGAAGCGCGAACGGCCTTCAAACATTCGAGGTACGAGACGGTTGAATACTAAGAACCCGGAAATTTGCCAACCGCAGAAATAAACCGCCGAACTGTTTAGGGAACGACATCCACCAACTGAATCTGGTTGTTACTGCAACAACTGATCTGACGTCTGATAATTCTGATTTCAACTTCAACCACCTATGTAACGCCACAGGTACTGAGGACTTTTCGCAAAACACCTCTGTCCACAACTGGACTAACCTTATCAACACAAGAAGAGCGACAAATTCGTCAACACGAATAGAGATTCCGTTGTCACAGGAGTAACCTTGTCCACATCTGGACCCAAATTTCGCCAAATCACGAATAAACACCAATTTGTCCGCGTCAGGACTCACATCACGGAAAAATCCCGGCGCTTTCGCTGGGGAAACATTTCTGTCTAATCACAGGAAACTCCCTCCGTCTATCCATACGGGCAAACCATCTGTCTAAACACAGGAAACTTCATCCGCCTATCCATACGGGAAAATCATCTGTCTAAACACAGGAAACTTCATCCGCCTATCCATACGGGAAAATCATCTGTCTAAACACAGGAAACTTCATCCGCCTATCCATACGGGAAAATCATCTGCCTAAACACAGGAAACTTCATCCGCCTATCCATACGGGAAAATCATCTGTCTAAACACAGGAAACTTCATCCGCCTATCCATACGGGAAAATCATCTGTCTAAACACAGGAACCTTCATCCGCCTATCCATACGGGAAAATCATCTGCCTAGACACAGGAAACTTTCATCCGCCTATCCATACGGGAAAATCATCTGCCTAAACACAGGAAACTTCATCCACCTATCCATACGGGAAAATCATCTGCCTAAACACAGGAAACTTCATCCGCCTATCCATACGGGAAAATCATCTGTCTAAACACAAGAAACTTCATCCGCCTATCCATACGGGAAAATCATTTGTCTAAACACAGGAACCTTCATCCGCCTATCCATACGGGAAAATCATTTGTCTAAACACAGGAAACTTCATCCGCCTATCCATACGGGAAAATTATCTGCCTAAACACAAGAAACTTCATCCGCCTATCCATACGGGAAAATCATCTGTCTAAACACAGGAAACTTCATCCGCCTATCCATACGGGAAAATCATCTGTCTAAACCCAGGAACCTTCATCCGCCTATCCATACGGGAAAATCATCTGCCTAAACACAGGAAACTTCATCCGCCTATCCATACGGGAAAATCATCTGCCTAAACACAGGAAACTTCATCCGCCTATCCATACGGGAAAATCATCTGTCTAAACACAGGAAACTTCATCCGCCTATCCATACGGGAAAATCATCTGTCTAAACACAGGAACCTTCATCCGCCTATCCATACGGGAAAATCATCTTCCTAAACACAGGAAACTTCATCCGCCTATCCATACGGGAAAATCATCTGCCTAAACACAGGAAACTTCATCCGCCTATCCATACGGGAAAATCATCTGCCTAAACACAGGAAAATATCTTCGCCTCTGCTACGGAAAATACTCTGGTACAGCTTTTCTGCCTATCTTTGCAGCAGCTAGCTCCATCAATCACATGGGTAACACAATCTGAGTCTAATCTTCCAATTTCCAGTGCTGACATGGTAGCATATCTGAGAAGGACTCTACTGGGGATTTTCTGAATCCACACTGCCAGACAAATTCGAAAGATCGATTCACGAAATCTTTTGATATTGTTATAACAACAATCTTGAAGAAATACTCCGCTGGAGGGGTAAGAGAAACTTAAACAAGCAACTTTGTGGGGAATAATGCCACAATTGACATTATCATTACATGTCTCACGCCGAGATCTTGAATGTTTGGTGATTAATTTGAGCAAGAGCTCTCTCCACCTGCAAGGGAAACAACACTTGAAAACAAATGGTTAACCAACCTGGTTTATGTTTCAGAATGCGTATGTTTGACAATGGCGTAATGCTCCATTCGACATGGAAATGCTACGCGTTTTTTTTAATTTGGTGGATGCAAGTATGACACTATATGTCGATGCAAATGCAGACTCGAACTGCTGGGATACAGAAACCGCTTCAGCAAAATAAATGCTGAAGACAACGCCAACTCCGCTGGGGGTAACCGGGTGTCACAGAATTATTCCAGCAAAATAAATGCTGGAAGAGTGAAACCCACTTCGCTGAGAAATAGCTGAATGCGCCAATCATGATTGGACTTCTGCTAGGGAGTGAACGGGTATCACACGGTATTCCGGCAAAATAAATGCCAGGACACACAGCCAACTCTGTCGGGGAGAGTTTTCTTTTTTAATCTTTGAGTTCCACTGGGAGGAAAGAAAACACTTGCTGGAAAGAGAACTCCGCTGGGGACGAAACGATTCTCTTGGGGAAAATCAACTGACTCCGCTGGGGGAGAGTAAATGACCCTACTGGGAAGGGTAAACTGTCTAGATACAGCTCACGAGTTGGAAATTAATCTTCTGAGGCTAAACCACTCTGCTCGGGATGCACTGTCTGAATACTGCCTTTGATCTTGGAATCATCAATTCTGCTGAGAGTAACCGACTTTGCTGGAGAATGTCCTTCGGCTAAGCTGCGACTAGCTGGGGAATTCGATCCATCTTCAGTGAGGAACAATGTTATCTTGGAAGCGCGACCTGCGTGGGGATCGAGTCTTTCCGTTACGAGCTTCTGGTCCATACTGCAATCTTTTGATCGTCCACTTCATATGGCTACGAACCCTGCAACACCACAAACAAGACAAGACAAATCTATGCAACCAAATCTATTCAAGTTAGTGTTAGTGACATTATTTTCAGTTAATTCAAAGTTTTAGCAATTATTGGCAAGGGCCAGCGACGTTATACACTTGCTAGTTTCATTAAACCTAGGCGTTTATCATGTACAAAACAGTAAAGAACCAGCATCAAATACTGAATAACATGTTTTATTGATTGGGCCCCTAAATGGGCGGAGTTTTGTACACGGGATGTAACTCCTGAAAAGAGGAAGCTACGCACAACAAATATACAAGTATGTACAAGAAGCATAAAATATAATGACAAATCAAATTTGTACACATGTCGGCAACGAGATGCAGACGAACATCATGAGCTGATCCTCCTATGACTCGCCCGACTCTAATGCTTTCCCGGTATTCACACTTCTGAAGAGATTGTATCTGATAATCGACCCCTCAGGTATATTCTCCCGCACCAATGCTCACCGCAGTATCAAATTCGGACCGCAGTCATTTGCTTTTCAAATCCCTAACTTTTGCGTGAACCGCCCTTTACGGGTTTTCAGCTCACCGGGATACCCTTTTTTGCCGAAGCCGCCCAGTGTAGGTTTTCAACTTCGCGGGTGTACATTTTTTCAATTTTATCCCTAATTTTTGCCCGAACCTTTCATTCTGTTTTTGGTTCGCCAGGATGCCCCATTTTTGCCTGGACTCTCTTTTTCTGTCCAGCGGGTCAATTTCAAGCAAAGTATTTTTTAACTGCGTCCAAATTCACAGGCGACGTAAAGTCTTCACCGTCCATGGTGGACAACAATAAAGTCCCTCCTGAAAAGACTTTTCTGACAACGTATGGCCCTTCGTAGTTGGGGGTCCACTTGCCCCTGTGATCTGCCTGCGGCGGGAGAATCCTCTTCAGCACAAGGTCGCCCGTCTGAAAGCTCCGAGGATGTATCTTCTTATCATATGCTTTCTTCATTCGGCTCTGATACAAACGACCGTATGCTAGAGAAGCTAGCCTCTTCTCATCCATTAAACTCAGCTGGTTCAACCTGTCCTTCACCCATTCTGCCTTGTCTAGCTGGACATCTCGTAATACTCTTAGGGAAGGAATCTCAACTTCCAGTGGTAATACTGCTTCCATTCCATATACCAATGAGAACGGGGTCGCCCCGGTTGATGTGCGTACCGTCGTACGATAACCGTGCAAAGCAAAAGGTAGCATCTCATGCCAATCCTTATAGGTCACCACCATCTTCTGAATAATCTTCTTTATATTCTTATTGGCCGCTTCAACAGCGCCATTCATCTTGGGTCGATAAGGGGAGGAGTTGTGATGCTCGATTTTAAAATTCTGACAGAGCTCCTTCATCATCTTGTTATTTAGGTTCGAGCCGTTGTCGGTAATTATCCGCTCGGGGATCCCATATCTGCAAATGATATCTCTCTTGATGAATCTGGCTACCACCTGCTTAGTCACATTTGCGTAAGATGCCGCTTCCACCCACTTGGTGAAATAATCGATTGCTACTAGAATGAACCGGTGTCCATTAGAAGCCGTCGACTCGATCTTTCCAATCATATCGATTCCCCACATCGAGAATGGCCATGGCGATGACATCACATTCAGAGGACTCGGAGGCACATGGATCTTATCTGCATAGATTTGGCACTTGTGACACTTCTTCGCAAACTTGAAACAGTCAGTTTCCATAGTTAGCCAATAATAACCTGCCCGCAGCAGCTTCCTCGTCATAGCATGCCCACCAGCATGCGTACCAAATGTACCCTCATGTATTTCCTCCATGAGCAGCTTCGCCTCTTTCTCATCTACATAATGTAGTAGCACCAAGTCGTGATTTCTTCTGTATAAGACACCGTCCGGATTCAAATAGAAATTACCCGCCAATCTCCTGAGAGTCTTCTGATCGTGACTGGATGCCCCAGCCGGATACTCTTTGTTTTTCAGGAAATTAAGGATATCGAAATACCACGGTTTATCGTCAGATGCTTCGTCAATGGCAAATACGAAGGCAGGTCTGTCAAGCCGAGAGATAACAATTCTGGGAGCCTCATTCCAGAAGTTGACTTTGTACATGGAAGACAAAGTGGCCAGGGCGTCAGCCATCTGATTCTCTGCTCGCGGTACATGATGCAATTCAACCTTGTCAAAGAAAGGCAACAATCTCCTCGCGTAATTCATGTACGGTATCAAATTAGGATGACGTGTCTCCCATTCTCCTTTTATTTGATTCACCACCAGAGCTGAGTCTCTGTATACATCCAGATTTTTGATTCGCAAATCAATGGCTTCTTCAAGCCCCATGATACAAGCTTCGTATTCGGCTTCATTATTGGTAACCAGAAAGGTCAACCGAGCAGTAAACGGGATGTGCGACCCGTGTGGAGTAGTGATGATTGCCCCTATTCCGCTACCGTAGGCGTTTACAGCTCCGTCAAAGATCAACTTCCATTTGGAGCCCAATTCTGGTCCTTCGTTTGGCAATGGCTCTTCAC
This sequence comes from Lathyrus sativus, assembly GCA_963859935.3. Classification (NCBI taxonomy): domain Eukaryota; kingdom Viridiplantae; phylum Streptophyta; class Magnoliopsida; order Fabales; family Fabaceae; genus Lathyrus; species Lathyrus sativus. The sequence goes on along the minus strand of OZ012740.1, from coordinate 489,426,790 downwards.
AATCTTTCATCTTTAGGTACATGATATCCTCGTCAGGAAAATCAAACCTCATCGATTGGTAATCCTCAATAGGCTGATCTGCCAAGTATTCAGACAATACACTCCCCTTTATAGCCTTCTGCGAGACATACTGGATGTCGTATTCGGTCAAAACCATATGCCAACGGGCAATTCTCCCCGATAACGCCTGCTTTTCGAATACATATTTGATAGGATCCATCTTCGAGATAAGCATGGTTGTATGATTCAGCATGTATTGCCTCAAACGCTTGGCGGCCCAGGCTAACGCGCAACAAGTTTTTTCGAGCATTGAATATCGAGATTCACATTCCGTAAACTTCTTACTCAAGTAGTATATTGCATGCTCTTTTCTTCCTGTCTCGTCGTGTTGACCGAGAACACAACCCATACTTCGCTCAAGAAATGTCAAATACATAATCAAGGGTCTCCCTGCCACTGGGGGTATCAAAATAGGAGGCTCCTGCAAATACTGCTTTATTTTATCGAACGCCTTTTGACAATTTTCATTCCACGTTACAACTTGGTCTTTTTTCAACAGCTTGAATAACGGCTCACACGTAGCCGTTAGGTGAGATATGAACCGAGCGATGTAGTTCAACCTCCCTAAAAACCCGCGCACCTCTTTCTCTGTTCTAGACGTCGGCATCTCTTGTATTGCTTTTATTTTTGCAGGATCAACCTCTATTCCTCTTTCGCTCACGATAAACCCCAACAGTTTACCCGATCTCACCCCGAAGGTGCACTTGTTAGGGTTCAATCTCAGCCTGAACTTCCTAAGCCTTTTGAATAACTTCAGCAGATTCACCAAATGCTCTTCCTCCGTCTGGGATTTGGAAATCATATCATCGACATAAACTTCGATCTCTTTATGCATCATATCATGGAAAAGAGTCGTCATTGCACGCTGATACGTTGCCCCAGCATTCTTCAATCCGAAGGGCATCACTTTGTAACAAAATGTTCCCCAAGGTGTTATGAAAGTAGTCTTCTCCATGTCTTCTGGTGCCATCTTAATCTGATTATAGCCCGAGAAGCCATCCATGAAGGAGAATACGGAGAATTGAGCAGTGTTGTCAACCAGCACATCGACGTGAGGAAGCGGGAAATCATCTTTCGGGCTCGCTTTGTTCAAATCACGGTAATCTACGCACATTCTCACTTTACCGTCTTTCTTTGGCACTGGTACAATATTAGCGACCCATGAGGGATATTTCGTAACAGCTAGGAAACCAGCATCCCACTGCTTTCGAACCTCCTCCTTGATTTTCACTGCCATATCAGGTCTAGTTCTGCGAAGCTTCTGCTTAACCGGCGGGCATTCTTCTTTTAACGGTAGACGGTGCACAACCATATCTGTATCAAGCCCAGGCATGTCTTCGTACGACCAAGCGAACACATCACTGTACTCTCTGAGCATTTCAACCAGTCTTCGCTTGACGTCGCTCTGCAGCGCGGCTCCTATACGGATGTTCTTTTCAACCCCTTCCGACCCCAGGTTAATAATTTCGATGACCTCCTCATGAGGCAGAATGACTCTTTCTTCTTGCTTTACCAACCAAGACAATTCTTCGGGAACGTCGCCATCTTCAACAATCTCTTCTTCGGTCTGAAATACCGGGTGCTCAAAGTCGAGACGAGTCATAGGCGGTTCAATGATGTCATCTGAAAATGTTATCCTGCAAAAGGAATGGTTAAATGCTTCAAAATGCGTATAAAGCGAATAACCACGTTGCCATTTTATTGTAAAACACAAAAACAGGAAAAACAGAGATCACAATATTTGTACATGAAAAACGCCTTTTATTTAATGATTAAACAACGCAATGTACATAACAGCACGACCCTAAGCAAAATCATGATGCCTCGGGTAAGACACGAGATTATTCAACAATTAAGAAAACAAAGTATTATTGTTTGTGAGTCACAAGAACAATCTCCTGAATAGACCAATTGCATAATCCTTGTCCTGGCACGCTTGGCTGAATCCAGGCGTCCATGTCGCAATCACTGTCTCCTTCCTCAGAATCTGAAACAGCGTTGATGGCCTCGTGACACACTCCACTAGCTGTGATGATTATCGGTCCTCTGAAATGGGGTGCCCCCACAGCAGGTGTTGATGACGACGGTTGATATCCCAGCCTAAATCGGTCCATCTTCACGGGAATATCCAGCACCTTGCCCCAGCCCTTTGTCTCACCAGTCTCTACTAGAGCCTGAGCTTCCTTATATGACGAGACGGCCACCTCTGACGCTTTACTCGGCCCGGGACCTTTGTCTTTGATGCACAACCCTTCAAAGGCTTGACAGGGTGTTTCATGAATCTCGCCGTCGACTTCTACATACTTGAATGATGACAGATGGCTAACCAATATATCTTCTTCTCCACAGACTGTGACTACATTATCCCCTACCATGTATTTCAGCTTTTGGTGCAAGGTAGACGTGACTGCCCCAGCACCATGGATCCAGGGTCGTCCGAGAAGGCAGCTGTATGCTGGCTGGATGTCCATAATATAAAATTCAGTCGCAAAAACCTCTGGTCCCACCTGTAGAGGTAATGTTATGGATCCAAAGACTGTTCTTCGTGTACCATCAAATGCCCTGACCACCAAGTCACTAGGCGCACAAAGGATTCCTCTGACGTCCAGTTTCATCATTGCTTTCTGGGAAGCACGTTTAAGGAAGGTCCGGTATCTACCAGTACATGAGACATGACTGAGCCTCTACACTCAACTGAGACGTGCAACGCCATGTTATGCTCTCTCCCCTTCGGGGTCAAATCAAAGTCTGTAAATCCCAAGCTATGGCCTGCGTTCACATGCGCCAACACCCCCTCCAGCTGGTTCACGGAAACATCTTGGGGTACGAAGGACGTATCCAGAACTTTCAACAATGCATTTCTGTAAGCTTCGGAACACAATAGCAACGACAGTATGGAGATCTTTGATGGCGTCTGTTGAAGATGCTCAACAATCTTATAATCGCTCTTACGAATAAGGCGCATGAACTCTTCCACATCCTTCGATGACGTTTCTTTTTCGTTCCTCTGCACAGGGACAGTCTCATTCATCTTTCCTTTTCCTTTCGCCAGTCATTCAGCCTCTACCTCAGGCGATATGAAGATTCTCCCACTTCTTGTCATACCTCCGGTACCGACGACGTTGTCTACAACCTCAACTGGCTGTTTATTAACATCAATTTTCACCCCATCACAGTATACTTCCAACCCATAGGTCCAGGGGACTGCCTTAGTGCTCTCATAAGGGATTGGTCCTGCCTTGGTGATAGTGATCGGCGGTCGCTTGGCCGGCGCCGTTATAGTTATCATTTTTCGGGGAATCGTCACAGTAGCTACATCACTTTGCTTGTCTGCTAATACCTCTGCAGGTTCTTCAACTGCCGTTCGGTCGAATTGTAATGTGCCTCCATCTATTAAGGTCTGAATACCCTTCTTCAATTCATCACAACCCCCAGCTTGGGTCCAACACTCTAAACAATACTCGTCGCAACCTGGATACACACCACCTTGCAATAACCTGCTCTTTATCTCGCACAACGGTGTCTTTAGGTCGTCAACATTCATAATCAAGTTCAAGCCCTCCTCAGTTAAAATGGCATTTGCCCCATGGTTGGGCATGGGCTTTTGTACTATGTTCGGACCCGCCTGTCCAAAATTGATAGCCTTACTATCCAATAGATCTTGTACCACATGCTTGAACGCGTGGCAACCCTCTACATCGTGGCCAGGAGCCCCGGAGTGGAATTCACAGTGCTTGCTTGCGTCAAAGCCGTACGGAGGAGTGCCCGTTACTGGCACCATAGTTCTCTTTTCCACCAAGTTCAAACCCAGTAACGTCTGTAGCAATTCTGCATACGTTGAAGGAGGCGTTTCAAACACCCTCCTTGGTCTGCCCCCTTGGACTCTGCGCTGGACAGGATGTGCCCCCTGTTGTGGCTGATGTTGTTGTTGTTGTTGTTTTATTGGTTGTTGCTGAAATGGAATAGTAACACTTGCCACCTGCTGCGACTGATTGTACTGGTTTCGACCTCTGCCCCAGCCTCGGCCTCGGGCCCCCAAACACTGCACTTGCATCACCTTGACGACGCCCACCGAAAGCCCTTCTGTTACTGCCAGCTACAGTGGATTCCTCTGCTTGGAATCTTCCCTGTTTAATGTTGCTTTCAATCTTCTCTCCCATCAGGATTAAGTCTGAGAAACTGCCCAAAGAAGTATGAAACAACTTGTCATAAAACATGCCAGTGAATGTTCCTATGAACATATCATTCATTTCTTTGTCCTCTAAAGGAGGGTGAACCCTAACAGCCATGTCACGCCATCTCTGCGCATACTCTTTGAAGCTCTCGCCCTTCTTCTAGGACAATCCCTGCAATTGGACCCGGTTGGGTGCCAAGTCACTGTTGTACTTATAGTGAGCCACAAATGCTTCAGCCAACTGCTTCCATGTCTTTATCTGAGTTGGTTCCAATCCCATATACCACTCAAGGGAAGGACCAGACAAGCTATCTTGAAAGAAATGCATCAGCATCCTCTCATCGTTTGAATACGCCGACATCCTTCTGTAGTATGACCGCACGTGCACCTTTGGACAGGTATCCCCCTTATACTTGTCGAATGTGGGAGCTTTGAATTTGATTGGCACCCTCAGGCCAGGCACCAGACCCATTGTAGTCATATCTAAGCCAACAGCGCTTTGATTCACGACCCCCTTCATCTGCTCCTCGAGCATCCTGATTCTCTGAGAGTCATCCATAGGACCTTCGAAACCTCCACCGGAGAAAGCATCCTCTTGCTGATCTTCTAGCCAATTACCGTTCCCAGTTCCGTATCCATCGTACCCGTTGTTACGGCCAACTCTAGTCTGATTCACTACAGGGCCTCGCCCCCTGTTACCATACCCCAGAGCGACTCCTGCAGGTCCAAAAGCCATTAACCCCGCGCCATTTCCATTTCTGAACCCGCCATAACCCTGATTAGTCATACCAAATCCGTCCTGTCCGAAGCCTTGAGCGTTGAAGCCGTACTTCCCAGCATGATCAAACCCCTGGTCATTGAAGCCGAATCCATTGTTACCGAAGCCATTACCTCCCATATTATCACCCAGGTTGACATCTCCGAGCCCAACGTTGTTGACGACGGTCTCGTTACCGATTCCAACGTTACCGTTCCCGGCGGCAGCGCCGTTGTTCACATTGACAGCAGGTATGTTCACCACAGGTGGAGCTACCGGTGTGGGGGTACCATCCCCGTGAATAGTGTTGACTCGCACAGAATTATGGTCTTCATTTTCGTGCCCAACATTTCTTACCAACAAAGGCTGCACCAAAGCTTGCAAATTCTCCTGGCCTTTCGCAATGGTCTCCATTGTCTGCATGAATAGCGCCAGCTTCTCACGCATGTCTTGCATTTCATTCTGCATCTGATCCATAATTCTTCGGTAGTTGGTACGAGTGGAGTATCGGTGCGGGCGCTGACTTTCAATCCTGAAAAGACCTGGTACAGTGCAAGAAATGAGATATAGTTCGATAATCACCTGTAATGCAATATGAATGTGAATGCAATGCAAAATGTGTCTGTGCATTAGGGCGTATCATTCCCCGATTCTAGTGCGGATGTGTCAGTGTGGTGACAGTGACAGCAATACGAAGTTCGGAGCCGAATCATAGAAAACACCTCGTATATTGCAGAGAAATCCATTAAGCCCGGAATGCAATATCAATGAGCGTACACTAAGAAGGCATGACCTCAACCAACAATCCTGGTGATGGTCAGCACAAATGCAAATAAAGCATACACATTAGTACATGAAATGGTCAAGTGCTCCCATATGCCTGGTACTCCTCTAGTAACTTTTTAGTCTCTGGATGACTTGGTCGGGTAAGCAGACCCTTAACAAGTATATCTCTTCGCTTGAGAACACGTCGCAAATCACCAGCGGATTCCTCCCATGCCCCTTCTCCGAAGCGATCCTCTAGCTTCCGCTTCTGAGACACAGCTTCTTTCTTGCCCTCGATGGCCTTGTTCAATGCGTTCTGGAGACTATATCTGGCCATTACCTCTTCTTCGTACTTCTTAGTGCTAGCCTTCAACTGTTCTTCGAGTTCAGAAATTTGTTGCTTCAATTTGTCTTCCCTCTTTTTGTTGTTGGTTAGCGTAGCATTCCACGTCTTGTTACAAGAAGAGATTTCCCGGTGGGCGGCATCGAGTGCTTTCTTTTTGGACTCCAACATGTCATGGGAGCTTCTGAATTCTTTCCCCAGGCGTTCCCGCTTCTTTTTCTCTTCAGTCAGTTCAGCCCCTAGCCTGTTTACTAACTCGATCTGCTGTTGGAAAGAATGCACAACCTTGTTCTTCTCACTATGTATCTGAGCCAGTTCCTTTTCTAACCCTTCATTGATCTTCATCAAGGCTTCTTTTTCTTTCACAACTCGCTCGTAGACCTCCATAGTAACGGTGGTTGGTTCCTCTACCGGAATGTGCACAGGGACTGGTGCAGCTGGAAATGGCATCAGTAACTGTTTTGCCCTATCTTGGATCCAAACTTTGTATGGTACATAAGCCTGACAATCATTCTTCCCCAACAGTGGTTTCCCTCTTCTGTTGATACGCATCCAAGCGTGCTGAAGCTTGGCTAGCAACTCTCCATTCAAATCACCAGTGAAGTACAGAGATTCCTGTACTTCTTCCTCCTTAGGTGGGTTCTTCAACGCGTATCCAAACTGGCGAACGAACAGAGATGGGTTATAATTGATACACCCTTTTCTTCCTATCAAAGGAACATTAGGATACCCCGAACAACTGAAAATAAGCTCAGACCCCAACAAGTCTCGGTCAAACCACTCAATGTCTTCAGAAGATAGTCTCATCAGGCGCTCTGGCCAGTCAGCTGTAGTTGCACTATCTACAAAAGGTCCCTTCAGGGGGAGATGGCTCTTAAACCACATGTACAACAAAGGCACACAACAAGAGACGTTCTTGCCTCTCCTGTTCTCATTTTTGTAGTGCATCGAATGGTAGAAGTCCCCGATCAATGTGGGTACAGGGTTGCCAGCAGCAAACAAATGAAATGCATCCATGTCCACGAAGTTCGGGAAATTGGGGAACAACACTATCCCGTAAATGCACAGAGCCAAAACAGCGTTAAAGACTACCCAACATCCATTATTGGCGTATTCCTGAGCCTTACTAATCAGAAACTGGAGGGAGAAACCTGGAACCCCGCGCCAAGAAGTCATCAACAGCTCAGAAGCATTCATGTGCAAGACTCTAGCTAAGTCCTCCAACTTGGGCTCAGCGACAGAGTGAATAAAAGGAACCTTATTCTGTACTGGCAGCTCAATAAACTCTGCGTACTCTTCCATGGTAGGCCCCAAAATAAAGTCAGCGGATGTGAAACATCTCAAAGCGGGGTCGTAGAATTGCATCAGTGTATACAACCCATTTAGTTCATCATCAGTTGGTTTGCGAACCAACCTCAACAGCCTTCCGTAACTCTGCCTGAAGTTTCTATGAACATCCTCATCAGCAAGAGAAATCAGACCCAGGAGGGGAGTAATATCAGGGATAGGTAACTTGTAGGCAACTGTCATCCTCAAACCAGCCATGATCAATACTCAGAAGTCCGGACACTAGAACCAGGGAATATGCAAATGCACCTGCAGCACAGACACGCGTTAATGGGATGCAATGATAATGGTTATGCAAACAATGCAATGCAAATAAAATGCAACAGGGACCAAATGCCATGGCTGAGAAGCCTGAACCACATCATAGGCCTCAGATAGACCCTCCAGAATTCCTCAAACCCTGGTCTTAGATAGACCCAATACAAAGCTCCAACACTGGTCTCTGATAGACCCCATAACATAACTTTGACTGGTCTCTGACAGACCCCATATCATAACTCCAACTGGTCTCTGCTAGACCTCTCAACTATCCATAAATACCCAGGATCTCAGATCAAGAAACAACCAGTATCTGAAGGTCTAGTTACCTGCATAACCCCAACCCTCTCACAGGTAGGTGTCCTAGTAACTGACGAAGGTATGGCATCCTATGCGGTCGTCGGCGTCACAGACTTTCAGGGTTGATGATACGATTCCCAGAAGGAGTGGCATCATCAAATCCTGAAGAGGCCTCACTTAGCCAACTTCCAAATGATCGGTTCCCAGAGTCGACAATCTAACTAACCAGCAACCCGAGCCACCCAAAGGGCAGGACAGGAGGCCAACCAGAAGAACCTCGTCTGAGTGTGGATTTCGCGGGACACTAGGACATGCAAAGCACATGCGCGCCCACTAATTTCCACTCTAATTCTAGGTGCACTCAAGCCCAGGTCCGGCTTATCTCTTAATCATAGAACACCCGTCACACCCCAATACAGCAATAATAACAATAATATAATGCTGAAAGTAAATGACAGAAATATAAATCCATACAAAATCCTCGACGGGAAAACAAGCGCTAGGATTGACTCGCTTAAGGGACGTTGGATCCCAAATGCATAAGGAACTATCGTAGTCCTTAGCAGCCAGGGGACGTTGGATCCCCAGCAGAGTCGCCAGCTGTCGCCACTGCGAAAATCGGCGCCGGCTGAACAGAAGAGTCGCCACCGTGCGTTATTTATCCCAAAGGAGGGAAAGGAAACGCTCAGAGTAAACCTACCGCAAAGACGGGGAAAGGAATGGTCATCGCAACCAAATCCTGGGTTCGGGAGTCGGTTACGCAAGGGGAAGGTATTAGCACCCCTCACGTCCGTCGTACTCGACGGGATCCACGCTTGTTTTCTGGTACGGATTGGATGGTTATTCTATCTACTCTACAAGTCTGGGGTTAAAAAGAAAATAAAATGACTCGGCAAAGTATCGCACTTTATGCCTACGTATTCCCGTCTGGAACGAGAAATCAGAGTCATCGTAGTTCGCCTACCTACGGGAAAGGAGGGGAAGGTTGCTCGCTAGGATATCGCATCCTATGCCTACGTACTTTCATACAGCATGAAAGATCAGAGCAAACGTAGTTCGGGCCACGTACGACACAAGTCTGTCTTGATTGTTTTTATCTCCTTCTGAAAAAGGGTTTTTCTGCTTAACAGTCCAAGCGGACAAAAATGATGTTTTGATGAGTTCACATTCTTTTACGAAAGAAGTGTCTTTTATTGTGTTCGAAATATTTATTGTGTTTTTCTGTTTGTTTTGAGAAAGAAGAGACAGAACTCTAACCTACGGTTGAAAAGGGAATCAAACTAACCTAATGTTATCATGCATGGGTTAAGACCTAATGTCTATCATGTTCCTCTCTTGCACAGAGAGAAACAGAGATCCTAAGGGATAAACGGAAACAGAAACAACAACATATATACAATAAAGCAGTAAAATGCATGGATGCAGCAATACAAGCGAGGCAAGGGAGTCCCACTCGACCTCGAACCTAGAAAACAACAGGCAAAAGCGAACAAAATTCTCTTTCAACCTAACAGGTTAATGGCAAACAATACAGTCAGGGAAATTCAAACAATACATCAAAAGTTATAAACAGCAAAAATGAACAGCAAAAAGCAATCTTCATCAACATCTGTCTTCAAGTCATCTTCAACTATCTACAAGCTTCAAGCAAGCATCAGTCTTCATCTTCACAGCCTTCAAGCAAGGTCTCTATCTTCAATCTTTCAATGGCTTTTCTTCAAGTCCCAATCTCCAAGATGAGGAACAGTCAAAAGAATGAATTGGGATGTTAAGCAGTTAGTTGACCACCAAAGGTGGCAAACAGACTGTTAACAACATATAGAATGTTTCTCTCAAGAGTTCTATCTCTTAGACACTGTCACCAAGCCTTCCAAAGGAAGTGGGTGAGTGACCTAGAGAGACTCTGCATCATAGAGAGGGATGGAGGCAAACAAGACCTTCCATGTTTGTGAATCAAGTTGCAATTCTAGAGCTCTACCTAACTCCTAGATCCTATAACCTCCAACAGCTGCCAGCAAGATACTCTTCATCAACTCTGGAAATTGGTCTTCATTCTCTTAATCTTCAATGGGCTTCATCAGCAAAGTCTTCAGCTCAACCCCAAACCCCAAGCAGGCCCAATACCCCACACAGTCAAATAATAACCCTAGAGAGGGCACACCACACAATCAATCAAATACAGGAAATATACTAGTAGTAATAGTAGAATAGGGGAATTCCTAGCATTTTCTAAGGGATCTATTACTTACCCTCAATACCCCTATAGTCCCATACCCAAAACTCAAACTACAACTCCTAAAAGAAATGATTTATTACACCTATGTTATATCTAAACCCTAATTTTGATTCCCCTAATCACACCTAAACAAACCATCTAAAATTTAATCCTAAAATCATGAATTAAATCTCATATGAAAATTAAAGTCCTAAGTGAAGTACTCTAAAAAGAATGGGTCCAAAATATAAAAGGATCTAGCTAAACTAAAATCAACAAGATCAAGTATTAAACTAAACATCACTTAAAACCCATTTAAAAGAAAAATATACTAAAAATGCAAAAATAAAATGAAATGCTAATTTTATGACATGATAATTTTCTGAACAGAAATAGAAAAAATATGCAAAAACAACCACTTAAAAATCAATAAAATTCAATTTAATATGCAATTTCTAAATTTGAAGAAATTAAAAGAAAATAAAAATAGAAGAAAAGGGAGAGGGGGTGCTAGAAGTAAGAGAATGCTTTGGAAAATGGATGATGGGCCCAGACTGGGGGTGCGCGTAGCAAAGCGCGCCTGGGCCCAGTTAAGTCAGAAAATACAAAAGAAAAATAAAACACAAACCGGTGCAGAAAGCAACTAATGTTAGTTCAAATGCGAATGGGCCTGGCAAGTGGGGTGTGATTAGCATGGATCCTTAAGCCCAATCTGAGAACTTAAGTGAAACGGTGCGTTTCACGTTCTCTGATTCCCTCTCGTTTTCAACTTCAAATCCTGGCCATGAGATTCGTTGCCCAGTCAACAGTCAATGCATGATCCAACGCACCATACATCGTCTTCAACCTTGGGTGTCCTAGGGTTTGCGAAATAACTTCCATGCACGAAGCTCTTCAAAGCTATATTCCATCGCCTTGTTCTCCTTCATCTCTCAACTAAATCCATTTCTGTAAAGAGCAAAGTTGCTCCAATTCTCAAGCTGAATAGAACTACAACATTCTTTTTCACTAAAACGCCCTAAAATGCCAAACCCGATAGCTCTACTTCCATGGATGCTCCAATTTCCAACTTCTTCTTTCTTCAATTTCTTGCCATCAAAATACTCACCTTGCATCCCTGATCAACCTAAGCTAAACCACATGAATTAAAACCTCCTATCCTTCTAGTTCTATATCCAAACAGTTGGTGTGCTCACATATCAACCTCCACCAAATTCAGTCAAAATCTCCAGAATTATTCATCTAACTACCTAGGTCATTCTTATCCTAACCAACCTACATCATGCTAACTAAATTAAGCCAAATCGAAGAGATTACTAACCTGGTGCAAAACTGAAAACAGATGGTGAGATCCTTGGATTCACAGCTAGCAATGCTCTAGACTTGATCAATGGCTATGGATCTTGGTTCTGTATGCATTTGTGCTTGCTCAAAGGCTTTGGATTCTTGTAACCAACTCTTTTTGCAATTTGGAGGATGAACTTGTAGCACACGATTATGGCTTCAATACACTCAAATCTTGCTTGGGATGTGATCAATGATGATCATGGAGTATGGTAGGATCAATAATCTTGCAGAATGATGAAGAATTGGGAGGGTTTGAATGAATTTGCAAAAATGCAAGATGGAGTGAAACTTGGTGTTTTGGATCAAAATGAAGTGCAACCCCTTCACGGATCAGATCTAGGGTTTATATAGATGCTCATGGAACCATCTAGAACTTGCTGGAAACTTCTTGTGCACAAATCCCTTGTGTTTTGGCATGTGTTACTTTAACCATAAGCAAGCCATGATATCTCTCAAACTTTGAACTAAACTCAAAAATCCACTATTGCCAATGGTCTAAAAACATTGTTTCCAATCAAAATGACCTATAATTTCATCCCATTTGAACATGTATTGCAAAATCTCATTTTTAGGTCACTTTTATTCATTAAATTCACCTTTTAATTGACCAAATTTGCAATCTTGAGCTGTGAGCATTTGCCAACTTCCATGACCACTTTTCTAGACTCAAAATTTCATTTGGAACAACTTTTATGTTGTGAAGTGTTTCATTTGAAGCTTCCTTGTATGAGTTTTGGGCATATGCTTGAAATGACCTGTAATTCTCAAATGACCAAAATACCCTTTGCTTGCCAAAGTCATAAGTAGAGTTCCACAAATCAGATGAAGGCATACCATACCTTTCTAGAAATATAAGATCATGAGGAACAACTCTCATGTTGGCCAGAAATCCATTTGAAAGCTCCTTGAGGGGTAAACGTTTCTTGGAAGACAAGTAACTTTCACAGACAAAATTTTAGATGCCTCAGATGACCTGTAACTTGCAAGAACCATAACTTGAGTTCTATAAATCTCCTTGATGTATTCCACCACTCAAATTAAAGGTCTTGAGATCCTCTACAAGTTTCATGTTGGCCAAGGATCCATTTGAAGCTTGAATTTTGAATTATCTTGCTTGGAAGTTTGACCTAAATCAGGGGATTTTACACAGAAACCCTAATTTAGAAACCTCTCTTCTTCTTGATCTCTCTTGATTTCTCCTTGGCACAACACCACATCCATATCTACATGTCAAATGAGGCATCCCACATCTTTCAAACAGGCCTTGATGCCTTTCAATCAAGCATTTGACCTAGGGTTGACCTAGGGTTGACCCAGATGAAACCCTAGTTGACTGTCTTCAACTGCAGCTCTTGCAATCTCATCAATGACTTGTCTCACATTCAAAATGACCCTATAGTCCCTCCATGATGTCTATGTACCCTCCATGCTCAGTTCACAGCTCACAACTTCTTTGATGATCTTCAAATACACTCAAGATAGGAGAGAGATCCACTGCTTGATCCACTGACTTCTCAGATTTCAATTTCTTTTTGATGACTTGGATGTGCTTGAATTTGAATAAGAACCTCTTGATAGGCTCATAGAGATAAGAATAGTACTTGGTCCCTTGTTGGATGATTTGCTATGCTATGCTATGCAGATGAATGAATTATGTACATGACCTAATACGCACATGCTAATGCAATTGAAACATAAACCAAGTGAAGTAGGTTGAGCAAATTTTAGGGTGCAACAAAGGTGTATAAGCTCAACAAAGCTTTGTACGGACTCAAGCAGGCACCACGAGCATGGTTCAGTCGGATTGAATCATATTTCAGAAAGGAAGGTTTTGGGAAGGAGGACAGCGAGCAAACTTTGTTTACGAAAGTCAACAAACAAGGTAAACATTTAATCCTTATCTTGTATGTTGATGATTTAATTTATATCGAAGATGATGAGAATATGATGGTTGAATTCAAAGAGTCCATGATGAAGGAATTTGATATGACGGACTTGGGTAAGATGAAGTATTTTCTTGGTATTAAGGTAGTTTAGTTTGATGGTGGTATATTCATCAGTCAGGCGAAGTACGTGATGGAAGTGTTGAGACGTTTTGGAATGGAGCATAGCAATTCCGTTGAAAATTCAATGGTTCCAGGATTCAAAATCTCCAAAGATGAAAATGGTATTGAGATGGATGGTTCATTCTTCAAGCATCTGATTGGGAGCATGATGTACTTGACCGCTACGAGACCGGATATAATGTATCTAGTAAGCTTATTAATTAGGTATATGTCAAGGCCTACAGAACTTCATCATTCGGCAGCCAAGAGAATTCTACGTTACTTGCAAGGTACATCAATGTTCGACATTCTTTACAGAAGGGAAGGAAGTCATGAGTTGATTGGTTTTACTGACAGCGATTATGCTGGATCAGTGGAAGATAGAAGAAGCACCTCAGGTTATGTTTTTATGCTAAGTGGAGCAGCTGTGACTTAGTTTTCACGAAAGCAACTGATCGTAACACTAAGCACAACCGAAGCTGAATTTATTGCAGTTGCAAGAAGTAGTTGTCAAGCAGTATGGATGCAAAGGGTTCTAAAGAAGATTGGTTACATGGGCAGTGAGAGTACTGTCATCTTTTGTAACAATAGCTCGACAATTAAGTTGGCAAGAAATTCGGTGATGCACGGCAGGAGCAAGCACATTGATGTGCGCTACCATTTCTTACAAGAACTAGTGAATGATGGAGTTGTGCAGCTTCAATTTTGTGGTACAAGGCAGCAGATACAACACTACTTTGTATTTATTATTACATTTGATTGTAAGAGAACCTTAAGAAGATCCTGTTAGGATCAGTAGTTCTTGAGAAGACTTTGAACAGTTGTTCTTAGTGCTTACTATTGTAATCAGTTGATTAAATAGTGGATTAAGTCCTTGTTTGAGAAAGACAAATCACTCTAGATAGGATGGACTGGAGTAGTTGAGTTCAACGAACCAGGATAAAAATATTTGAGTTTTTACTTCTAAGTTTTTATCTTCATACTTATTCAACCCCCCTTCTAAGTATTTTCTCACCTTCAAAAGTAAACACCCAAAGACACATGACAGACAAGCGCTAGGATTTACTCGCATAGGGAACCAACGTATCCCCAGTAGAGTCTCCAGCTGTCGCAACTGCGAAAACACCCGACGGAAAAACAGAAGAGTCGCCACCGTTCGTTATTTATCCCAAAGAGAGGGAAAGGAAACGATCAGAGAAAACCTAATGAAAAGTGAAAAGACAAGGTCATCGCAACCAAGTCTTGGGTTCGGGAGTCGGTTACACAAGGGGAAGGTATTAGCACCCCTCACGTCCATTGTACTTAATGGGATCCACGCTTGTTGTCTAATCAAAGGGTGTTAATCTGTCTAAGCTACAGGCTACAAGGACAAAATAAAATAAAAGAGACTCGATAGAGCATTGCCCCTCTATGCCTACGTACTCCCTCGTGCAATGGGAAAGTCAGAGTAAATGTAATTCGGAAAAATACGGGTAAAGGTGGGGAAGGTTACTCGCCAAGACATCGCCGACTTGTGCCTACGTATCCTCGTCTGGTACGAGAAATCAAAGCAAATGTAGTTCGGGCTGACACGACCACAGGTTGATTCAAGTATTTTAACCGAGTAGGGTTAAACCTTCATTCCAGCAGTTAGGGACGATGCCTGTTTGCGATAGAACCAAAGCTTAACACACTCTTTCTGAAAATGGTTTTCAATTAATCCCGAAGGATAAAAAGGTTTGATGTTTTGTTTGTGTTTTTTAGTGAAGTAAATTGATTGATTTGTGATTCACGTTGCACTAAAGTCTATGACATAGGAACGACTGCGTCGCATATCGCCCCCAGACAGGACGTACACTAAACACTCTAGAAAAGCGAGAGGAGACCCCTCACTCATCATTTCCCATGTGCTTAAGGCTCGTAGCGTACAATGTTCATCGTATTTATTAGATGAGTTAGAGTGTGTTTTGGGATGAGAAGAGAGACGCACAGAAGGTCTAAGGGAAACTCGACCCTAATGTTGTCATGCAAAGTGGTCCTAAAGTTGGGATTGAAAGGGGGAAATCTATCCTAATGTTAGCATGCTTGGATTGAAAACCTAATGTCTCTCCTACTCCCATCCTAAGCGGAGGGACTAGGAATCCTAAGGGATCATGGCAAAAGGCCAAGTAAACACAAGACAATTCAATCACAAATAGAAAGAAATGAAAGATGAAATGCAAACATGAAATGCTACCTTCAATCATCAAAGAAAAGTGGGAGGAAAAAAGTGTGGGACAACATCCACCACAAGCACATCTCAACCAAGCAATTCTTCAAACTCAAGCAAAGTAAAAGATGAAGACTCATCACTTTGAACAACATCCATAAAAGTATGCATTCAAGTGGAAATCAAACACGTGTGTTGAAGAAATCGTGATTAAACAATCAAGAATAGAAACACAATATCCAAAACATCTCACTCAAATGCATCATACTGATCCATGAAAATTCAAAGTGAGAAGCAACCAAAACAAGCTTTAAAAACAACAAATATGACATTCTGGTTCAGTGTTAATCGGTTAACATATATGGTTAACCGATTAACCAGTTAAAAATGTTTGAAAATTTTGAAAATTCGCACTGGTTAATCGATTAACCAGTTTGCATTGCAACTGGTTAACCGATTAACACTGTACCAGAGGCCGAAAAATAGAAATTTAAAAGCACTTTCAGCAATTAATCACTTCTCCAATAATCCAGATGATCATATAATCACTTATGCACGAAATTAATCCAGAAAACAGTGATCCAATCAACATGTAAACACATTCAAACATGAAGACCACAATTCACATGAATCAAAATCAACAAAATCAATAAAAAATGAAGATCAACATGATGATTATGCAAATAAGCTCAAAAAAACAGAATCGGATCTAGAATTCCAACCTACAAAGTGGAGATTTGCTTTGGTAAATGTTGATTCAACTTCAAATTAGCAGATCCAAGCAAGAAACCCAGAGATTCTTCAAGATCCAAGTGATTTCTTGTTGTAGAATTGAAGATCCACCAAAATTAAGCAAAACCGATCCAAATAAGCTCTTCTAGATCAACTTCCAAGTTCAGATCCACACTAGCACGAAAATTGAATGGAGAAATGGAGATGATAAGGATGAAGGATGAAGGTTTAGCTCTAGAATTCAATGATTCCAATGGAGATTCAAAAAATTCAAGGTGAGAGCTCTAATGGAGGTTTTGGAGTGAAAAAGTTAAGAGAATGAGAGTGAATTCTGAAAATGAAATGAGATTATGAGGATTGATTGTGTGAGGTTTGGAGCAAATTACTTAAATATGCTCTAGGTTGGGAGTAGAGTGGTGGTTTCGAGTGTGGTTATGAAAATTGGAATGGGGTTAGGAATGGGAATTTGGAGGGAATTTGAATTGATTTTGAAAATTAACCAAAATTCAAAGTGGTTCTAGATCCTTCTTCTGGTGTAAAATCAAATTCACAAGTGATCAAAATGGACCCCAAAGTGAATTCTATTGAAAATTCACGTGCAGAGGCAAAATTTGCCTTGGTTAATCGGTTAACCGTTTGGGTTAATCGATTAACACCTTTAAAAATTCAAATTTGACCTGATTTTGCCTTGGTTAACCGATTAACCATATTGGTTAATCGGTTAACACCTTAAGAATTTGAATTTTGGCGCCTTTTGGAGGGAAAAGTGCACATTTGTCAGTTTTCTTCCGTTTTGAGCTCTGTTAAGCCTTTGGAACTTGCTTTCGAATATCAAAACTGTGAGAATGCTTGAGATAGCTTGAATGTTGCCTCCTGAGCTACAAATTATCCTACAAAATAAAAGTAAAATCGGTCGCTCGATCACCGGGAAAAATAAATGTTGGAGCCTCTGATGCTCGTTGTTTAGTCTCTTGCACTAAAAAAGAAACTTGAGCCACATAAATGCTTAGATCTCATGCCTCAAGAACAAATGCTATGATATGCAAATTGAAAAATGCAGAGAAACAAAAGCCAGTTAAGGTTAAAACAGAAAGGGAAATTTTGGGGTGCTACACTTGGTATAACAACTTTTCAAGAATTACGAGGCAAACTCAAGAGGTGATATGATCCGGAGGGAGCTCAGGCATGGCTCGGAGAGTGAGAATATTTTTCAAGTGATCACTTGCATTGAAGTTCAGAAGGTGCAGTTCGGTACACACATTTTGTTTGAGGATACCGATGACTAATGGGATAATGCGCATCTGAGACGGGAAGTTGTTGGTACTGAGATCACTTAGGTTGTGTTCAGGATTCATTTTCTAGAGAATTACTTTCCTGAGGATGTATTTACTAAAGAGGAGATCGAGTTCCTTGAGCTAAAGCAAGGAAATATGATTGTTGCTAAGTATGTTGTTAAGTTCAAAGAACTTGTGAAGTTTTGTCCTCACAACAATGGCGCAGCTGTTGAGAGGTCAAAGTGCATCAAGCTTGAGAGCATACTGCATCCTGAGATCAAGCAAGGTATTGGTTATCAGGAGATTCTCCGATTTTCTATGCTGGTGAATAAGTTTAGGATATACGATGAGGATAGCATGGTCTGTTCTGCTCACTCTAAGAGTCTGAGTGATATGAAAGAAAGAATCATTATCATGGGAAACCGTATAATTCTCCATCTAACAAACGAAAGTAAATGGTTTGAAATGAGACAAAGGCAAGTGAGGGAGGGACTCCTGCTTCTGTCAAGTGTTTCAAGTGTGGCGAGTTGGGCTATCGTACTAGTGAATAGAAGAATAACATCCTGAGGTGCTTCAAGTGTAGAAAGACGGGTCACCGTATTTTAGATTGCAAGAGTGTCAGGATGACTTGTTATAACTGCAGCAAATAGGGTCACATAATTACTAATTGTCACAAGCCAAAGAAAGTTCAATCTGAAGGGGAATTCTTTGCTTTGATTAGGTCAGAGACTACTAGCTCAGACAGATTGGTTTGAGGTACATATTTTATTAATAGTATTCCATTGATTGATATTATTGACATAAGTGTAACAAAGTCTTTTATTTCTTTTGAATGTGCTCAGAGGTTGGGTTTAAAATTATCTTCTATGGTTGGCAGTATGGCTTATTGATGCCCAAACTAATGGTTTGGTGACGTTGTCATGGGTGTGTTTGAATTTTCCACTAATAATCTATGGTGAGAATTTTGGGATGGACTTAGTCTATCTACCATTGAATTAGATCGATGTTATCCTTGGAATGAACTAGTTGAAGTTCCAACATGTTCATATCAGCTAGTTTGACAATTCAGTGTCATTTCCAGAGTTTGATGCAAGTGATGAGTTGTTCTTGTCCACTAATCAAGTGGATGAATTCGTGAAGGATGATGTTATAGTGTTTATAATACTAGCTTCTATGAAGGATGAAACTAAAGATATGGTTGGTGAGTTTCCTATGGTGTGTGATTTTCCTGAAGTGTTTTCGGATGCTATCAGTGATTTGGCACCGGAGCGTGAGGTAGATTTTTCTATAGACTTAGTACCTGATACTACTTTTGTATCAGTGGTCCCTTATAGGATGTTTTCTTCAGAGATGAGTGAGTTGAAGAAGTAATTAGAACATTTTCTTGAGAAGAAGTTTGTTTGATCGAGTGTTTCACCGTGGGGAGCGTCAATTTTGTTGGTCAAGAAGAAAGATGTTAGTATGAGGTTGTATGATGACTATTCAAAGTTGAATAAAATGACAATCAAGAAAAAAGTATCATCTTTTGAGAATTGATGATTTGATGGATCAATTGGTTGGTGCATGTGTATTCAGTAAGATTGAATTGTGTTCAGGGTATCATCAGATTCGTGTGAAACAGAAAGATATTCTGAAGATCGCATTCAGAATAAGGTATGGTTACTATGAGTATTCAATGATGTCTTTTGGTGTGACTAATGCACCTGGAGTGTTCATGGAGTACAAGAATATAATATTCTATCCATACTTAGATCAATTTGTGCTTGGGTTTATCGATGGAATCTTGATATATTCTAAGTCTAATGAAGAGCATACAAAGCATTTGAGGGTTATTTTGCAAACTTTATAGTAGAAGAAGTTGTATGTGAAGTTATTCAAGTGCGAGTTATGATTATGAGAAGTGAGTTTCCTTGGTCATGTTAGTTCTAGTGGTGATATTATTGTTGATCCATCAAAGATGGATGTTGTGTTGCAGTTGAAGACTCTGAAATCTGTTATTGAGATTAGAATTTTTCTTGTTTGGCTGGTTACTATAGGAGTTTTATTGAAGGATTTTCGAAATTGGCATTGCCTTAACTCAGTTGACTCGAAAGGGACAAGCTTATGTTTGGGATGTGCATTGTGAAGAGGTTTTCCAAGATCTCAATAAGAAGTTGATGTCCGTTCCATTTTTTATTTTTCCGAATCTGAGTGAATCCTTTACTGTGTGTTGTGATGCTTTGCAGATGGGTCTAGGTGACATGTTAATGCATAATGGTCAAGTTATGTCTTATGCTTCTGGACAGTTGAAGGTGTATGAGAGTGTTGCACCCCAAAATTTGCTCAACCTTTTTCTTACCTGGTTTATGTTTCATTGCATTAGCATCTGCATAGTTATATCATTTGCATATCATGATATCATTCATATAGCAGGGGATCAAATGTGTTTCTTCTCAAGAGAAGCCTAGAAAGAGGTCTCATTCAAGATTGAGGAGTAGTCAAAGTCATCAGAAGGTGGTTAGAATGCCTAAGGGTTTAAATGTTTGAGTGTGAATCTTCTCCTAACTTGAGGATCAACTGAAGACCATCAGAGGGTTTTGAAGTGTTTAATGTGAGAAGAGGATGTGTATGGATCTCATAGAATGCCTATAGGGCCATGAGAGAGATTAATCAGGTCATTGGGTAAAATACAAGAGCCACAGTTGAGGTGCAAGCAATTTGGGTTTCATTTGGGTCAACCCTAGGTCAACTGTGCAATTGAAGAAGTTCAAAGCCTATTTATAGGTAATTAAGTTAATGGAATGATATTTTAAGACATTTGTGGTGTTGTGCCAAGATCAAATCAAGAAAAGTCAAGAGTGTGGGAAGTTGCTAAATTAGGGTTTCAGTGTATAATCCCCTGTTTAGTGCCTAACTTCAAGACCACATAAGTCAAGATACAAGTTTCAAATGGATCTTTGGCCAACCTGGAACTTGTAAAGAATATAAATACCTTTAATTTTAGTACTAGAAGTCCTCAAGGGGATTTATAGAACTCAAGTTATGGTCCAGACAAGTTACAAGTCCTCAGATGCTTCTGAAATTTGTCTGTGAAAATCATCTGACTTCAAAGCTATTCTTGACCTAGAAGGAGATTTCACCTGAACTTTTGGCCAACATGAAAGTTGTTCCTCATGATCTTAGCTTTCTAGGTTGTACTAGAAGTCTTCCATCTGATTTGTATAACTCAAGTTATGAGGTTTAGAAGTCAGGGGTATTTTTGGGAAAGTGAGATTATAGGTCATTTTCAATCATAGGCCAAAATCTCCAACTTGCACTTGTCAAATGCAATTTCGTTCAACATGAAAGTTGTTCAAAATGGGGTTTTTAAGCTATCCTAGAGATCATGATGGATTGATTGGGCTCATATCAAGACTTGGGTTGAAATGGTTTAAATAAGGGAGATTTTCAAAGGATTCAAAGTTGAAAAATTCAAAATTATTGGTTAAATGACCAAAACAAGTCAAATGAGTACTTGATTTGATCAGAAATCATGTTTTGGAAATATTGGTTCTTTTAGATTTTTCAATTGACCCTTAATTCATGAGTTTTTTACTTGTTTCTTCACACTTAAGCAACCTCATGGCAATTCATTCACCAAGGCAATGTGGAAGATCTTATTGGTCTAAATACACTCCAAAGGTGGTATGCAAGTGATTCAAAGCTTCTAAGGCAAGCTGTTTGAGCAAATTCGTGCACTTGCCATGTGAAAATTTTGGAGAGGTTGGAGTTTTTGGATCTTCCAATTTGGGCCTGGGCTTGGACTCTAGAAAGTCCCAAACGATTCTATAAATGTTCAGAAGAAGAATTGAGCAAGTGTTGGTGATTATTGGAGGCTAAGCAGAGAGATTGACATTGGAATTTTGGAGCTTCAACTCAAAATCGCATTTGAGATTCAGAGAGGTTTTAGATCAAATTGAAGTTGCAAGAGGTTTCTATCATCATCAGTGAAGGATTCTGGAAGTTCTTGGAGCAAAGATCGAGTCAGAATCATCTCCATTTGAAGCTTGAAACAAGGTTAGTATAATTCAAAATTCCTCTTGATCTAGGGAGATGTAATCCATATTATGCATGTGGTTAGGTTCCTTGTGACTTGTAGAACGATTTAGGATCCATTTGTTAGCATTTGGTGATGATCAAGAAGGTGTCACGATTTCTGTTTGGATTCAGTTATGGTTGATCTTGAGGAATCAATGCAATTGTAATAGCTTAAGATGATCAGTGTAACTTGAGGAAGACATCTATACCTTTGGTTTAAGCTTTGTTGACATTCAATAATTTGACATAATTTAGATCTGGCATCGGTTTTGAAAATGCATAAGGATTTAGGAAATTCTGAGCTCATAATCGTGATCAGCATCAAATTTGGAGTGAGATTGGTGTGAGATTTGGAGTTTTTGATAACCTGCAACTACCTGCTCGCCGGAGAAGACGACCGGAGGTCTTCTCCAGCCACCACACTGAGTTCCCTCTGTTTTGACATTTGAATGGAGAAGATGATGATTGAGCCGTTGGATCTGCGTGGAAACAAGACTTTGTAATCCAATCCAGTGGCTGTGACTTATTTGTTTTGCTGACTTTGACTAGAGTGAAACGCAGTCGTTTCACTAATGCGCTGGCACAATCCTGAGCGCTAGATC
Organism: Lathyrus sativus; assembly: GCA_963859935.3. NCBI lineage: Eukaryota > Viridiplantae > Streptophyta > Magnoliopsida > Fabales > Fabaceae > Lathyrus > Lathyrus sativus. The sequence continues at coordinate 489,404,327 of OZ012740.1, read as the reverse complement.
CCTTGACCAGTCCACACATCTAACTGTCCACATTATTTTCTGAGTTTTTAATTTCTTTTATTCCATTTTGATTATTTTAAATGCTTTATTGATTCAAAAATCATAATAAATTCATTCTTGATCCAAAAATTATTTCAAAAATATCTCCATGATCTTGAGAGATTTGTGATTTTTCTGAAATCAATAAAATGAATTTTCATGCATTTTTCAATTTAATTTGATTTTTCCTATTTTTGTTAATTCTCTTAATTTTGCATATTTGACCATCTGTTTTGTAGAATTTTGTTCTTCCAATTGGTGATGAATTTGGCTTTGATTTTTTAGTATGTTTTAGGGTAGATATTCATGTTCCCTTAGGATTTTTATTAGAATTTTAGAACAAATTTAGGTCCTGTTTTAAGTGTTGATATTAGAGCCTTCCCAAACTTGTGGATCATCTTGATACCTTTCAATCTAGAATTTATTTAGGTGACTTATAAGTTGAATTAGGCTTTAATATTTTAATCCTAGGCTTTCCAAACATGTATGTTCCCCTAGGAATTTAATTAGAATTTTACAACTTTTTTTCCTATTTGTGTTGAATTTTGCAAGTTTCTTGTGTTTGTGTTGTTCTCTCTTGAGTGGCTTTGCTTGTTTGGCTTGGTTGGTGACTTTGGAGCTTGATTAGCTTGGAATCCTTTTTGGGAGGTCTTCTGGACTTGGTGTAGATTCTGTGGTTTGAGGATTGGAGCTTGGAGTTGAAGTTTCCTTTTCTTTTAGGAGTTGTTTTAGGAGCTTAGGAATTAGGGTTTTAGGAAGAGCCATTAGAGCTAGTTTTGATTTCTTCATCAAACATAGAATGCATTGTGTGCTTCTATTCCATCCAATGACATGAAGTCCTCCTAGGGAAACTCCATCTCTCCTTTGGAGGGATGTGTGGTATGCCCATAGTTGAGTAGAACTTTGAGGATACCTTTCCATTTCAATGTTGGTGCTTGATGATTTCCTTTGGTTTTCATTGGGTTCTCAACATTGCAACCTTGATCTTGGTGATTGCTCCTCTGCTTGGAGTGTGCTTGCTAGAGCTTGAAGATGAAGCTTGATGAAGCTTAAGGTAGAAGCTAGCTTGAAGATGGAGTCTTGCTGTCAACTTTGCTGTCATTTCAACTGTGCTGTTTAGAGCTTATTGTTGCTGTTCTGCTGTAGGGGTTTGCTGCTGTTGATTGAGCTGTTTCCTCTGTTTCTTTTCTTCTATTGTATTGTCTATTTGCTTGTGTTGATTACCTCTAGGTTTGAGGTGGAGCTTGTCTCCTCTTGCCTATTTTTTTCTCCCTTGCTTCGCTGGTACTGTTGCATAGCATGCATTTTACTGTTTACTGTTGACTGCTTGCTTTTGATGTTTCCCCTAGGATCTCTGATTTCCTCTGTGCAAGAGGGAATTATGACAGACATTAGGTTTTGACCCATGCATGATAACTGTAGGTAGATTCCCCTGTCAACCATAGTTTTAGGGTGTCTCTCTCTTCTCCTCTCAAAACAAATTCAAAAACACAGTAATAAGGTTAATCAAAGTCGTACGTTACGAGCCTTAAGCTATCTGGGAAAAGATTAGTGGAGGGTCTCTCTCCAGTAATCTGGATGTTAGTGTGATACCCTTTGGGTGACATACAAAACGTTCACTCCTGGGTCATAGTCTCTAGTGCGACTGAGATTGCAAACATCCTAAAAAACAGTTCTTTCGTAAAAAACTCAAACAAACATTCAAACTCTATTTTTTGTCCTCTTGGACCTTTAATCAGGAAAATCCTTTTCAGAAGGAGATAAAACACTGTCAGACAAGCTTGTGTCTCCCGTAGCCTGAACTAAGTTTGCTCTGATCTTTCATGTCGTATGAAAGTACGTAGGCACGAGATGCGACATCTCGGCGAGCAACTTTCCCCTTTACCCGTAGTTAGGCGAACTACGTTGGCTCTGATTTCTCATTCCAGACGGGAATACGTAGGCATAAAGTGCGATACTTTGCCGAGTCATTTTGTTTTCTTTTTTAACCCATACCTTTAGAGTAGATAGAATAACACACCCTTAGATAGAAAACAAGCGTGGATCCCGTCGAGTACGATGGACGTGAGGGGTGCTAATACCTTCCCCTTGCGTAACCGACTCCCGAATCCAGGATTTGGTTGCGATGACCATTCCTTTCCCTCTTTGCGTTAGGTTTACTCTGAGCGTTTCATTTACCTCTTGTGGGATAAATAACGCACGGTGGCGACTTTTCTGTCATAGCCGGCGCCGATTTTCGCAGTAGCGACATAGAGGAATTTACCTACACACGATCTAGAGTTGGCAGCTGCGGTGTTTGTATTGAAAATTTGGAGGTACTATTTGTTTTTTTCCAGATTTTAAGTGTGCAATGATCACAAGAGTTTGAAGTATCTCTTCGATCAGAAAGAGTTGAATATGAGACAGAGAGAATGGCTCGAATTTCTGAAGGATTACAATTTTGACTTGAGTTACCATCCGGGTAAGGCCAATGTTATAGATGATGCATTGAGTAGGAAGTCGTTGCATATGTCTATGTTGATGGTGGAATTCATTAAAAAATTCAGAGACATGAGTTTTACATGTGAAGAGACTTTCAACGCTGTGAAGTTGGGCATGATAAATATGACTAGTGGTATCCTTGAAGAGATTAACCCAAAGAAAAATTCAGTATTCTGCCACTGAAGTAACCGATTACTCTATATCAGGTAACCGGTTACTTGCTTAAAATTGCAAAAACAGGTGAAAATTACATAGAGTAATTGGTTACTCTGTTTTGCCTAGAAAGTGAGTAACCGGTTACCACTGTGACAGTGGCAAAAACAACTTTTTGAAAAATTGCTTTCAGCAACCAAAAGACTTATCCGAACCTCCACATGCCATGATTAATACTTGAGCACGAAAAATGAAGTTCAAAATCACTTAGGCATCAACTAAACAAGAATTAAAAGCATTAAACATGAAGATCAAAGATCAAACAATCACATGATCAATAAACACTAAAAAGTGATCGAACTACATCGCAAACGCGTGAAAGTGATCAAAACAGTAAATCAAGTGTGAATTACCAACCTACAAGGCGGAGGATTGCCTTGGTAACTATTGCTATTGATATGTGATGTGAATTAAGCAAAGAAACCCAGAGAATTCCAAGCTTGAGATCCAATCGTAGTGAAACCAATAAAAACACGAGAAATGCTCTAAATACCAATTTGCATCGAAGAAGTTTGAGATGATTACTTGAATTAGAGAAGAATATACTGTAAATCCAGAAATCCAAGTAAGAATATGGTGGAATGAGGTTTAGCTCAAGAAAATAAAAATTTTGATGTGAAGATTGTTACATTCTAATGGTGGAAATTGAGCTTTTATGAGGGTTTTTGAGAGAGGATGAAGATGAACGTGAAAATGTTGTAGAAAATTTAGAGTGTGAGAGAATTAAGAGTGAAGAATGTAGAAATTGAGAAAATGATTGAACCCTTGAAAAATGACGGAATCCCCTTGTGAAATGGTGGTGATTTGCTTATATAGAGTTTTGCTTCAGAGTCGCTAGATTCGGAGTGAGCTTTGGATGCAGCCTTGAAACTAGCCTTGGAGTTAGTTAGCCCTAACTCACTGACTTAGAAGTTAACTCAGTTAGTTAGGTAGTTAACTCGGTAACCATCCCAATGCAAACTTGAATCTAAGGGCTCACATGCTTGAGAATGAAGCAACATGGCGGTCTTGATCCAAATTGATGTATTGAAGCAAATGCCTGAAAGTGTCTTGAAAGGTTTTGAATTGTCTAGAAATGTCTAGAATCTTCCACACAATGCTAGAACAATGTAGACCCCAAAATGTAGAGTGAAAATGGCTGCCACAAAAATGCAGCAAAAACTGCATTTTTATACAGGGTAACCGGTTACTCTGTTTTGCCTAGAAAGTGGGTAACTGGTTACTTCAGGAAACACTTGCATATTTGCTTGAAAATGGTGTTGTGGCCACGGTTTCAATTTTTGACCTTTTGCTTTGATTAATAGGCATAAAAACCTTCATTTTGTACTTGTTTTGATGAAGTGATATCTTTGAGAGGATGTGATTAATCGGGCTTGCAAAACCTGAATATTGCTGCAACAAAAAATCACAGAGAAAATGTGCGAATGCGTATGCTAATGATGTGAATGCACATGTTTATGTAAAAGGCAAGAGGGAGGTCAAATTTCGGGTTATGACAGCTGTCCCTATTTAATCTTCTTGGACCTAAATATTCGAATTGCGCCAACTTTTCAATTATTCGAGGTAGAAGAAGATTAAATAAAAGAGTAGCTCGAAAGATTTGGCCGACGGTGACTGATGGGGGGAGAAGGTAAAGGTTTGCTCAAGAGCAAGGTTTTCCTGAGATCCATTGGGGAGATTAATCAGTATAAGGGAAGTATGCTATGATACATATGCTATGATGTTCAATATGATGCTTAATATCATGCTATACAGCGGCAAAGGTTGAGATGCGGTTTCTCCGGCAAACAAAGATTGTAGTAAAACAAACTCGATATCCTCAAATAGGGAACCCGATGATGCTGCTGGGGAAAGAGCTTAGAAATCTCAGACTTCTAAACTATTACCAACACTGTTGTTGGAGAGAAAGGAACCTTCTAACCATAGTTGACCCTGGATGGAGAATGAAGAAATTATGGCTGATCCTCATCTAACCAACTCTTCCTGGGGAAGAAAAGAATTAAGATGATCAAAATGAATCAACATCACCGCTGGGGGTTGAAACCCTCAATCTGTTGGGGTGCTGCAAGAAATTTGGCTTCTAATGGGGAAAAGTAAACAAGTCTCTGCTTGGGGAATACGGCTCTCCTGAGGAAATGAAAAACAAATCCTTCCCTAGAAACAAACTGATGCCTGTTGGTGAAAAGGAACGCAGTTGGCAGTCCTAACCAAACATGACATTGTTCACCGAGAATCAAGTTTAAAAAGGAAAACTATCGATCTTCCTTCGATAATTTCCGGTAAAGCATGCAATGAATAATGTTTTCCTGGTTGATTTTAGCTTTTATGTTTCTCAATGCTTTATAGCATTATGTGATCACAAATAATTGTTCAATTTATAAACAAAATACTGAAAAAGTACAAATGAGAAATCAAAGGATGAACATTTTATTGAATGTGAAAATCTTTTGTACATAAGATGTGCACAAGGATGTAAAAATCCTTGATGAGGAAATTTACAATAAAATTGAAAATCAAAATAAATGGCAATGGGAAATTTGACTTTGAATTGATTACAACATTGACTACCATCCCCTGCAAGTTCGAGTTCCAACATTGTGCGTTAGTTGATGATGATTTGACTGATCATTTCCCATATGAGGTTTAGCCATGACACGAAGATAGGCTCAGGTGTTCACGGTCAAATGCCTTTATCCCTAATTTTTGCCTGGACATTTCTATTTCTTTTTTATTCGTCCACTGGGATACCCATTTTTGCCTAAGTCGCCCTTTCGGGTTTTCAACTTAGTGGGTTTTTATTGCTTTTTATTTGTCCCTAACTTTTGCATGGACATTTTCTTTTTTTGGCCCATCGGGACGCCCATTTTTGCCCAGATTTCCCTTGTGGATGCCAATCTAGCGGGCTTTTTATTCATCATTTTTTTCCAGGCATAATATTTTTTACCGTATCGGAGTTCACGGGATGTGGCAACACCTTCCCATCCATGGTGGTAAGGATCAAGGCTCCGCCTGAGAAGGCTTTCTGGACAACAAAAGGTCCTTCATAATTGGGAGTCCACTTGCCGCATGGATCCGAATGAACAGAGTACCTCTTGAGCACGATTTCGCCTGCTTGGAACGCTCGAGGAAGAACTTTTTTCTTGTAAAGCAGCTGAAATAAAGATGAAAAATGGAAAAATTAATCATTTTTTAAGAGGAAAGTTTGTGAGAATGCTTATACATCCGAACCAGTTAAAGTTTTAATAATCAAAGAAGTGATAACTTTTATGCCCTAACCAGTTGAAGTTCCACCAATTGAAGAAGTGACAACTGATACCACTCAACGAGTTGAAGTTCCATCAATTCAAGAAGTAACAACAGCTATCCCTCAACGAGTTAAAGTTTCAAACGATATTTTGAATTCTCTAGAACATGATCCTGGAAAGCCTCCTTCAATATGGAAATATTCACCAAATCAATTCGATCAAATACAGAGATCTTATATGAAATGGGATCCATATCAAATTCATTTAGAAGAATATCCTTTGTCCGGCAAAGAGGATCATCCACGACGGTTTCAAGAAACTTGGTTTAAAATCTTTATTTCATGGCTAGAATATTCACCTTCAAAGGATGCCGCATATTGCTTTCCATGTTATCTTTTTAACAAGTATTAATACCCTTTTTGGTCCCGTATCTAAAGCTCGAGGTTCATTTTGGTCTCTTAATTTTAAAAAGGTCCATAATGGTCCCTTAACTCTTCAAAAAGTTCCATATTAGTCTTTTTTGTCTAATTAGCGACGAATTTAGTGACTAATTTTTGAATTTTTCTGTCGCTAATAGGACAAAAATGACTAATATGGAATGTTTTGAAGAGTTAAGAGACCAATATGGACCTTTTTAAAGTTAAAAGACCAATATGGACCTTTTTAAAGTTAAGGGACCAAAATGAACCCCAGAGTTAAGATATGGGACCAAAAAGGGTATTAAGCCTTTTAACAAAAGACCAACTGGAAATTCTAGATCAGATGTCTTTATTACTACAGGTTTTAGAGGTTAGAAAAGAGTGAGAGATGGAAATAATTGTGCTTTTCTTAAGCATATAGGGAAGGATCTTCGCTCGGCACACACCAATGCAATGGAAGCTTATCAAGACTTGTTGAATAAAAAGGCACATATTGAGAATGATTTCCAAAAGCAAAGCTCAATCCAAAGAAAGAAGAATCGACTATATCTCAAGGCTTCAATTGACATTGTTCGTTGGTTCACACTTCAAGCTTGTGCTTTTAACGGCCATGATGAATCTAGCGAGTCAAAAAATTGAGGTAATTTTCTTGAGTTACTAAAACTCTTGGCATCTTATAATGATGAAGTAGCAAAAGATGTGTTAGATAAGGCTCCATAAAATGGCAAATATACTTCATATAAAATTCAAAAAAAAGCTCTTGGAAATTATTGCTAGTAGGGTTAGAAATCATATTCGTGAAGAAATTGGTGATTCCAAATTTTTAATCCTTGTAGATGAAGCCCATGGTGAGTCAAACAAGGAACACTCTTGTTTTAAGATTTTTTTGATAAATTTGGTTTAATACAAGAGTGGTTTTTTGATGTGGCACATGTGAATGACACGACGACGTTACTCTTATAAAAACAGTATGTGATATACTTTCTCGACATAACCTTAATGTTTCTAACCTTCGTGGCCAAGAGTATGATGGTGCAAGCTATTTATGAAGGATTGTCCTTATGCATACTACGTCCATTGTTTAGGTCATTGATTGCAACTTGCTTTAGTTATTGCTTCAAGAGAAATCAAACCAATAAATAAATTCTAAGAAAAGCTAACTTATGTGGTCAATGTTATTTGTTCTTCACCAAAGCGACATGATGAGTTACAAGAAGCCCAATTAAAAGAAGTTGAACATTTCTTGGAGATTGATGCGATCATTGCTGGTAAATGTGAAAATCAAATTGGTACTTTGAAACGCGCTGGGACTACTCGTTGGGGATGACATTTCAATTCTATTTGTAGCATGATGAATATGTAAGAAGCAACTTGTCGTGTTTTTAATAACATTATCAAAGGAAGGAGAAAATTATAATGCACGTGGGAATGTTGATAGTGGTTACAATTAGTTGAAGTAATTTGATTTTATATTGATCTTGCATTTGATGTGAAATTCTGGCACACAAATTCCAGACATCGAGCAAGATATCACGACAATGGGATCAGAATAACATAAACACTTATGCATTAAAAATAGATGCTTGAATGTAAATAACAAAATCAATTATTAACCCAGTTTGGTGAAACATCACCTACATCTGAGGGCATCCAGGCCAGGAAGGAAATTAACTATAATAATATTAGTTTGAAGCCACAGCAAACAACCTTAGGTTTACAAGCTTCTCACCTAATCACTACCCATGTTACTTCTACCTAGGAACTCCTAGATATGAGACCCATTTCACTTCCCACCAGTCACACAACAGTGAAAAACTCAACAATAAAGAATATTGGATGTCATACTTCCCAAGACACAAAAAACCACTATTTGCTTAAAAGCTTAGGAGTGATTACAACTCAAAACTTAGTCTAATTCAAGTAGCTAAGGGGTATATGAGTGGCTCACAAATGCAAAATAAGACAACCCAACTCATATTTTAAAAGACATAAGAGAGGATCATAAAGAACAAAGACACATTAAACCCTAATACCCTTTCTTTCAATACACAACTTCTCTAATGCATTAGGTTTAGAACTCCTCTTTAAATAGCCTTCAGATTAGCACGCCCTTGAGATCTTCAATTAAATAAAACACAGATCACAAATCATCAGCTTCAAATGTTCTACAAGATCTCTACCCACAAATAGGAATTGAATAGAAAGTTTCTTAAAAAGGCTCCAATATCCTTTTTATGAAATACATGCACTTCTGGCATAGACAGATGTTCCTAAATTACCCTCCTTGGATTGCGATAGTGTGTGAACTAAAATAAGAGAGAATCTCACTTTAAATAAAAATCTCCCAAACCCTAATCTTTTGGTATAACATGTCATGACCACATGTCACGACATCGTGTTGATCATGATGTTTAACCAACTATCAAGACATCTGGCTCAACATCTTGCTATAAACTTATTTTAACAAAATTATTTCCAATCCAAAACCACAGAACTTAAAATCTCCCCCTTTGGCAACTTTTGGATAAAACAACCTTTGCATGGAATACTGAAGAACAATCAAATAGAACAAACCATAAGGCACACGAAAAAACTAGAACAAATCAGACGCGCACACATCAGAAATAAGAGAACACTTCCTCAGAGAAAAATAAACTCTCACACAACAAGAATCAAAATATCTTCTACAAAAAAACACAAAGTCAAGAGGCATGTATGACATCACAGTACCATTAATAGACCTTATGCAGACAAAACACCAAGCTGCCAAACAAGACCCCCTGAATAGAATGACCAACCATTCAGATACAAAGAACACTCCCCCTATCACAAAGCTCCCCCTCAATAACACAGCAATATAACTCCCACTCAACAGAGCAATCACAAGCATACGAAAACAGAAGTCATACAAACATAAGATTTTGTAAGGACATGAAATGATGTCGGGACATATAGTATAACATCCCAGCATCACCAACACATGCCTCCCATCAACACAAAAGAAATCATTCCCATGCTTCACACCCTGAAACATTCTCCTTTTACAACTACAATAATATCAACCCCACTACTCCCCCTTTTTAGCCATAAATTTGACCATAACACTTGCTTCTACAACCTGGGTACCAACTTCCTCCTCTTCTTTGTTTCTTGCATAATCAAGGTTAATTACTATAATTCTTCAAATATGAAAATTCTCAGTTCACCCCTTAGCTTCTCAAACTGATTTGCATCCAAAGCTTTAGTAAAGATATAATCCAGTTGCTTCTTAGTGGCTACATGTTCACTAATGACCACTTTGTCTTCAACAAGATACTTAATAAAATGATGACGAATGTCAGTATGTTTTGTCCTACTATGTTAAATAGAATTTTAGGAGATGTTGATAGCACTCAAGTTGTCACAGTATGATGTCATGACATCTTGTTTGATATTATACTCCTTTAAAATTTGCTTCATCTAAAGTAGTTGAGAACAACTGCTTCCTGCTACAATATTCTCTGCCTCAGCAGTGGATAGAGATACACAATTCTGCTTCTTACTGAACCAAGAGGTAAGATTGTTTCCCAAGAAGAAACATCCACCAGAGGTGCTTTTCCTATCATTGACACTACCAGTCCAATTAATATCACAATATCCAATAAGCATGGCATAAGTATCATGAGAATATAACATACCATAGTCACATGTACCATTGACATACTTCAGAATCCTCTTCACTTGATTGATGTGACTAGTTTTGGGCTCAGCTTGATACCTTGCACAAACACCAATAGCAAAAGTGATGTCAGGTCTGCTAGCTGTCAGATACAACATACTACCTATCATGCTTCTGTAGAGACTTTAATCCACATTAACACCATTTTCATCCATAGATAGCTTCAAGTGAGTAGGTGCATGAGTCCTCTTGTGGCTAGCATTATCCATACCAAACTTCTCCATTATGTTCTTGGCATACTTACTTTGAGAGATGAAAATAGAATCTTCCATCTGTCTAATTTGGAGTCCAAGAAAATAAGTTAATTCACCTACAAGACTCATCTCAAATTCAGATCGCATCTATTTGACAAAATGTTGGACCATCTGGTCTGACATCCCACCAAAGATACTTTCATCCACATATATCTGAGCAATCATGAGCTTTCCATCCTTTTCTTTAACAAACAAAGTCTTCGTATTCCTTCTTTCATATAGCCATTACTGAAAAGAAATTGTGTCAGTCTCTCATACCAAGCTATAGGGGCTTGCTTCAGACCATAAAGAGCTTTCTTTAGTTTGTACACATGATCTAGAAAAGTGGGATCAACAAACCCTTTTGGTTGTTCAACATACACCTCCTCTTGTAAGTACCCATTCAAGAAGGCATTTTTCTCATCCATCTGAAATAGCTTGAATCTTAACAAACATGTCACTCCTAGTAATAGTCTGATGGATTCAAGATGAACAACTGGGGAAAAATTCTCATCAAAGTCAACTCCTTCAATTTAAGTGTACCCTTGAGCCACAAGTCTGGCCTTATTTCTAGTGACAACTCCATTCTCATCAGACTTATTATTATAGACCCATCTTGTGCCTATGATATTAACTCCTTCAGATCTAGGAAATAAATCTCAAACTTCATTCCTCTTAAACTGCTCTAATTCTTCTTGCATGGCGTTAATCCAAAATTCATCAGTTAGAGCCTCTTTCACATTTTTGGGTTCAATCTTAGAGACAAAACAAACATTGTATACCACCTCCATTGATATAGAGGTAATCCCTTCATTAGGATTTCCTATGATGAGTTCCTTGGGATGATCTTTCTGAATTATGATAGAGGGACCTTTTTTAGCTTGATTGTCATCAAACTCCACAGTTGCAACTTCATCGTCGTTATCATCATCAACCATATTTCCTGAGGTACCAATCAGCTAGGGTGATGTCTCAAAATCATTTTTGACATCTGTATGCTTCTCCATAGTAGAATAATTTATCATAACATTAATAGACTCCATCATGGCCTTGGTTCTTGTGTTGAAAACTCTATAGGCCTTATTGTTGGTGGAGTAACCCATAAATATTCCTTCATCACTCTTGGGATCCATTTTCCTTCTTTGCTCACGACCAACCAGGATGTAACATTTACTTCCAAAGACATGAAATTACTTAACAGTAGACTTCCTTCCTTTCCATAATTCATAAAGAGTGGATGTAGTACCATTTCTCAAAGTGACCTTATTATGAATATAACATGCATTATTCATTGCTTCAGCCCAAAAATGGTATGAGAGATGCTTAGCATGAAGCATGACTCTAGCAGACTCTTGAAGGGTCCTATTCTTTTGCTTAAAACCTCCATTTTGTTGAGGAGTGATGGGAGAATAAAATTCATGACTAATACCTTCAGAAGAGAAAAAAATCAGCAAACTTGCTATTTTCAAATTCCTTTCCATGGTCACTCCTAATTTTGACAATTTTTCTTTCCTTTTCTCTTTGAAGCTTATGACATAATCCTTCAAACACTTCAAAAACATATGATTTTCCCCTGACGAAGTGCACCTAGGTGAACCTTTAAAAGTCATCAACAATAACATAAGCATACCTTTTTCCACCAAGGCTTTCAACTTGCATAAGGCCCATTAAATCATTGTGAAGTAGTTCCAAAACTTTTGAAGAAGTCAGATGTTGGATCTTCGGGTGTAACATCTAGGTTTGCTTTCCAATTTGACAGTCACCACAGATTCTACCTTCCTTTATCCTGAGCTTGGGAATGCCTCTAATAGCTTTTGTAGATACAATATTCTTCATAACTTTCATATGTAAATGACCAAGCTTTTGGTGCCACGACTGAACTTCATCTTCCTTAGACATCAAACATGTGAAAGGAAAATTTATTGATTGAGGTGTCCATAAATAACAGTTATCCTTAAATCTGACCCCTCTCATCAAAACTTCATTCTTCTCATTAGTAACCAAGCATTCAAGTTCAGTGAAATTGACCTTCAGACCTTGACCACAAAATTGACTTATGATTATCAAATTTACAGTCAAACATTTCACAAGAAGCACATTTTCAAGATTATGGAATCTTCTACATGCCAGTCTTCTAACTTCTTTAATTTCTCCTTTGGCACCATCACCAAAAGTAACATAACTTGTGGAGTGTGACTTAATATTCACCAGAAATTTCTCCACTCTAGTCATATGTCTAGCACACCCACTGTCAAAATGTCTAGAACACTCGCTGTCAAAATGTCAGTCCTCTCTAGCTGAAGCTCTGAGGGAAGTATGAGCAATAAGAGAAGTGGTAGCTTCCTTGGGAACCCATTTCCTAGTAGTTTTAATCATTGCACAATTAACCATAAGCTGTGATGAAACTTTTGGGTATCCATAGAGGCTTAATATGACCAAATTTAGTACAGTAATGGCATCTCCAATGCAAGTTCTTGCTCCTAGATTGAAAGTTTTGATATCTGGCATGATGTTGTGACATTTTATTTTGCATCCCTGGCTCATGCTTCCTTCTAGGAAGGATAAATTTTATTACTTGAGTATCTCCTTTCAGAGGTTGATCATCAGAGCCTATACCTTTTAAGTTACCATCCCTTTTTCCAACTTGAAGAATTTCATCTAACATATCAGAACCATTGTTCAACATTCTGAAAGACTTGGGGATGCTTTCAAATTTGGAGGTCAATAGAGTTATCTCATCCTGCAGACTATAGATGTTGGACACATATTCCTCTTTTTCAAACTGAAGTTGAGAAATAGTTTCATGTTGCTTGTCACTTATAATGCACAAATCTTTGTAAGAAGCAACCAATTCAAGATATGGAGTTTCTTCATTACATGAGTCTTCATCAGATGCCCGCCTTCCAGTTAGAGCAGTTACACATTTGGCTGATTCATCCTTAGTTTCACTTTCATCATCAAACCAAGAAATTGCCAACCCCTTAGGTTGTTTCTTGAGATAAGTGGGACATTATGCTCTAATGTGTCCAAATCCTTCACAATCATGACACTGAACCCCTCTATTCTAATTGGACCTTTCTTATGTTCTCGCTTTTCTTTGAGAATCATAGTTCTTGCTAGTGTCAGGACCAATGTTCTGGACATTAGGTTTTGACTTCCCCTCCATTCTCTTCAGCACCTGGTTGAATTGTCTCCCAAATAGAATAATGGCATTGGACAATCCTTCATCAATATATAGGTCACATTCATTCTCTTCATCTTCAGTGTTGGAGACAAAAGTTATGCTTTTGTTCTTCTTTTCAGTTCTTTCATTAATAGTCAATTCAAAGGTTTGAAGTGGCCCCACAATTTCTTCAACTCTAACGTTGCTGATATTTTGGGCTTCTACAATAGTTGTAACCTTCATATCAAATCTCTTAGAAGGAGATCTGAGAATCTTCCTAACTATTTTTCTTCTAATCTATTTTCTCCCAAGACACTAAAAACATTAGCTATTTCAAAAACATTCATGTGAAAATCATGAATACTTTCATCCTCCTTCATCTTTAGATTCTCAAATCTGGTAGTAAGAAGCTGAAGTCTATACATCTTCAACTTCGATGTACCTTCACGAGTACTCTTGAGAATTTCCCAAGCATCTTTAGGCACAGTGAAGGTGTTTATTATCCTAAATATGTTTTTGTCAACTCCATTGAATAAGGCATTCAAAGCTTTGGAGTTTCCAAGAGCAGTCTCATCTTCTTCCGTGGTCCAATCCTCTTTATGATTAAGGGTTTTCTCCCCATCTTCATCTTCAACCATAGGATGTTCCCAACCCTTGATGATAGCTTTCCAAGTTTTGCTATCTAAAGATTTTAGGAAAGCCACCATTTGTTCCTTCCAATAGTCACAGTTGGTGCCATCTAAGATGGTGGGTCTGTTAACATTTCCTCCTCCTTCCTTGTCCATAATTCAAGGAAAAAAACTCCCTGGAGCTCACCCAAAAGTAGAACAGAGTGATCTGCTCTGATGCCAATAGAAATTCTAACACACAGATTCCAGATGTCGAGTAAGATGTCACGACACTGGTATCAGAACAACACAAACACTTATGTAGTAAAAATAAATGCTTGAATGTAAATAACACATTCAATTGTTAACCCTATTCGGTGCAACATCACCTACATCTAGGGACATCCAAGTCAGTAAGGAAATCCACTATAATAGTATTAGTTTGAAGCCACATCAAACAACCTCATGTTTACAAGTTTCTCACCTAATCACTACCCGTGTTACTTCTACCTAGGAACTCATAGATATGAAACCCCTCTCACTTTTCACCAGTCACACAATAGTGACAAACTCAATAATAAAGAATACTTGAAGACACAATTCCAAAGACACAAAAATCCACTCTTTCCTTAAAAGCTTAGGAGTGATTACAACTCGAAACTCATTTGAATTCAAGTACCTAAGGGGTACATGAATGGATCACAAATTCACAAACAACACAGTCTAACTCAAATGTCAAAAGACATAAGAAAGGATCACAAAGAACAAACACACACTAAACCCTAATACCCATTTTTCAATAGACGACTTCTCTAATGCATTAGGTTTAGAACTCCTCTTTAAATAGGCTTCAGATCAGCATGGGCTTTGACTCCTCAATTAAATAAAATGCAAATCACAAATCATCAACTTCAAATCTTCTGCAAGATCTTCAGCACACAAATATGAACTGAATAGAAAGTTTCCTAAAAAGGCTCAAAGATATTTTTTATGAAATACATGCACTTCTGACGTAAACAGTTGTTCCTAAATTACCCTCCTTGGATTGGGACAGTGTGTGAACTAAAACAAGAGATAATATCTGTCATACCCCAAATTTGTCCTACCCTGTTAGGTCTCATGATAAGCACTGTGTTGCTTCCTGACTTTTCTTGAGATAATCAGGCAACTCTTGGTCATGACTCTTTAAAGATTAGGTCACAAAGATTTGGTTTGTACTCTTTGCAATTAGAGGCTCCTGATAGCATGACGAATTCAAGTAGAGATAAAAGAATGATGTTTTTGTATGATTGATTTCAAGTGGATTCCAAACCCTGTGGTTACTTGTTCTCAAGGCATCATTCAAGTTATTGAATTTATTTTTAGAGTGTGTTTTGCTGGCCAGACTAATAGATAATTTGCCGAAGGGGTACATGTCATAACCAACACATGATTAAGATAATTTTCAAAGCATGGTGGAACCCTATCAAACCACTTTGAAGGGGGACTGTCAAGCCATGTTGAGATTAAGATCATAGGTAGTTGCATATGCCTGCAAAAGAAAGCCAAACCTACGGATCGGTGGATCATGCAATAGAGCCCAAGAGGTTTCATAAATAGTCATACTTGTCCAAGGTATATTGTACATATTGTTAAGAGGATGTGAGCAATACCAATGGGTAGCTTTAAATGGAGACAAGGTGTTGGTAAAAAAAAATAAACAAAACAAGAGCTCATCATTAAAATAGTTCACTTGAATCATGCTTCATAATGCAAGGCTATGCCCATGAACAAGTTTTATCCTTCAAGGGATGCTACGTGAGAATATAATTTAGATTATTACTTTAAGCACTTTGAAATTGTGAGTATTACTTTAAATTCACATGTGGTATTAATTTGAGAAATCCAAAGTTCTTATCCATGAAGATTCAAACATATTCAGCTCATTCATGACAAGATAAGAGGGCAAGAGAGATTGCTCATTAAATCCAAAGATGTTTACGTTACAATTTCAATGAGAAACCAAAGTGCTACGTTAAATAGAATCTAAATTGTAAGATTAATGACTCTTATTATTACAAGGTCAAGTTGACAGTTGAGTTTTACAATGGTGACTTAATTATGTTGACAATTGCGATATTCTCGTGTGTCCTCCATTTGTTTCTTCGTACCAAATCCAGCTTACAAAATCAGCTCCATTTTAATAAGCCATGAATTTTTTTGATGCCATGCAGAGGTTTCATTATCAGGGCATTTTTTTTCACCAACTCCATAACAATTCAAGATCCTAAGCTTCCATGTATCGAGCCAATGCGACACAGAAAAGGAATAGAGTGCATCAGTATAGTGTATGAAATAATGTTGAGCATAAACCGATTTTGTGTATAATACAGATCACATAACAAATGCCGACGAAATTCATACTCCATAAGGAAGAGGGCATAAAAGCAATATACAAGAGTAAATAATAGACATCAATTATCATTATTATCAAGAAAGAATTGAGAACATTATCAATACAGTATTTCCAACAGCACATGTTAAAGAGGAAAGTGCATACAGATTTGAATGTTCTTACTGGCATTAGGAACCTTTGTATTGGAGGAGGATGTTCTTTGATAATTCAAAAGGTTATAGCATGTCCAAACAGAGTTGAAATGTCTAGCCAAGGGTATGTTTCACTTGTTACTTCTTAAGTCTATCAAATGCGAATAACCAAAGAATTGAGCATTAGGAAATCCAACAAAAGTTTTATCTTTCATAACAACAAGATATCAATAAGGAGAATGCAGAGATTCAGAAGTAATAGCATTACCAAGAAGATGTCCAAGCCGATTCACAATTGTGCCGACACCTTCAACCATTTTCAAGCTTCCCACTCATCCATCCTATAGCCAAAACCTGCAGAAGTTCAAATTGACCGGCTCATGAAAGAATAAATATAATGTGAGATGCTAGATGTTCCACTAAAACAATGATGCTGCTCTATATCTACGTACCGCCAAGTCCCTGCGCCACCCATTCTTGAAAGTGCAAGACACCTCATGTGTTGGATTCTCTTCAATATCCTTTACATTTTCATCATCACCTACATGATAAAATGAAACAGGTCAGATGTGCAAGCTCATGAAACCACACCAATGCATTCAAGGTTAATTCACAGGACACTTAGGTGCAGCAAGGAGAGGTTGCTTACACCTTAAACACAGTATACACGAGAAACTCACAAGCCCAGATAAATTCAGAATGACTTAAATTTGTACCTGTAATCTATCAAATTTTGAGGCTTTGACTAGACCGTGACTTGGAAGTTGCGTGCACCTTATGTTCCATGCTCTGTGTGTTTATGTCGTAACAACTGCAGCAATACCCTTGTCCTCCTGGTTCTGCAAAATCTCTCCAAGTTGCATTTGTCATGTCCCAACAAGGCCAAGATCACATTGAAGAGGTCAAGCCCTGTCACATGAATATCAGATTAAAACAAGCAAAATTCACTTAAATGACTAAGATTGCGACACAACACCTTCACAGCTAACTGCCCCATCACCGCGTAAACACACTTAAACTATGCGAATATGCCATTTTTCAAAGCTCCAGTGTTGTACCTGCAAAGATGATGGTAAAAATGCGATGTCATTCAAGCCAAAATATTGAATAACAAAATAATGCTTGCCAAAGCAATGACAGAAGAGGAAAGATACAGAGAACAATTACTCACATGAAAACTCCTTTTGAAGGTCATGACAGCAGTGATAGATGAGCTCCAAAGAAAAAAACAGAAATATGTTGTTACGAGACATGTTGTTCTCGACGCCCACATCGCACACAACTTAGCAGCCATTAAAGCTATCATTTCATTTTCCTCATGATAGGATGCAATAAGCACATGAAAAAGAATGATGAAGACGTATTAGTATGAATAGATTAATGGCAGCATAATAAAGAAGAGAATTCGTATATAATAATGACGGCAAGCATGGACCGCAGGTGTTATGCTCAGAGAGTCCAAATATGGCACAAAGCAGGATTCAATATCTAAAATTATCACCATGAATAGCAAGGAGTAAAGAGAAGAAAAGACTTTTGATTCATGTAAAATTGTACCTGGTGATTATCAGAACCTGTCAAAAACTGCAGCTTGTATCCTACAATTTCTGACTTGAAAAGAAGAGATGATCATACGACTCACAAGGCTCTAGAAAGCAACATGAAAGAATGATTAGCACAAGTGAAGTAACAGTAATGCGCGAAACAGGATTTGATAGAGGACTCAAAATGTAGCAGTTATGCATGTAGAGTCATTCAAAATTTCATGATAAGCAGAAGATTTGATGCCTAGACATACCTGACACATATCAAATTTATCAAAGCGGTGACCTCGAGCCTTCTCAACATCACGGCTTGTAATCCTTCATAATTTCTTCGTCCTGCTAGGAAATGAGATGATGCTATAATACAATCTTCATGAACCCTCCATGGCTAGCTCTCATACATCTTCCACCCTTCAAGTTTCCATGCTGAATATTTACAAAATGAAGATACAGAGTCTTAATTCATCTCAAATCCTGCAAATAGAAATTAACAAACAGGATCGTGACAGACAAAGTATGGATGATCCTTCAGTTCATAAGCACGAAAATTTTCCAGGACCTTCAAGACCAATGGACAGTGTAACCTGCAATAATTACTCAATTTCAGCATCATTCAAAGAACATGACAGAATGTTAAAAACAAGAAGAAATGAGGTCAACATAAGATGACACATTCGGAGTCAAAGATAAAAACACATCAGCATGGTAGAAATTCAAGAATCACAATTTACACACAGTAAAAATCAGGGTAAAAGCAAACATTTCCAGAAGTTGCTAACAGACAAAAGTTACAAGAAAAGAGTCCGAAAGCAACCTAATTATCACCCAAAGCTCAAGTTTTGCTGGAAGAAAAACCCTAACATCAATCCCTATATATTTGTGACTATTCACTCAAGAGGGGAGGCGGAGATTGAAGAAAGAAACCCTAAATAGCTTCTACGCAAAAAACCCTAAAATTAACTAAAGTTTAGATTCAAAAAGCTCTATGAGTCTTATATTGAGACTCAAGTTTGCTTGAGCTAAGAGCCACTCGAAGAGGCTTTCATTTACACACAGAGAAATCATAGAAGAAGTAGAAGAAGAAAAGATCAAGATACAGAAAGGAGAAGGCGAAGATTACCTGAACACATTCAAAAGCTCATTCTGAAGAGTTCTTCGAGAGGTACCCTTTTAAGCTCTATTTCCCTTTGATTTGAACATTTTTGCTTGACTTCATCTCGTGTATACCCTCTGAGTAGGGTAGTTGCCCTTTGTTGCGTTGATTGTGTGACTTCTGCTTGATTTTGGAACTAGGGTTTAGTTTGAGAGTCGGTCCGATTTGAACGTTTGGTTGGGTTTTTGTGGGATCTAGGGCCATATTTGAAAAGGGAAGCGAAAAATAGGTGGGGTTCATGTAAGGTGTTTTAGATTAGAGGGTGGGCTCGTTGGAAAAGACGACGGCAACCCCCATCTTCTCCGGCCAGGTTGAGCTTTTTGGCGACCATTGAAGCTGTAGAACAGACGAGTGAGAGAAATAACATGTGAGTTGAACGATATGACCATTTCCACGTTTTTTCTTTTTTTTTTTTTAAAAGTAACATTGCCTTGCTGTTGAGGATTGTGAGGTGTGTTGGCCTGCGATGACAAGTGGCCACTCGTGTAGATTCCATGTGTGCATCCCATTGGTTTTGGTGTGCACCCTTTCGTTTGTGGTCAGCATGGAAAGGTCAACATTTTGACTGAGGGTTCACCGTGAACCCTCCCTTGTCCTCCGTGTGGGCTGATCTGTTATGGGCCTGGTGTTTTTTTTAATTATTATTTCAGCACCCCCCCTGTTTTGCTTGTAGACAAGCCCATTAGTTTTGTTTACTAACTTTTTGCTTTAATATATATATTTTCAAAACAAATTCTTAAAAATAATTTTATTTAATTTTTTCTGTTAAAATTCTGAGTTATTATTAATTTAGTTAATTTTATTAAAATATTTTATTTAATAATGATTAATTTATTAAATAATTAATATTATTAAATAATTGATTTTAATTCGATTAATGGTTTTAATTATATTATTTTTATAAGACATCACAAAAAAATACTTAACTTTAATTTTATTTTCTATTTTAATGTAGTAATTATCTTAATGACCTATCTTTTCATTAATTTAAAAAAAATAATCTAAAATAATTTAGTTTAGTTTCTTTTCTTTTACTAACCTTAGTTAATTAGGTAGTTAATTAGGTTAACACGTCTAGATTAGCCCATCCCCCCTTCTATTTAGGTTCTTATTTTCTCTTGTGATGTTTTACATGTTTTATTATCGTATCAATTATATTTATGTTGCTCACATGTTTGTTCAACCTATTTTAAAAAAAAACTAATATCTTGACTTAATGTCAAACCCATTTTCAACGCCATTGTAAGCCGATTGTTTTTTACGATCGCCATCAACCTTGTAGCCTCCTCTTAGGCTTTGTACAACGACGCTTGTTACGCACTTCACACATAACATTAAAATCAAATCTTTTTTCCAAACTTGATCCAACATCAAGTATCTTAAAACAAATGTAATTAATCATCAACTTTCATTAACACTTAATCATATCAAATCCTTCTATCCTTGTAAGTCGAGTGCTTTGGCCTCGCCATCAACCTTATCCTATGCCCACAGGACCTCCTATCCATTAGTTCAATCGTGCTCGTTCCAACACGCAAATTTCAAACCTTGATTCATATGAAGCAATTTTCTTTAAATCAAACTTAAAATACTTAATAACTACTCAAATAAAATTTCAATAAAAGGACGAAAAAGAGAGAGCTCCAAGTCTTTGGTTCTCTCTCCCAATTGTTTGGGTCCGAGAATTCTTTCTTAATCTCGAACAATTATCTTCCAAAAACGATAAACTTATTTAAACCTATTTTCTTAAACACGTAGATGAAAAAGAGTGAGCTCCAAGTCTTTGGGTCACTCTACCGATTATTTAAAGTCCGAGAAGTCTTTCTTGAGCTTTGAGTAATCGTCATCCGATTAATACACTCTAATCATATTGAATATCTATTATAATATTAGATGAGAAAAGGAGAGAGCTCCAAGTCTTTGGTTCTCTCTCCCGATTATTTGAGGTCCGAGAAGTCTTTCTTAAGCTTCGAATAATCCTCATCTGTTAAAATACCTTAATCACATCCTATCTTTCAAACACCATTCAAACAATTCCTTTTGCGATAAAAAATAAAGTGTTCCAAGTCTTTGGTTCGCTTTCCCGATTACTTGGGTCCGAGAAGTCTTTCTTCAGCTTCAAGTAATCGTCATCCGTTCAACTTATTCAAACCATACTCAATTCTATCCTTTCGCATTTGAGGTTGAAAAAGAGAGAGCTTCAAGTCTTTGGTTCACTCTCCCGATTACTTGGGTCCGAGAAGTCTTTCTTAAGCTTCAAGTAATCGTCACTTCTAGTTAAATATCCCAATACTTACAAACACTATTCCTCGCCCTCGCGCGACCTACCATTCAAATAATCCTTTTACCAAGAACATTGTTTAGTCCCTTCTTCCGTGCATAACAAACTCGTGCTTCAGCCTCCCCTAGCGAGCAGACAAGCCATAGTTTAGCAGTTAGAATGCGACCTGAATTCTCGTTCATTCCAAACACAAACCTTTTAGCAAACCGTAAGCCGAACTACGACTGCTCTGATTTCTCATTTATCAATGAGAATACGTAGCCACAAGATTGCGATGATCTTGGCGAGCACAATCTCCTCTTTTACCCGTAGTCCCACGAACTACGAATGCTCTGATTTTCCACTTCTTGCAAGTGAAGATACGTAGGCACAAGGGCCCCAATCCTTGGCGAGCACCCTATCTTAAAACTACCCCATTTCCCATTAGCAAGCAATTCCTTAGAAGATAAACAAACATAATTAACTTTCTCTCGTGAATCGAATCAAGAGGTTCCCGTTGAGTACAACAGACATGAGGGGTGTTAATACCTTCCCCTCATGTAACCGACTCCCGAACCTAGAATATTGGTTGCGATGACCATGTTCTTACCCCTTTTAAGGTTTTATCGATATTTTCCTATTCCTTCCTTGGAATGAATAAAATTCGGTGGCGACTCTATTTTGAACAGTATTTTCCGCGTCCATCGCGAGGATCGTATTTTTCGAGGTACGACAATATCACACTTTAAATAACAAATCTTCCAAACCCTAATCTTCTGGTATAACATGTCCTAATCACATGTCACTACATCGTGCTGGTCATGATGTCTGACCAACTGTCAAGACATCTGGCTCAACATCTTGCTATGAACTTGTTTTAACAAAATTGCTTCCAATCCAAAACCACAGAACTTACATGATGAGAGAAATTATGGGCATAACAGATGCATGTGCTTTGTCAAGCTTTACAACAACAATCTTAGGATGTGGTTAAAGCTATGATTTTCGTTAGTGCAACAAAAAATATTATTCAAGAGATGAGAAGAAATGGTTGGCATACGTTGTATGCTAATATGACGTCTTATTGTGTGAGACATGATATTGAGATTCCTAATCTTGATTATACTCATTCAGCAACAAGATATGGACGTTCTCGTCTTGCAGAGAATCAGGTTACACTAGAACATTACTTTAAAGTTGAAATATTTTTTGCTATTATTGACCCACAATTACAAGATTTGAATAGTAGATTTAGTGAGCAAGCAATGAATTTGTTAACTCTAAGTGTTGCTTTAAATCCTAAGTGTAGTTATAAAGCTTTTAACATTGATACTATTTACACTCTAGTTGAAAAATATTATCCTATGAATTTCAATGAGTAAGAGAATATTACTTTGCAATTTCAGCTTCTGAATTTTCTTGTTGATGCCCGTCAATCAACAGATTTGAAAATTTTATCAACTATTCAAAAATTATGCTAGTGTTTGGTTACAATTAACAAGAATAAAATTTACTTCTTGATTGATAGACTACTCTGTCTTATCTTGACTCTTCCAATTTCTGCTGCCACGACTGAAAGATCTTTTTCGACAATGAAAATTATCGAGACTAAGTCGCGAAATAAGATCAATGGTCAGTTTCTAACTAATAGCATGATTGTTTACATTGAAAGTGAAATTAATGCATATATTAGTTCAGACTCTATTATTGATGAATTCAAGTCACTCAATACACATAAAGTATTATTTTAAAGTATGTATTTCATTTTTTTAATAATCAATTTTACAATTATTACAACTTAAATATTTATATGCAATATAATTTTTATAATTAATTTAAATATTATATTGTATTTTAGTAGTCTTTCCAAAAAAATTCCTGACTACGCCTCTGATTATATTTATAATACACCTACACTTTATTATTTATATTTTATTGGAAAAAAATAGAATGTTAAATACGTATCTAAAAATATATATCCAAAAATTAATAGTAAATATTATAATTTAAAAATAAAATAATAGAATTTTGTGAATTAAAACTCGTGTTCATATATATATATATATATATATATATATATATATATATATATATATATATATATATATATATATATATATATATATATATATATATATATATATATATATATATATATATATATATATATATATATATATATATATATATATATATATATATATATATATATATATATATATATATATATATATATTTAAAAAACAATAAAAACAATGAAATAAAAAGTGTTTGCAATTTGCTATTATTGAAATTAAAATTATCCTTAGTCAATCCCACCTAACGATCTTTTAAGATTTTACTCGAAAAGATACGACGTTGAAGATGACACCAAATTTGATATTTTGTATATCTTAACTATATTACTTGGGGTTGGAAAAAGCACTCACTCACTATCAAATCTCAATGGATGTCAGACTATCACTCAAAGAGGAGAGAAGAAGAAAGCATAAAATACAGAGCAAATTGGTATTCAATAATACTTTTATTTACACTAGTATGCATCCACCAATTCGATTATTTTTTGTTACAATGGTTAGAGTATAGTAGTTGTTATAGTATTTGTTTTGGGGCTGTTTACTCACGTGGGCAATATCCTTTTTTTTTTTAATTTTTATTTTTAATAATTAGCGACTGTTTTTAACTATAACTAGTGAATAATAAATTTTTAGCGACCCTAAAAGCATTACAAAATGAATAATGCTAATTAAAAAGTTTTAGTGACGGTTAAAAAACGTCGCTAAAAGACATCACAAAATAAATAGCAATATTTAGTGACGGTTGAAAACCGTCGCTAAATTTTTTTTAACAATGATAAAAAACATCACTACTTCATCGTTGACACTACGCCAAAATTGATTTTTAGCAGCGCATACAAAGACAGCGCTTTTAAAAAAAACGCTGCTAAATAGTCAGTAAAAAAAAAAGAAAAAAATTACCTACCAAAGACAGCGCTTTTTTAAAAAGCGCTGCTAAAAGGGGACCCTTAGAAAGCGCTTTTTAAAAGCGCTGCTAAAAGGGACCCTTAGAAAGCGCTTTTTAAAAGCGCTGCTAAAAGGGGACCCTACGAGAGCGCTTTTTTTATAAAGCGCTGCTATATGTCATTGCTAATGCACCCTATGAAATCGCTTTTAAAAGCGCTGCTAAAGGCCTTTAAAAAGCACTGCTAAAGGTATTAGTATAATAATTTTTATATACCCTCCAGAATTGTAAACGAAACAGAACACGCGTTTTTTCGTTTTCTTCTTCGTTTCTTCATTTCTCCATTGCCCTATCTTCCATTTTCGCCCTCCGTTGAAGCTTTCGTCGTCGTCCGTTTGCGCCGCCGTCTTCCATTTGTTTTCGCCGCCGTTCGCCGTTCCCTTTCGCCGCCGTTCACCGTTCGTTCTCCTCCACCGTTACGGTAAATCCGCGACTGTTACGGCATTTTTATGGATTATTGTCTTAGTATTGCATTTTTCTGGATTAGATGATGTTAGTGCTACTTCTTTATGAGTTATTGACTTGTTTTTGTTGATACCATTGATGAGCATTACTCTTTTGATATTGGCTTGAGTTTTGTATGCAAGGTGTTTGTTGAAATGCCACAATGAATTTTGAGCATTATAAATTAGTTTAGAATAATTTAGTCAATTACCAAAATTTTTGAGAGTATGCTTTAATAGTTTAGAATAGTTTAAAATCATATTAATGAAATAGTTTAGAATAGTTTAGAATAATTTAGTCCATTTCCACCATTTATGAGAGTATGCTTTAATTTAGTCCATGTCATTTTGAGCATTATAAAATAGTTTAGAATAGTTTAAAATCATATTAATGAAAGTATGCTTTAATAGTAGAATAGTTTATTATAGTATATCTATTTTTTTTTAATATGATTTGTTTTGTTGGATTATCTAGTTTTTTTTGTTTTGGTTAATTATTAATATGATTTTAATAAAATGTATATATTGTCTGTTATAGGGGTTACCTGAGAAGAGCAAGGTTGTGATTGTTTCCAAGCATCCTACTGTACAACTTTCTTAGAAGTTAGTGATTTCTTTACAGGTATTCTCCGTTTTTGCCTAACTTTCATAGTATGGATAAAAATTGGATGTCTGTTAATCGATTGTCAAAAGAGTACGAGAATGGGGTATCGAACTTCGTTAAGTTTGCTGTTGAACACGCCAAAGACCCCAGTAGGATCACATGTCCTTGCTTAGGTTGCTGTTATGGGCGTCGAATTGACGCGGTTCAGTTGGAATCTCATTTAATGAGACATGGAATTGATCGAAGTTACACATGTTGGACATTACACGGTGAGATAAGTAACGAGAATGTTGAACCCCAGAACAATACGACCTCTACTTCAAAGGACAATGGTAGGGATACATACGATTGTGATCGAGTCGAAGATATTGCAGAAGCACTTGAAGAAGATCTTAAAGATTGTCCAAAGATGTTTGAGAGGTTGGTAAGCGATGCAGAGAAGCCGTTGTATAAAGGTTGCACTACTTTCACAAGATTGTCTGCGGTATTAAAGTTGTACAACTTAAAGGCGGGTAATGGATGGTCGGATAAAAGTTTCACAGAGTTGTTAGCCCTACTTCACGAGATGCTTCCGGAGGATAATGTTCTTCCCAATCGAACCTATGAAGATAAAAAAATGTTATGCTCTATTGGTATGAGCTATGATAAGATACATGCTTGTCCAAATGATTGCATTTTGTTTCGAAATGAGTATGCATCATTAAACGAGTGTCCTAAATGCGGTGTATCTCGGTATAAGAAAAAGTTGTCACCAGCAAAAGTCTTATGGTATTTTCCTATAATTCCGAGATTCAGACGCATGTTTCGTAGTGAAACAGATGCGAAACACCTTACTTGGCATGCAGATGATAGAATTATAGATGGGAAGTATCGACATCCGGCAGATTCACCACAGTGGATGAAAATTGATAATGATTATCCTGATTTTGGAGAAGAAGCTAGAAACCTTCGCTTGGCATTATCGACTGATGGAATGAATCCGCACGGTCTGCAAAGTATCTCCCATTCCACCTGGCCTGTAATTCTTATGATTTATAACCTACCTCCATGGCTATATATGAAGCATAAGTACATGATGTTATCTATGTTAATTTCTGGCCCTAAACAACCAGGAAACGACATAGACGTATACCTGACACCTTTAATCGAAGACTTAAAAAGTTTGTGGGAGAACGGTGTGGAGGTTTATGATGGATATAGGAAAGAAAGTTTTAATTTGAGGGCCATGTTAATTTGAGGGATGTATTGTTGAACGATACATTGTTGAAGAAGCTATTGAGTTTTGTACTGAATATTTGTCCAACGTTCAATCCATTGGCCTCCCAAAATCTGATGTTGTTGAAAAAGTAGTAGGTAAACAGTTAATTGGAAATAAAGTTGTGACAGTTTCAAGGATGAACGGGAGCAAGTGCATTTATATGTTCTGCACAATGACATTGAGGTTGAGCAGTACGTTAAATTGCACAAGGACGTTCTCCGAGGTTTAAATCTGAATAGAAATGAAAATTGGATAGTACGTGAGCACAATCGAAGTTTTATAACATGGTTCAAAGAGCATATTTATTCAAAGTTTTATTCTGATCCCGCTTCAATAACAGAAAGGTTGAGATGTTTAGCATATGGTCCAACTTTGCATGTGTTTTCTTATAGCGCATACGCAATTAATGGATACACATTTTATACCAAGGAGCAAGATGATAAAAGTACAATGCAAAATAGTGGTGTCACTGTGCTTGCCAAATCAATGCACATTTCCTCGTATTTTGGGGTAATCGAGCGTATTTGGGTGTTTGATTATGAGAAGTTTCAGATTCCTATCTTTGGATGCAAGTGGGTTGAAAGTAATAGTGGCATACGTATGGATAAGTCAGGTTTTTTGCAAGTGGATCTTAATAAGGTGGGGTACAAAGATGAGCCTTTTATTCTAGCCACACAAGCTAAACAAGTGTTCTATGTCACTGATCCGAAAAGTACGAAATGGTTTATAGTTCTTTTTTCCAACAAAGTAATCAACGATAACATTGGAGAAAAGGGGGAGGTTGATGTTGAGAATGAATCTTATGTTAGGGATGATCCAGATGAGAATATTATAGCAGACGAATCATATATTATAAATGATCATAGCGAGGGAATTTGGATCAATCCATCCGTCCGTGTTGTTAAGAGACAAGTAAAGCACCTTCGAACTAAAAAAGCGCTGCTAAAGGGGTAAAAAAGCGCTGCTAAAGGTGATGTCTTTAGCAGCGCTTTTTCCACAAAAAAAGCGCTGCCTTTACCTTTAGCAGCGCCACTTTAGGCAGCGCTTTAAAGCGCTGCTAAAGGTCAAAAAAAGCGCTGCTAAAGGTCTGTTTTGGCATAGTGTGATTGTTAAAAATGAGAAGAAAAAAAAAAGAGAGCATCGCTCACGTGAGACAGTAGATGGCGCCGGAGCCGTTTGTTTCTATATTTGTATTATGAAATTTTCTCATATCTAAGTCGATATCCATGTGAACATTAATATTTGGATTTGTATTCATACTAGTGTTTTATGGGTATATAAGGGTTGATACTCATACTCATTATTCATATTTTTAGTAAAATATATCGATTAATTGATTTTAATTTTTTAACAAAATAAAATATTTAATTTTTTTATTGATGAACAAGTATGAAATAAACAAACACATATTTAATAGTGAATTTTTTTTTAAAGATTGATAGACTTAAATTTTTTTATAAAATAGTATATATGTACGAGGCGGAGTGAGTACTAAAATACTTATAACCGTTTATTTTAGTGAATAATTATCAATGTCTGTGCTCGTATCCATTTTGCTGATTTTTTATGAATGTCATTTTAATTTTGTTTTTATAGCGCATTTAATTATTTGCAAATCTTAGGTAGTTGGACCCTATTTTGGTAAATTAATTTTATAGTTGTATTTGTGTTATTCTATGTTTTAGATGAAAGAGAACGAGACAAGTCAAATTGGAGATGAATTAGAACAGATTACACGAAGACTACACAAGGAAGGGGTCTTTGGTACAAAAAACATAGTCCACTATGGTCTGGCCATATGAGGCACACAGGCCATAGTGGGATCCTTATCCTTTCCTTTTAAAGCCTCCATACAAAGAAATACAGGGCGTTACGATCTTCCTGTAGCCAGCACTACACAAGAGATTGGCTTCACATTCCATCTTTTAGAGCAATTTGTTGTTCCTATTGGATTAGCTATATTTTGCATAACAACAATTAAAAGTGTTCAAAATTAATCTAACTTGCTTAAGTTATTTGGAGGTGCAGAAGAAACACATGTTGGACGCAATGTCACAACATATTGGTATGACATATGGGCCTTGCGCCACACATCATTGCTGCGGTGTTTTGGAAGATTTCTGGTCAAAGATTGGGTCATATTTTATTGCTAATTAGTTTAGCAATATGATTAGCCAATTTGTTTGACAGCTGGGAGAAGATTGATTCAAATTTAAATGAAAATTTAAATTTGAATTTACATTAAAACAAATCATATCTTGGTTAAGATTTATGGAACAAATAATATCCAACAGATTCTACATTAATTATGAATGAAATTAAAGCTAATATCCAAGGAGAAAAGCCTGGAGTTATTATCCTACATAAGGAGTTCAAACCTACATTGGAAAGCAAGCATTCACATTGAATATTTTAGAGTGCTAGAGCTTACAAGTGTCCTATTTTTTTATGTACACCTCTATGTTTCAGTAACTTGACATAGAAGGTTTATCTAGTTTAGTTGTATATTTTACGTCTTTATGTATACCTCTATGTTTTAGTAACTTGTCTTAGAAGGTTTGTCTAGTTGAGTTGTAATATTCAACATTGATAATCAGGTGAATCACCAATCACTAGGGTTTAATGATTAAAATAAAGTGAGAGGATTTCTCATATTTAGAGGGAGTCCTAAATACAAAGTTATTGGATAGTGTTAAGAAGAGCCATTGAACGACATAGAGTTTGTTGTTACTTGTAAGACTAATTGTGCAAAGCTACTAATAGTACATTTCCTTTCTTAGATTGGAAGTCAACCCTCAAGATGTAGGTGTTGTTTGCATCGAACTAGGTTACCAATTCTTGTGTTATTTTTTTTCTTGCTTCATCATCTTGTAGAACTTAATATGTATTAATTGTTATAGTTATAATGTATCTTGTCAAACCAGTTGTCTAAGAAATTGTGTTTGACATCTGTCCCATGACGAACATAATTTCAATGGGCATCAGAGTAGACACCGTAGGTTGTTGGGTGAGCTCCAAAGAAGATAAATTATGTTCAAATGGGCACAATGAAAGATGGAGGATTAGTTAATAAACCACCTATTTTGGATGAAACCAACTATGATTATTGGAAATTCACGATGGTTGCTTTTCTCAAATTCATGGGAAACAAAGCATGGAAAGTTGTGATAAAATGGTGGAAATATCCAGTAGTTACTCTGAAGGTCAAACTACTAGCTTGAAACCAAAAGCCGAGTGGGCTGATGCTGAAGATGAGGAAGCCCTTTGAAACTCCAAGGCTTTGAATTCTATCTTTAACGGTGTGGACAAGAACATGTTCAGGTTGATCAACACGTGTTCAAAAGCTAAAAAAGCATGGGAGATTCTCAAAATTGCACATGAAGACATCTTAAAAGATCATATGTCAAGGATGTAGCTCCTTACAACTAAGTTTGAGAATTTGAGGATGAATGAATATAAATATATATGTGAATTACATGTCAAATTGAGTGATATTGCCAACACTTCCTTTGTCGTAGGTGAAAAAATGTCTAAAGAAAAGATGACCATAAAAATCATCAGATCATTGCCCAAGAGGTTTGATATGAAAGTGATTGCTATTGAAGAAGCTAAGTACTTTAGTAACATCAAGGTTGGTGAACTCATTAGTTCTTTACAAACCTTTGAGATGTTCATTAATGAAAGATAAAAAAGAATAATAAAGGGATAACCTTTGTTTCCAATACTGAAGGAGATTAAGGTGATAACGAATAGAGCCTTTCAGATGTTATGGCTCTTCTTGGGAAACTTTTCAACCAATCCTTGAAGAACCTGGACAGAAATTGGAGGTTTAATGTCCAAAATAATAGGTCTAACATTAGCCCCTGGACCAAAGGCGTGAATAAAGGCAATCTTAATAGTATCAAGGGTACTCAGTGCTTTGAGTGTGAAGGCTTTTAACACTAAATATGAATGTCCTAACTTTCTAAAGAAGCAGAACATGGGACTTTCCATAATATGGTATGATTCTGAAGAAGAAAGTGAAAGGTAAAATGCCAACAATATGATAGCTCACTCTGAAAAATATGAGGCAGAAAGTGAGTCCAGTGATGAAGACATGGCTAATCAAGAGTTAGTTGTTAATTACATAAGTTTTCTCACCAAAGTGGACAATCAGAAGAAAACTATAAATGTTCTCCTACAAGAGAAGTGTTAGACGATAGCGCAGATCTAGAAGGGGGTGGGGTTGAATAGGTCACTTGTTTAAAATAGAGTCGGCGCTACCAGAATTTGGTTTTTGAAAATGTTTTAGGCGGAAGTGGCCAAGGAACTATATTCGTTTAAAACGAACCTTTAGCGAAAAACCGGATATGCATAAAGCCTATGGAATTCGATAAAAACGAGATTTACGAATCACTAATTTGATCACACTTCAATCAGATTTTGTTCACTATAAGGTGTGACTATTTTCAATGCTTTAAAATATAGACAATTTGAAAAGACAACACAATTGTTTTTAGTTCACACAATTGGTCAAACATTTGGAGTGTAAAACACTACAAGTGAATTCCAATATAAGATTAAAGTGCTTAAGTGTTCTATTACAATCAAGGATTGTAACAACCTTAAAAAATGGTTCAACACTACTCACATCAGAATTTGATTAACACAATTGTTTACACTCAAAACTCAGAATTTAAGCAATATAAACGTAAAGAATGAAACACTGATTTGTTGAAGCAGCTCCCCCGTCGTCCTCGCTCGGGGTACGTCTGCCCTCAATTCTAACAATAGAATTGAGACCTGTATATATATAGATATAACTTGTTGTTCAATGTTTACACGAGAAGCAAATAGAGATCAAACAATCAAATACAATTTGTTAAAGTAGAATCTATTTCTTCTCTTCCCTTGATTCAAGTTGAATCAAGTCCTTCGAACGCGGTGAGTAAACTTCCGACTACGACACACCCTTTAAACAACCCCACGGTCTTCAAATCTTGCCTGAATGATTTCAGTCACCCACATGTCGAACCCAAATCTTCCACTCACAATCCTCCAGTTACCGCTACTAAACCGACGAAACCACCTGTTCTTCGATTACCTTCGCTCGGCTGAATCTGTGTTGGACCGATTAATGCAAAAAACCCCCAAAATCTAAGATTCTTGGAGGATAAAACCCTAACGGTTTTATTCAAGAAAAACCTACTGATTACACAACCCAAAACAGATTACACAAATCCTATGTTTAGACGTTATCACCTCTAACAACCAGAATGCACAACAAAAATGATTATGTGTAGTTGTTGAGAAAATGCTATGAAGAGGATGAAGATGATGAGAACAAATCAGTATGTTATTTTCACTTTTCTTGTTTTTTTAAGTGATGAAAGGAAGAGCAAAACTCACTTTATATACAAGACATAACTGATTAACAAACATAACAAACACCAAGACTATTTCACATAACATATTTTTGACTGAACATAAGCGAGCGGTTGACCTATGCAGAAGGGAGGGTCGACCTGAGCTTACCCCGAATTCCTGATTATGGAATAAACAGAACTTTGCATCGACCGGATCAGGTCATGCGTCGACGTAAAGCATGCAAATTTAGGAAAATAGAAATGGACATAGTATGAGTCGACCAGAGGGTCGACGCGAGCCCTCTTGAGAGTAGACCAAAAAAAGATTATTTGTATGAATCGACTGGAGCTAGCTTTGAGTCGACTCAAATGAAGAAATGCCTATTTTCATGTATCAAGTCATTTTTTAGGAACTCTATAACATAGTAAGCTTGGCAAGCTTGACCAACCATACATGAAGCATATATTTAGCCATTTCTATATGTATCAATAATGTTTTTGACGAATGTTTGACTCACGAGGGATAAGACATGCATATGTGACACGATGATACCGTCCAAAGTACATTTTCTATCAATCTAAGTTTTGACATCATTGAAACAAGTGTAGCTACCTATGAGGATTGCTCTCATATAGTCTCCCTTTTTGATGATGGTAAAATGATAGAAACTTTGTGTACGATGCATTATATCATCCTCTCCCTTACTTGATGCCTTCGTCTATACACCATCTGCATGAATAATAAGTCTTCACCTATGATGTTTCTTCTTGATATGCTTCTCCCCCTTTGACAACATCAAAAAGAAAGAAGCAAACTGTCAATGAACTGTATAAAAGAAGAGAGATAAGCAAGTTCCAGCCATTTGCAACAGGTTATACATTAACACACATTCATATATAATGCAGTTAATGAAATCATATAAATGGATAAATAGATCAATGCGAAATAGAAAAATAATAATAATCACTATTTCATAATTAACAATAAGCATGTCTTCAAAAACAAATAAGAACATGAACCATTCTACAACAAATGTTAATGAACACATAATGACATAAGATGCAAAATGAAATATGCAAGACATCCTCAGGGTCTCCTCTCCCTAAATTGATGGTCACGCCCTCGAAAGGGATATTCCGAAGGCAGTTGTGCATCAGCTCTTTTCGTGTACTCCAATACCGCTCTATTGAGAGTGTTGAAGTTGGTGGTAAGGGCTCGATGTTGACCTGCTACAGTTTCAACTATCCCATCTATCCTCCTCATTACACCTGATGAAAAAGCATTAAAGTTTTCCGTGTAACCTTAAAATTGGTTCTGCAATTTCGAGAACTGTTTATCCTAGGCAGTCATGAAAGAACGTTGTTTAAGCTGTATAGTCCTCATCATATCGAGGAGTTCATCGGTATGTTGTTGGGGACGCGGAGATGGTTGAGGCACATAGCTCCAGTCAGGAGTTTCTTGATGATCCCAATTCTGTTGTGGCATGTAGTTGGAACCTAACCATGTCCAACCTGTGTTTTGCCAGGCACCCCACCCTTGGTCATCCTCATGCGCCAAGTGGGGTGATTGGTTTAGCCACCCACTATCATATTGATCATCAGTCTCTATAGGATGTCCACCTACCTATTCTTCTTTTGCTTCTTCTATCTGGTCATCACTTTTATCTGATTCCTCCAACCGAGAGGTAGTAGCCTTGACAATGAATCGATAACGGCTTTGTGTTGGATCCCATATATAGCCCATCATGGTAAGATTCTTTTGAAAAAATTGATCTGAGGTAAATGATGTGTAAGGGATGCCTTGAACAATAATGTTAGTGTTGTTGAGAATTGATTGGATAAAGGACCCGTATGATAGAGCGGTTCCACTACCGGAATCCTTCAGCGAATAAATCCTACTGGCGATGTAGTCAGGCCAACTGATCTTAATCTTTTTCTTAAGAATGTAGATCAAGTGTACCTTGTCTTGATTAACTCGAGAGTAGCCACCTTTCTTTGGCCGCAGAATGTGAGCCACAATCCATTGTAGTATTCTATCCACCGATTTCAATTTTCCTGTTGTGACCGTCTTTGGAAAGAGGTCGCTTGTTACAATATCAACACTATATGGTTTCTTCAGCATGGAGTTCAAGACTTCTTTAAACTCGTAGCCTATTATAGGATGAGCACCCGTGGCCTTAATAATGGGCTCAGCGGATACCGGTGACATGTCAAACAAAATTTTCCACACCAAGTCATTCACACAGACCTTGGTATTGCCCAACTTTGTGTTGAACTCAAACCCTTGAAATGTGCCTTGAATACCTGTGTAGAAGATCCTCACTAGATCTTCGTTGTATTTAATATCACACTCCAAAAAAATTTTGAAAACTTGGGCATCCAAAAGATCAGTTACTTCTAGAATATGCATACGTTCAACAACCTTTCAATAGTAAGCATATTGCTTACCACATATCGTTTGCTAAAGTTATTTTCATAGATTTTCGAAAATTCAGGAGGTAATAGAGATACAGCAGTTACCGGTAATTTCCTCTTGATGGACCGGCTTGAAAGGATGATGCTCTGGTGGTTCTCTTTCCGGTGATCCTTCTGGTAGACATGTTGACTTCTTGTGTGGAGATGAAGAACTTTGATGCAAAAAGTTACTCTTGGAGATGGAGAGAAGATAGTGACTTTACCCTTTTTATATGAACAAGGGAAGTGCGAGAGTTTCTAAATAAGGAAAGATAGTACCTCAGCTCTAATTGTTAATTAATTCCCTCACATATGGCTCTAAACTTCTTCATTTGTGAGATAAAATATGAACAAAGCACATATAGATATAAATATATAGCATGCGAAAGATATTTCCTAAACACGATCCGAAATGTCGAAAACACCGAGTTCCCTACGAATGTGAAAGAAAGGCTCTGTAGCGAGTGGTTTTGTAAAGATATCCGCAAGTTGATTTTTAGTGTCAACATGCTCAAACACCACGTCGCCCTTCTCCACATGATCCCTAAGGAAGTGGTGGCGTATTTCGATATGCTTGGTGCGTGAATGTAGCACGAGATTCTTGGTTAGGTTCATAGCACTCGTGTTATCACAAAATATTGGAACACGATTAAGTTTTAGGTTGAAGTCGAGCAATTGTTGCTTAATCCATAAGACTTGAGCACAACAACTATCGGCCGCAACATATTCCGCTTCGGTTGTTGACAAAGCAACGAAAACCTGCTTCTTGCTATGCCAACTTACCAAAGAGTTTGAAAATAGATGACACGTGTCACTCGTGCTTTTCCTATCTGATTTGAAACCCACAAAATTGGAATCATAAAATCCAACCAAGGAGCAATCATTTCCCTTAGAATACCAAATCCCATACTTTGGAGTACCAGAGAGGTATCTAAGTATGCGCTTTAATGCTTTTAAGTGAGATTCTTTAGGAGATGACTGATACCTCACACACATACAGACACTAAACATAATGTCGGGTCTAGACGCAGTAAGATAGAGGAGAGATCCAGTCATACCTCGATACTTTTTTCACCTCTACATCCTTATCATTTTCGTCTCGGCTAAGATTCGCACACGAAGGCATTGAAGTGTCGATAGCCTTGGAGTTTACCATGTTAAACCGCTTGAGAAGCTCAAGGCAATATTTTGTCTGGATCATAAAGGTACCCTCCTGCAGTTGCTTGATTTGCAATCCGAGGAAATAGGTGAGCTCCCCCATCACGCTCATTTCGAATTCTCCCTGCATTAATGTAGAAAACTCCCTTACCAGATTCATGTTAGTTGATCCAAAAATGATATCATCAACATATATTTGTACCAAAATCAGGTGTTTTCTTTGACATTTAATGAAAAGAGTTGTGTCAACCTTTCCTCTTGAGTACCCTTGATCAAGGAGAAACTTGCTTAGACGGTTATACTAAGCCCTAGGGTCTTGCTTGAGTCCATACAAAGCATGTTTTAATTTGTATACATGATTAGGATACTCATGGGATTCAAACCCTGGAGGTTAGGCAACATAAACCTCTTCATTAATATAACCATTAAGGAACACACTTTTTACATCCATTTGAAATAGTTTAAAATTTTTCGCACACGCGAAGGCAAGTAGAAGGTGTATAGCCTCGAGTCGGGCAATCGGCGCATAAGTTTCCTCATATTCGATTCCTTCCTCTTGGTTATACGCCTGTGCGACCAAACGCACCTTATTTCGAGTTATTACTCCGTTCTTGTCCAGTTTATTCCTAAACACCCATCAGGTGCCAATTCCTAGATGGTCTCGCGGAGGAGGGACAAAGTCCCAAACCTCATTTCTTATAAACTAATTGAGTTCCTCTTGCATTGATAGAAACCAATGTTCATCAAGTAATGCCTCTTTTGGGTTTTTAGGTTCTACTTGAGAAACGAAAGCGAATTGATAACAGAAATTAGTTAGGTTTGGTCGAGTTGTCACTCCCTTTGAGATATCACCGAGAATATTGTCGACGGGATGGTCTTTAGAAGACTTCCATGCTGGAGGGAGATCATTAGTGTTGGATGGATGAACTTCCTCAATCCCCTCATGGTGGTGAGTTTTTTCCTCCTCAACTTTGACTGGGTCAGGTTTATCAATTCATGTCTCAGCACCCTTGAGTATGTCTTCAGAAGATACACCTGCACCATGAAATGAACTACCATCAAATGTTACATGAACAGACTCTTCATCGGTAAGTAATCTCTTATTGTATATTTTATAGGCTTTATTTGACTGAGAATATCCGAGAAAGATACCTTTGTCGGCCTTGGAATCAAATTTTCCTAGACTTTCTTTTCCATTGTTTAACACGAAACACTTACAACCGAAGACATGAAGGTGAGACATATTTGGCTTCCGCCCCTTTAAAAGTTCATACAGAGTCTTGTTTAGAATAGGGCGGATGAGCACCCTATTTAAAATGCAACAAGACGTACTAATGGCGTCAGCCCAGAATATTTAGGAAGCCCACTTTCATTAATCATAGTTCTCCCTAACTCTTCCAAAATTCAATTTTTACGTTCCACAACCCCATTTTGTTGAGGGGTACACGGAGCGGAGAAGTTATGATCAATTCCGTGTCTACCACAATATTCCTCAAAAAGGTAGTTCTCGAACTCACCCTCATGATCACTTCTAATTGATATGATGTTTGTGTTTAATTTATTTGAGAAATTTTAGCAAATTTTTCAAAGGTGGAGAATGTATCGCTCTTGCTAGCCAAGAAGATAGTCCAGCAAAATCTAGAAAAATCATCGACTATAACAAAACCATAGTAGTTACCACCTAGACTCTTAATTTTAGATGGCTCAAATAGGTCCATGTGAAGAAGTTCAAGAGGTCTCGTAGTTGAAACAATGTTTTTAGATTTAAATGAGATCCTTGTTTGCTTCCCCATTTGGCATGCATCACATAAGTGATCCTTGGTAAACTTGATTTTGGGCAAGCCAATAACTAGATCTTTTGACACTATCTTGTTTAGAAAGTCAAAATTTACATGCGCTAAACGTCTATGCCACAACCATGAGTCCTCACTCATTGTCATGAGACATTTATCGCTAGTCAATGATGCTTCACTCAGATCTAGCATA
The DNA here is from genome assembly GCA_963859935.3 of Lathyrus sativus. Lineage (NCBI taxonomy): Eukaryota > Viridiplantae > Streptophyta > Magnoliopsida > Fabales > Fabaceae > Lathyrus > Lathyrus sativus. Next base: position 489,366,456 of record OZ012740.1, on the reverse strand, counting down.
TAGACATTATTTACCCTCAAGACATTAAGCACATCCTTTGTTTTATCATTATGTTTAATTAAGCAACAATCTTTTGAAAAACATACTTTGTATCCCTTGTCGCATAATTGACTAATGCTAATGAGGTTGTGTTTAAGGCCCTCGACTAGCAATACATCAGAGATAGTAGTAGATGAGGGATTACCTATGTCGCTATGCGAAATATGACACAGAGTCGCCAACGAATTTTATTTAACCCAAGGAGGGAAAGGCAAATAGCGATAAAACCTTTGGGGAAAGAGAATGGTCATCGCAACCAAGTCTTAGGGTTCGGTAGTCAGATATGCGAGGGAAGGTATTAGCACCCCCTTGCATCCATCGTACTCGATGGGAACCTTCTAGGTTGTTTTGCTTGAATGGGTATTTTTATTAAAAGTGTACTTGCTAAAGGGAAAGGGGGTGGTTTTTTTTATTTTAATGCTCGTCAAAGATTGTGGCCTTTGTGCCTACGTATCCTCACTTAAAAGAAGTGAAGAATCAGAGCTCCGTAGTTCGGAGGCTTGTGAAATGGTTATTCGTTGGTTGATTTTATACCTTGAAAAAGGGTTTTCGGATTAATGCCCTAAGGCGAAAAGAAGTTTGATGAGTTGATGTTATTTTTAGGTTTTTTGAAATGATTAGGATTATACAAAAGACTTTGGATAGAGATGAATGTTTCGAATAACCAAGTCGAGCGCCTTGTATTCAAAACATTCGGAACGAGTGTAGAAAGGTTTCATTCTCATTCCTTCTCCACCACCTTGAAGTCCATGGCGTATAACCCTAATCGTATATTTATTGTATTTTGGATTTTTTATGACAAAAAATACCACTTGATGTTGGGTCAAGGGTTTTATTGTTTGTGAAAATATTTAAAGTGATACGAACAAGGTCGATGGTGAACGCACAAGGCGGTCGACTAACAAGGGTGAAAATGGCTCGATGAAATCGAGAGTTTATTTTTGAAAATAGTTTTGGAACAAAAAGTAAAACATAACCATAATAATGTCCACATACAATGGCCGTTCAACCACATCGGGTTAGTCGGCTTGAAACATTACAAAACACAAACAAAACGGCCATCAATGAGTTCGGGTGCGAACTCCTTGAAAAAAAACTTTTTGGGAAAAAAACTAGAAAAAAACAAGGGGAGTTTGCTAGGTGAAGGCTGTAGCGAAGCTACCCAGAAACACAAGAAGTTTGCTAGGCGAAGGTGCTAGCGAATGCAAACACAAGCAAAAGGGAGTAAAGTTCGCTAGGCGAAGGTGCCAGCGAAGCTCCCCAAAAAAAAACAGCAAGAAGTTCGTTGTGCGAAGGTGCTAGTGAACGAAAACAGAGGCAAAAGGGGGTAAAGTTTGCTAGGCGAAGGTGCCAGTGAAGCTGCCCAGAAAAAAACAACAATAAGTTCTCTAGGCGAAGGTGCTAGCGAATGCAAACAAAGGCGAAATAGGGCAAAATTCGCTAGGCGAAGATGCCAGCGAACATGACAAAAAAAAATCAAGAAGTTCGCTAGGCGAACTTCATGCTGTTTTGCCCAGAATATGCCTTTTTTTAGGGAAACAGTGGGAAAATGGAGCAAAGTTCGCTTGGCGAACTTGCCAGCGAACGTGACAATATTTTGAGTCTTTCAACTCAGGTCACTATGGAAGCTAAACTATGTTCTATCTCTTTTCTTGCTTATTTTTTACAATGGTTTCTTTGTCATATTTGAGACCTTATTACAACATACAATAACAACACATGATGATAAAAGCATGCAACAAATGTAAAGAGGTGAGAGCTTTAAAGGAAGGATACGCAAGAGTTCCTAGCTTCCTTCACCACCAATGGCTTTGTTGAATGTCCTCCTCCTTCTGATTTTCTAACACTCTTTTGTTCTCTCAAGGTTTACTTTTCAATCCTTTTTTCTGTTTTTTCTTACCCTCTTTTTTCCTGTTTTTTCAATGTTTATTTGCTCTCAATCTCTCTCTATGTCAATGTGTAGTGGATATTGAATGTGTGAATGTCCCCTTTTTCTACTGTTGTTACTTTTCTTTTATATCCAAAGCATTAGGGTTTGCACATGTCTTTAAATTTCAGAATTTCCACCCTTTGAAATGTCTAAAGCCACTTTCTTGATGCACCATTTTCCTCTAGAATCTTACTTTTCTGCTGCACTTTTGTTGTTGTACCAAAGCAATGGGTTTTGCACATGCTTCAAGTTTCAGAATTTCCATACTTGAAAAGGCTTATTACCACTTTCTTGGTGCAGCCCCATTTCTTTCCATTTCTAGCATGCTGCTTTTTGCTTTTGCTACTGCACTTTTCTAGTGCTGTCTTTTTTTCATTGCCTTCCTTTATTCACTTGTTCTTGGGTTGTACTTGTGGTCCATGCCTCTCCTTTTGACATCATTTTGAAGTTCTGAATTTTAGCATGTAAGTGAACCAACATGATCTAGTTTCCTCAAGTTTTGTGACATGGTTTATTTAGTTGGGAATAGTTGGTCATGGGGCTGTTTTGGATCAATTAAAAATGCCTTGAAATTGCCCATGAATAAGCATTAATGGTTGTTCTTTTGAAATGTTCCAATGTTGAATTAAACCTTAATTATTTTCCTTGGATATTTGTGGGTTATGAATTATATGTAGAGCATGGAGATTTGATGAGGCATGAAGGGTATCATAACATGAAATTAGTTAGAAACTTAAATTAAGACTAGAAATAACTTAATTTCTAAGCATTGCTTAGAGTTGGAAACTTTGCAACCAATGTGACATTCTTGCAAATGTCATGAAATTCCCTTTGTAATATTCTAATCTTGAATTCATGAATCTTGAATTTTGAATGATGGATTTCCCTTATACCATTATTTGAAGTGGGTGAAGTCTTGAATTATGAACTTGGCACTTCATGTCCATTAGGAATTTCGATCTTGAATATCTTAATATTTTTCAAGTAACATCTCCTTGAAGAAATCTACATGAGTAGACTTTCCAACTTAGATCAAACCTTAGATGATGAATCTTTTCTTCCATGTAGCCCATGATGGACAATTTTTCTTATTTGAAATGGAAAACAAATGAACCGACCAAATCCTTACCTTGTGAACCCACATGCTCGACATGTAATAGAACGATGTATGATATGACGAAAGTAAGGTATGAAGGGCTAAATGTGAAAATGAGGGTGTGACAACCTACACTAGCTTTTCCAAGTATTGCTCCTTTTTTGTTGTCTCCATAGGTTACAAATCCCTTCTTCTTTGCCACAAAGTCAATGAAGAGAGATATGTTTCATGTCATATGTCTTGAGCATCCACTGTTGAGAACCCATCTTCTCTTAGTAGTCTCAATATTTTGTACCTATGAATAAAATTAATAAAAATAGGTACCCAATTTTTTATTGGGTCCTTGGTTGTGAGTGAAATCTTGGTTGCATTTAGGCAACCATTGATAAACCCCTTTAGGGACCAAAAATCTCCTAAAGCGGCATTTAGCAATGGTGTGATCCTTCTTGCAACAATACCAGCGAGTAAAGTTAACTCTTGTATCACTTTTGCTATCTTGATTTTTGACCACATATGTATATTTTTGATAGGGATTAACCATACTTTTTATCAAATGTGTTTTATCAATAGCAAACGTGATTTTGGATTCTAGAGCCTTGTTAAGTTTGGCCTTGAGATTTCTAACCTCATTTTGCCAAATGTAACAAGTATCACATCTGAACTTAACTACTCTTTTTCTTACTTCCTCGCAATCCACCTTTGTTCCTTCCACTTTGGAAGCTTTTAGAGCCTCTAATATCCTTTCGGAATCGAGAATCTTTTGCTCTAGATGAGAAAATATTTGTTTGTTTGAGGCTAGTCGTTTAAAGGCTTCCTTGGCTTCATAGTGTAAGGTATCAAAGGCAGTTTGTAATTCAGAGTGAGACAATCTAGTAGAGTTTTCGTATTTTGCATGTCGTACCTTTTTGTTTTTCTTCTTTTGATAAGCGGATAGATAAAGATTGACGGATTCTTCTTTGTCACTAGAACTATCATCCTGGGATGACTCGCTATCGCTTTCCCATGCGATGTAAGCTCTTCTCGGCATAACTTGCTTCTTGTGTGACCGATTACTCTCCTTTCCATTGTCCTTTTTCCTTAAAGGACAATCCGGCTGGTAATGTCCGGCTTTTCCGCAATTGAAGCACGACCCTCTAACTCTACTTCCTTTGTTGTCCTTATTCTTAGAAGATCTTGATTATTTTCTGAAATTGACTAGATTCTTTTCGGAATGTTGGATACCATTTTTCCTTACATAGCGGTTGTATCGCTTCACAAATAGCCTCATATCCTCATTCTTTTCGTCATCTTCGTCATCACTCGAATCAAAATCACTCAGCTCTTTTGCGTAGGACTTTGAACAAGAAGCCTTTAGAGCTATGGACTTCTTTTCCGCATTTTTGGTTTTCTCCTTCTTTTCCCTTTTCTCAAATTGCTCGAGACTAAGAAGAACATCCTCGTGTTCTTGAAGCTTTCCAAAGAGTGTTGTAAGGTCTAAGGTCATAAGATCATTTGCTTCCTTTATGGAAATGACTTTAGGTTGCCATTCCCTGGTAAGACATCTTAAGACTTTATTAGTAGCAACATCATTGGAAACTGGTCTACCAAGTGAATTTAGTCTATTGGTAAGGTGAGGAAATCTCTTTTGCATGTCAGTAATGGTTTCCCCTTGCTCCATGTGTAAGAGATCAAACTCTTATGTCAAAGTATTGATTCTAGCTAGTTTGACATCATTTATTCCCTCATGGGCAACTTGTAATGAGTCCCACATAGCCTTAGCAGTCAAACAATGGGAAACTCTATAGTATTCATTAACTCCCAAGAAGGAGATCATAATATTTTTAGCTTTCCAATCGTAATTATACTTTTTCTCGTCTTCATCATTCCATTGTGCTTCAGGCTTAGGCACAATCCTTTTATTTTCATCGGTCATGGTTATTTCCATAGGACCATTCAAAATAATATTTCATACCTTCCTGTCAATGGAATTTATATGCACACGCATACAGTCCTTCCAGTAACTATAGTTTTCACCATTGAAAACAGGTGCTCTATTATAAGCCTCTTTTGGTTCTTTAGCCATTTCCTACTAAGTTATATGTGAAGCACGGAATCAACTGGTGCTCCTGATACCACTTGTTAGATGATGGCCCAGATCTAGAAGGGGGGGGGGGTTGAATAGATCACTTGTTTAAAACAGAGTCGGTGCTACCAAAAATTGGTTTTTAAAACTGTTTTAGGCGGAAGCGGCCAATGAACTATATTCGTCTAAAACAAACCTTTACCAAAAAAACCGGATATGCGTAAAGCATATGGAATTTAATAAAAACGAGATTTACGAATCACTAATTTGATCACACTTCAATCAGATTTTGTTCACTATAAGGTGAGACTATTTCCAATGCTTTAATATAGACAATTTGAAAAGACAGCACAATTATTTTTAGTTCACACAATTGGTCAAACACTTGGAGTGCAAAACACTACAAGTGAATTCCAATTTGAGATTAAAGTGCTCAAGTGATCTATTACAATCAAGGATTGTAACAAGCTTAAAAATTGGTTCAGCACTACTCACATCAGAATTTGATTAACACAATTGTTTGCACTCAAAACTTAGAATTTAAGCAATATAAACGTAAAGAAAGAAACACCAATTTATTGAGGCAGTTCCCCCGTCGTCCTTGCTCAGGGTACGTCTTCCCTCAATTCTAACAATAGAATTGAGACATGTATATATATATATATATATATATATATATATATATATATATATATATATATATATATATATATATATATATATATATATATATATATATATATATATATATATATATATATATATATATATATATATATATATATATATATATATATATATATATATATATATATATATATATATATATATATATATATATATATATATATATATATATATATATATATATATATATATATATATATATATATATATATATATATATATATATATATATATATATATATATATATATATATATATATATATATATATATATATATATATATATATATATATATATATATATATATATATATATATATATATATATATATATATATATATATATATATATATATATATATATATATATATATATATATATATATATAACTTGTTGGTCAGTGTTTACACGAGAAGCAAATAGAGATCAAACGATCAAATACAATTTACTGATGTAGAATCTATTTCTTCTCTTCCCTTGATTCAAGTTGAATCAAGTCCTTCGAACGCGGTGAGTAAACTTCCGACTATGGCACGCCCTTTGAACAACCCCACGGTCTTCAAATCTTGCTCGGCTGATTTCAGTCACGCACGTGTCGAACCCGAATCTTCCACTCACAATCCTCCGGTTACCGCTACTAAACTGACAAAACCACCCGTTCTTCGATTACCTTCGCTCGGCTGAATCTATGATGGACCGATTCGAGCAAAAACCTACAAAATCCAAGATTCTTGGAGGACAAAATCCTAACGGTTTTATTCAAGAAAAACCTACTGATTACTCAACCCAAAACAGATTACACCAATCCTATGTTTAGACGTTATCACCTCTAACAAGCAGAATGCACAACAAAAAAGATCATGTGTAGTTGTTGAGAAAATGCTATGAAGAGGATGAAGATGATGAGAACAAATCAGTATGTTATTTTCACTTTTCTTATTTTTCTAAGTGTTAAAAGGAAGAGCAAAACTCACTTTATATACAAGACATAACTTATTAACAAACATAACCAACACCAAGACTGTTTCACATAACAGATTTTTGACTGAACATAAGCGAGCGGTCGACCTATACAGAAGGGAGGGTCGACCTGAGCTTACCCTGAATTCCTGATTGTGCAAAAAAAACAGAACTTTGCATCGACCAGAGCAGGTCAAGCGTCGATGCAAAGCATGCCGATTTTGCCAAATAGAAATGGACACAGTATGAGTCGACCAGAGGGTCGACGCGAGCTCTCTTGAGAGTAGACCAAAAAAAGACTATTTGTATGAGTCGACTGGAGCTAGCTTTGAGTCGACTCAAAGCCCTAAAATATGCAGAAATGCTTACTTTCATATATCAAGTCATTTTTTAGGAACTCTATAACATAGTAAGCTTAACAAGCTTGACCAACCCTACATGAAGCATAGATTTAGCCATTTCTATATGTATCAATAATGTTTTTGACGAATGTTTGACTCACGAGGGATAAGACATGCATATGTGACACGATGATACCGTCCAAAGTACATTTTTCTATCGATCTATGTTTTGACATCATTGAAACAAGTGTATCTACCTATGAGGATTAACCTCACAAGAAGATGAAACAAGCTACTACCATCTCTAATTTGGAAGAAGTAGCACTGTTAAACTCCAAGTTGGAAAACATGACAAAATCTATATGTATGATAAATAATAGGTATGATATGTTGGATGAGATATTGGAAGTTGGGAAAATGTCCAAAAATTTAAAGGGAATATGGTTTGACCCTAGGTCCATGAGCAATAAGGACATAAGTCATTCTAAGAAATTTGTTACTCTTGAGAACAAAATTGAGTTTCAAATGTTGGACCACATGTTGCAGCATCCTACACGACATGTGTATTCCTATAATGGTAAGAACATGAACTTAAACAGAAAGTTCCATCATTGTGGAAGATATGAGCATACAAGGCCCTACTTCTTTAGATTGTATGGTTATCATCAACCCTAAAGTCAACCCAGACCCAAAAGGAAAGGGAAGCAAGCTCAAGCCAAGAAAGTGTGGAAACACAAAGTTGAATTCAAAACCCTCATAACTCAAACATCTACTAGAGAGTCTTCAGAGAATGAATGGGTCTTTATAGTGGGTGCTCCAATCATATGATTGGTAAAGATCTATTCCTTAAAGAAGTCAAATAATTCTCTCGAAGATCAAGGGAATTGGAAAGGTGGGCCAGGACTTCCTTCCCTTAATGGTGTGTTACTGGTAGAAGGCTTAATTACAAATTTGATCAGTATAAGTCAACAGTGTGATCAAAGATTCAAAGTAAGCTTCAACAAGGGTGAATGTGTTGTCACCAGCAAAGAGCATGAGGAAGTGATAAATGGCTCAAGATTCAAAGACACCTGCTACTTGTGGAGATCTGAGTCAACCTTCTGTAAGACATTCAAGGATGAGAAAAAGTCTAATAAAGAGAGTGACAAGATTTCTAAAGGAAGAATGTCTGACACGATGCTGGAACATTCTTCTCGACATTTGATCTCTAAAAAAGAAAAGAAGCCCGTTCAAACTCTTAATCATTTTCTTGGGTGTCAAGTTAGTCAGATCCAAGCTAGAACACATGATTCTTATATTAAATTTGAAGTTCAGACATTGAAGGGCACTTGTGTTATTTGTGTGGCTAAGAAGTTATTACTAAAAAGGTGTGTAAAAAGGAGTTTCCTCTCTCTTGAGATCATTACCACACTACAAAATTGGCACTACTGAATTAGATGGCATTTTCAAAAATCTATTGCTCCCTCTCACCTAAAAAGGCCAGTCTATCTCATTTTCCCTAAGCATAAATTATTTTTACTTACCATTCTAAGCCCTCGAACTAGGTCTCTAATGAAAATGGAAAGCAACAAGACTACTAAACCTGCTCCTATCACAAATGCTCATGGGGTAAAAATGTCTGAAGTCAACCTAAAAGAAAACCCCTCCTCGAAAAAATCTAGGTTTTTTGGGTCCAACAACAAAATTGATGATAACAAGGTGATTCAGGATGTTGTGCCACTCAGGATGATTATGCCAGTGAATATCTCAACAACTAAATACAAGGCAACTGATCCTAAGAAGAAAGCTTCTAAAACGGTAAGTCCTTCTAAAATCAAACCATATGATCCTTTTGTGGTAGAAAAATTTGTAGGTGGAGACCATAGGGATAGAACAAAAATAATAATTAGAGAATCTGTTAGACCTACTAACATGTAGAGACCATGTTGAACCATCTAGGGCACTGCATGGTGACCAACCCTCTAAGAAGACTGTAGTGGATCACTATGTGGATATTTATTTTCATGAAAATCGTGTCTTATCTAAGTCATGGAATCCCAAGATAAATAAGATGAAAGTCAAGGCAAGAAAAGTTGGGAAGAAGATCAAAATTAAGTAGAAGAATATGTTCCTATTGCAACAAATATGAAAAGAATCATTGGTGGTGTCAACAAATCTCAGAAGTAGGCTGAGGATGTGGATGAAGAAACAGAAACAGACGAGGAACATATTGAAGCAAGGTCGATTTCTACAAAAGAGAAAGAGAAGAGTAAATAAAAGGATACAACTGTTAAGTCCCCTATGAAGGAAACTATGATATCATCTAAAAGGTCTGAAGCTAAAAGGAATGAGGTAGAAAGTATTCTTTCTGAAAAGAAGACTCTCAAGAGAAAACTAGTGGCATATAGTGACTCTGAGTATGATGTTGAAGCAATGTCCTGGACATTGTGCCCTCATCTAGAAAAAGATTGGAGGAAGGAAAATTCTTGTTAAAAAATAGAAAAATGGAAATATGGTTAACAAAGAAGGATTGCCCAGGAAAGGGAGATAAGTAAGGATACCCTTAGAGATCATGAAGTTCTAAAGTTACTCAAGGAATCTTGTCTACTGAAAATTGTGTTAGATTTTGGACCATGTTATGAAATGTTGGTTATGGAATTCATTATCAATCTCTCTCTTGAGTGCACTAAGGAAGGAAGTGGAAAATTTAAGAAAGTGTATTTTCGAGAATGTTGTGTGAATTTCTCCCTAAAAGTCATCAATGATTATCTAGGTAGAAATAAGTTGAATGAATATGATGAAATCCCCTCCTTAGACAAAAATTCTAGAGTTATCACTGCAAATCAAATCAAGGAATGGCCAAGAAAAGACCTTTTCTCTAATGCTAAAATGAGTGTGAAGTATTTATTGGTTTACATGATTGGTGGATTTAACTGGGCTCCCACCCACCATAGCTCAAGCATATCTTCTGGCTTGGATAAATTGATTTATAAAATCGGGACCAAGGCCAAAATCAACTTTGGGGAATATGTCTTTGACCAAACCATGAAGCATGCATAATATTTTGCTACCAAGCTCCCTATTACATTCCCTTGCATAATCACAAGAATTATTTTGAAGCAGCATCCAAACATCATCAAGCCTCTAGATGCAAAAGCAAGAAACACACTTCTCTAACTTTTGACTATAGGATATTTGAGGGGTCTCATGTCTAAAACATTGATCTGACTAAGAGCCAAGGTCAATCTACTAATACAATGTCATCTATAATTTCAAAAACCACCAAACGAGCTATGTTGTATGAGCTAGTATAGATTTCAAATGCTCTGCAAGCTTCAATCACTAAAAGTACAAAGAGAAAAAGAGAAAGAAGTAAGTAGATGAGTTAATCAAACTGATTCACTGGGTGAAGGAGGTAGAAAAAGACATTGGATGTGAAAAGAGTTAGACTATGTAGAAGAGGAAGACAATTACGAGTAATACATCTTGGGAAAGGAATATGCCTGCCACAATGTACCCGACATCTAGTAGGACAAGGGAACAATTGTTGTAGTTGTTTGCTGGAAATTTATTTACCTTTAGTTTTTTTCTGATTTGTTTCTGGTTTTGTAATAACTATCATCTTTTTATTACCTACAATGTAATTCATATGGTTCAATAATTAGGATTTTCTTCTATGATCTTATTTGCGGTAGTCTTTGCTATCTCGACTGTGTATGTGCTAACATACTAAACTATGCATGAATGGCTTCTAGATACTATTTTGATATACTAATCCTTTGTAAAATTATGGCAAAAAGGGGGAGTAGTATTGGTATTGGTGTTGTTGAGGTAACACGTGTATTTTTTTAGTACTAACCATCTGGGTAAGTGCTAATTTTGTGCTCATATGTTGCAACATCAGGTAAGACATCTAGACCTTTTGATGTGAGCTTTTATGTTAGTTGATTTTTCAGTTTTTGTTATTAGCTAATAACTGTTTTTCTTATGCATGACTAAGTATGTGAATGATTACATGCTGATAATTGTTAGTTAGTAGGATTCTATGTTATTAACTATGAGCTGACTCAGTCTTATGCATGACTAATTTGTGAATGATTGTGTGTGTGTCTAATTGATTATAGAGCATTACTTTGTGTGGCATTTGTGATAAATGCTACTGATTTTCCGCTAATATGCTCAACTCTGATGAAAGTTACTGTTGATGATTGTATGCACTAAAATCTGTCACTTGTTCTAGTTTGAATAAGTGTTATACCTTGAAGATTTTTTTTGCCACAATTTGCCAAAGGGGGAGATTGTTATTCCTTTTAGATTGGTTGGATTTTGCAAAAAAACAATTCAAAGTGTTCAAGATTAATCTTGCTTTGCTTAAGTTGTATGGAGGTGAAAAATGGACACATGTTGGACACGATGTCATAACATGTTGATACGACATCTTGGCTTTATGCAACAGATCATTGCTACCGCATTTTAGACGATTTCTAATCAAAGATTGGATCATATCTTATTGCTAATTGGCTTATTAATATGATTAGATGGTTTGTTTGACAGCTGGACAATGATTGATTCAGATTTAAATGAAGATTTAAATTGAAACAAATAATATCTTCTAGAGGTTTATGGAACATATAATATCCAATAGATTAGCATTAATTCTGGACAAAATTAAAGTTAATATCCAAGAAGAAAATTCCATAGTTATTATGTTATATAATGAACTCAAACCTATATTGAAAGCAAGCATTCACATTGGATATTTTAGAGTTCTAGTGTTTACAAGATTCCTTGTTATTTTATGTACACCTATATGTTTAAGTAAATTAGCATATAAGTTATATACTTAACATCTTTATGTACACCTCTAAGTAAAAAGGTTTATCATATTTAGGTGAAGTTATAAATAGAAATTCATTGGGTATTGTTAGGAAGAGACATTAAATAACATAGGGTTTGTTGTTGTTTATAAGACAAATTGTACTAAGCTACTAATAGTGAATTTTCTTTCTTCGAAGCCAACCCTTCAGATGTAGGAGCTATTTGCATCAAACAGGGTTACTAATTTTTGTGTTCTTTATTGTTTTCCTGCTCCATCATATTGTACAACTTAATCTATATTAATTGTTATGGTTTTGTTTTATCTTGTCGAACCAATTTTCTAAGACATCGTGTTCGACACTTGTCCCTTGAATAACAGAACTTTACTGTTGTTTTGAACACCTTTCAATTCTTGACTATTTCAGTTGTTTTTTTTATCATCAACGCCTCATTATACAAATTTAAGTAATTATTTATGGATTTAGGAAATATATAAATCCACATAACATTAAGAAAAATCACCAAGTCATTTTTACATTTTAGTATACTTTTGTGCATTGTTATTTTTCTATTTTAGTATACAAGTGTCGTTATTGTGTTATTGTTAAAATCTCCTTTAAGTAACATTTGCTACAACTTCAAATTTTAGTTATAGATTTATTTTATGAATATGTTTGTGTTCATGCCTGCTATTTTATTTAGTTTAATCTTAAGCATGTTCGAGTAGAAATTTTTAGGATTTGGGACATGAGGATTGTCTAATTGACATACCTCATGCAAGGTATCTGATGAATGATTAATAACTAGAATGTTCTTTTTGGTTAAATTTTTTTTAACAAATATGTTTGTTACAAAAGTAAAAACATTTTAAGCATTAATTATTTGCTAAGAGGTATAATTGATGCTTGGATTAGATTTTATTACTAATGCTTGGTAGGTTATGTTTCAATCTATGAACCAATATTTTATTATGAATAGAAGGAAAAGAATAGTTATCTAGAGTACTATAATTCAATCTATGAACCCATGGATGGTATTTTCATTCTGTTGTAAGGAATTTATAACATAGATAATTTGGTCTTTAGGTACTCCATATCTTCTTGGGTCCTTTTAGGTAAGTCCTAGAGGGTTTCTTGTTCTTAGATGTTTTAAGCTTTTAAGATTTAAAAGTTGAGAGCGATGTATTATCATGCTTTCTCTTTAATGAAAATACGAATAAAACACGGAAGTTGGTGTTTCTGGGTATGTGAAGGGAAACAACAATCATAAAACAAATATATCAAAGCAGTAAAAAAAATTCCTTTAATCGTATCATTACAAATGATTATGAATCATTAATTAATGGTTACCTCTTTAAGAATATTCAACGATAATAAAATGAAATACTGATCACAAGTGTCATACGGATGACAATGACTTTAATCAATCCAAGTGAGCATAAATAGAAGTATGGTGTGAGCCGTTTTATGCGAAGGTTATGTGACTATTAGGATTATCACCTTTGGGAAGTTTTTTTTTTCTATTTATAGAGGGAGATCCTCTAAAACCCAAGAGAGTTTAATTTTAGACTTACCCAAAATAAATCCAATAGTATTTCTTCCTACTTGAGCCGATGCCACAACAATGTTGGTCCATTAGGATATTGGGTTATGATAAGCGTGACATAGTATCAATAAATGATTATGATGGTTCCTACCCAATATTAACCTTTAATCTCGGCCCAAAAGTGTGAAGCCAAATAAGTCGATGATATTTATGATGATATTCCATAAATGACATCTGGTTAATGACAACAAAAGACAAAATATCAGTCTTATGAAAATGACCCAAAAGAATGTTTGGGCTTGCCCTAGAAAAGTACCTGAACTAGAAAGTTAATTATACAAGGATCGTCAAATAAAAAAATGAATTATATTCCTACATATTTCTACTTGGACGATGATGATTAGAATAAAGTCATTAGTCTACAGAAACCCTAATAGAACCTTTATATAAAGGGCCAAAGACGTCTAATCAAGGTCCATGCTCTCAAAAACCTAAAAACACTACTCCTTTCCTTATTCATCCACTTGCTTAGGTGTTGATGTGATTGCAAGTAGCCCCCCCACATACACACACACACACACACACACACACACACACACACACACACACACACACACACACACCTTTTTTACCAGTCCAGAGGGGATCTTGTATGAAAAAGCGCAATAGGACGTTATCATCTTATCGAGCTCAAACCTCATATTTGCATATTTGGGCCTGTAAAGATCATTGGCATTGTCTATGAGAATAAATGTTTATGTTATTCTGTAATACCCCAAATTTTACCCTTACATTTAGTCAGGTATTTCGCATATCATCTCATATGTACATTTGCTAACCACTAACAAGTTATGAAGGTGTTTGTTTTGCAGATTGGGTCCCAGGGGTATTTTGGTCATTTTACACAAATTCTACCAATTCCTTGAAGACGGGCTGTTATTAAAATTCTGAGGCATTTGATACGTTATGGTTTTGAGGCATTTATCAATCACCAGTTCTGATCATATTGAGATTTGGCATTTGGTCAGTGGAGTTTAATTACGATTAGTTTTGCTGTTGATGCTGAAAATGTTGTGATTACGGTGCCCATATGTGTTTGGTTATGAAACAATTGGTTAACATTTTAATCGGATGATGAGATTAGGATCACAAATACCACTTGGGAATATTTATGTTTTATGCCTATGTTAATGAATTAAATACTTGTGGATTTATTCACATTTGTTTATATTTTTTAACTAAGAATAAAATATAAATAAATTCAAAACTTTGAGAATTTTATTTCATAAATAATGCTATCATACAAGAATGTGGATGTTGCTTCATATTTTACAAAGTACTGTTACAAGGAAGTACATTAAAATTCTCAATCCTAAGGGATTACATTAAAGCATCTATCCTAAATCCTAAGAGTATCTAAAGGTCTTCAGGTTGTACTTGAACTTCTCCATGAATCCTCAGCTAACCTGCACATCAAAAGAGAACAGACAGTACAGAAAAATGTTAGAAGTTTTTTTCGACACTCTCAGAACAATGTCATCATCGAGTGCCGGGAGTGGCACAACCGAAGCTGCGTCCTACCCCCGTTACCGATCCGCGCCGTGGGCGTCAGATCAGGTAATACATGTTCTTATCAATATGGGACATCCGAGAGATAGAAAAAATAAATGAAGTGGGACTGATTCGTTTTGCCGCGATTGGATTTCCAAACTGATACGAGAATGAGGCAACATAGGCAAGTTCTGACTCAGACCCGGATGCCGGCAGGTCTGAGTCGCTTTGGTTTCAAAACTTCCCACACCTGAAAATCCACAAACACATCAATATCAGTTTCAGCATTCAAAACTCAAAATGATTCATAAGATGCCATAGGCATCAAACTGCAGCAATCCTGAACAGGACAAAAGAATTGAAATACAAGCCAAAACCGCATCAAAGTGCAAACAGAACACCGTATACAAACTAAACAATGCATCAGAAGGCAGACTTATGCGCAAGAAGCCATAAGAAAATATCTCGTAGGTCTGTCACAACAGGATCCAAAGAAAGAGGTAACAGCAGGTTCAAACAGAATAAGAAAATGAAGTACAAAAACAGGTTGCATCAAGCTGCATCCAAACAGTGTACCGAAAGTCCAGAAAGCATCAGAGCCACAAAAAATGTGGATAACTTCACCGAAGTGGCATCAGGCAACAACACAAATCACGGCACCCGTAACAGCACCATCAAAATCACAACAGCAGCTGAACCAAACGTGAACTCAGCTCACAAGGCATCATGGAATTCATGTCATTGGAACAACAGACACAAGGATAAGCTTGCCGTAATTGAAATCCGAGCCAGCACATATGCGGGAAACCGGGCTCAGCAAATATCATTGCCCAACAATCAAGCAACCGAACTCATGGCAATCGCGGCCTCATCGAAGAGTTTCCCTCATCGGGCTCAGACAAGCTGTCATCATCGCCACGTACCATCCTCGGCGGCGTTTAACTCAACCAAAGTGTAGTACCTATCCTGGAAAAAAGAATAGAAAAGTATAAGTGAATTCCAACTGATAACCAAACTGAACGAAGCAAGTTCAGAACAAAACTAAAACATATCAGTTCAGAGCGAATCATGATCCAATGTGCAAGGCACATTGGAAAAACAAAGCGCAAAGTTTAGGGCTCAGTTCACACATCATAGCCCAAGGTTCACAATGAAATCAGTTGAAATCAGAGATTACGAGAGCCAAAGGTTCAGTTCACAAACATCATATCCAGCTTCAGTTCAAGAAAAAAGTTCACGAGTAACTGAACGCCGCGAGTTCACCATACAGGAGACCCAGGCTCACATTTAAAGAAAGCATCAAAATCTGCGAAACAAGTTCACATAACTCTGTTAGGAGAAAATGAAACAGGGTCACTAAATTGAATCAGGAAAAAGGCGTATCACGAGTTCACAACTATCAGAATGGAAACAAGTATCCGTATTTCAGAAGGTCAAAACAATTCACAATATCCAAAATAGGTTTGGTTCCAAGACAGATCAAAGTAAGCCCGTTTCTGAAAGCAAATCGAATCAAGCTGGGAATATACATTCCAAATGAATCCAAAAAGGAAGTTTTCGAACCGAATAAGCCATATCAGCAACGAATCCCAATCATATCTGAAAACCAGTAAAATCAGATTAGAAAAGGAAACCCCGATCAAATCAGAAAGATATAGTTTGTGAAAGTCATTGTCCCAAAAGGTGCTCAATCAAATAATATCAAATCAAATCGAAAATCGGATTTCATGGAAGAAAAACAAAAATCACAAAGGCCCAAAAGAGAATCAGAAAGTATATAAAAAGAACAGTCTCACCGTGTCAAAAACCCTAGAGGGAGAGTGGAGAGAACGACGATAAGGCGACGGGAATCATCAAACCCTCACGCGAGCAATATTTCGCCGAAGGAGATCGCCAACATCGTCCTATTTCAACGACGGGCAAAGTTCCCCCCTGAGCTCAGAACAATCTTCATCATTGCCAGTTTCTGCTCATAGCCGTTTACGCCACAAAAAACGTGAGTATTGCATGCGTAAAGTTTTGAATTTAATCTGTGTGATTCATGATATTTCAGGGATAACTCAAAGAGGAACAAGATCGCGAACGGGATGAAGAGTGAGTAGAGAGAGGATACGAGAGAATGAAGACGAGCGCGGCGCCGCTATGATTAGGGTTTCCAAACCCTGAGTTTTGTGTTCCCCATCGTGACGGGTTTGGGTCCGGATGTAACTACCGGCCCAACCCCTTTTTTATTTTATATTTTTTGTTTACTTATAATTATTATGTTTTTTAAGAATTTATTAATTTTTTTTTTAATGCTATTAAAGCCTATTTTCAAAAATAAAATATAATCTTTTTCTAATTAATAATAATTTTTTTTTTATAATGAAAACCCTTTTAAAAAAAAAAATAATAATGATAACATAAAAAAAAATAAAATAATAAATTTTTTTAGATTATTAAATTAAAACTATTTTTTTGAAAATTAACTTAATTTTTTAGTATTAAAACCTCTTTTAACTTAAATCATAGATTTTTTTCTTTATATCAAAAATAAACAGCTAAAAAGCCTCAAATCTTGCATTTTTATTCTCCACTGTCTCATAGTTCTTTTGGTCGCCATCTGACGTTGCCTACTAACACTGTTCATTCGTTTTACAGCTTGCTATGTTTACTGTTATTTATTTTATTTTTCAATTCAAGTTTCGTTTATAATTGTAACTGTTTCTTGATTGTAATCCCGCGAACCTAATAATCGCGTTTACTTTTCGCATTTAATTTCTGCTGATGAATGATTTAAATTTCTGCTGATGTATCGCAATATCCTGTCACCTTACGCATCCGAAGGAATTAGGTCTAGCATTTGACCGCCGTGTCAATAGTCCTCAACCTCAAAACCTCAAAACTACACCCTTACAAACCCTAATTTTCACAAATGTCTCGCCGCAGGCAAGATTACAATTTTACCCCTAGCATTAGGTCAAAGAGCCGCCGCGCTCATTTTAGGGTTTCCCGCCGTGGAATCCCTAACCTAACCTAACCCTAATTACAACTTAACAATTCAACGTAGAAATTTGGAGTTCCTACACTCCGCGTAAGCGTGTCCCTAAGATACGTTTATTCCCCTTGAGACCTTGACCACAGTCAAGAAGTCTCTAACCTCCCTTTTGAGGGGAACTACGATTACTCTGATTCCACTCCCGTAAGGATACGTAGGCACAAGATGCGATGTCTTGCCGAGTAAACTTAGAATTAACCCCTTAGGTCTTCTTTCTCACTTTTAATCCTTTGTACATATACCTTAAGCAAATAAATAAAGCAAATAGTAAACATCTGAACAAAAGGTTCCTGTAGAGTACTACAGAAGTTTAGGGTGCTAATACCTTCCCTAAATTTAACCAACCCCCGAACCCTAGATCTTTCCCCGCATTGTGCTTACGATGCAAAAATAGGTTTTCCCTCTTTTGACCTTTTCCTTCGGATAAATCAAAGAGCGGTTGTGAATTGAATTGCGATTCAAATTAATTAATAATTTGATATCCTATTTCCACCGCAACAGAAAATGGCGACTTCACTGGGGAGCATTAAAAGTTTGAGGGTTATCCCTAATTTGTTCATATTTATTATTATTTGTCTTATTATTCATTTGCATGTATATATTTGTGCTTTGATTGTGGGACAGTACCTTGTGTTGTGAGATAAGTCCTACGCCCGGACTAGTGACATTATTATAGGATGGGGATATATTCGATGAGGCTTATAGGGAGTTGAATCCCGACCAAGCTGATTCGAGAATCTCTGCTCAGTTGAGACCCTTTTGAAAATGGTTCGGTTGAACGAGTAATCGCGAAAACTTTTTCCATGGTCGATTGGAGTCTGTGATATTGAGGACCGTAGTACCTTAACACCACCTTGGCCTTATTTAGGACGTAGTGCGGGAGCTATGTGGGAGTAATCTTACAATGGCTGCTACGCGATACTACACTCAAAAGAGGTTCTCTTGAGAATATTATTAATCCCCGAGTCAATCGGAAGGTTGATAATATCCGAAAGATGGGCTGATGACTTTGGGCACTTTTTAGAACCTTGTTCTGCAGGTACAACTAACCTATAGTACACTCCTTTTGGGGATGGGTAGACCTTAACTCCACACATGACTTTAACCTAGGGCTTTGTGTGTTTTCATGCATTGCATCCATAAAGCATCTCATTGTATTTCATGTAGTTCAAATGCCATTTACAGGTATCGCGGGATATCATGAATAAAAAAAAAACAAAATGAAAAAACAAGAAAAAGATTTCTTTGGTACCCCACGACATTCGTAAATGTTTGAATTCCATGAAATCTTCATTTACATCCACATTTCAGCATCATTTTCTGCATTGCATGTGTCTTCTGTTTTCTCATGTTCGGTTCTCCCGCCTTCCAGTTTCGTCACCCTGAGTTCTCGGCACCAATACAACACCAGAGCTCAAACTCGGAAAAGAATGGAGGATCAGGCAAAAGAGATTGATCGCCTTAGCAATGAACTTGAAGACCTTCGAGGGGGTATGGGGCGTATGATGGAATTGTTACATGTCATGAATGCTAAGATGGATACCCAGCCCACTGTTGTTTCTGAGATTACCGGCGTTACTGTGGACCCTCCACCAAGTGTGACCGTAGCAAGGGACCCACCTTATGGTCTTGCTCCAGGTTTTGTGCCTCCTCAAGCCACTGTTCCGATTAATCAACCTGTTCAGCAAGCCGTGCCTTTATTTTCTGAAGTTTCTAGGGGGGCTCCTATCTTTGCACCACCTGTTATACACACTCGTGCGCAACCGTACTTCAATGAGACAGTTTTTGATAATCTTGATGAGAATGTTGAGGGCTATGAGAAACATGATAAGCTTCGTGAGGAAGTAAACACTATCGTCCAGAGATTGAAAAAGGTAGAGGGTGATCAAATTTTTGGGACTGCTGCAAGGGATGTTTGTTTGGTCTCGGGTTTGGTTATTCCCCCGAAGTTCAAAACTCCGAATTTCGATCGTTATGAAGGTGCCACCTGTCCTAAGAGTCATCTGATCATGTATTATCGCAAAATGGCTGCCCATGTTGAGAATGATAAACTGATGATTCATTGCTTCCAAGATAGTTTGAAGGGTGCTTCCTCCAAGTGGTATTTAACTTTGGACCAGTCTCGCGTCAAGAGCTTTCAAGATTTATCTGACGCTTTCATCAAACACTACAAGTACAATATGGATCTGGCTCCTGACAGAAGACAGTTGCTGAGTATGTCACAAAAGAATTCTGAGTCATTCAAAGAATATGCCCAAAGGTGGAGAGAGACTGCTTCGCAGGTAGAACCTCCTTTGACCGAGAAAGAGTTAGCTGATTGGTTTGTCGACACGGTCCGTCCAGAATTTTACGAGAGAATGGTGGGCAGTGTGACTTCAAATTTCTCCGACATCGTTGCTGTGGGTGTCAAGATTGAATTGGGTATGAAAAGTGGTAAAATGACAAATAATCATGGCACTTCTAAGGATCAGCCGAAGAAACCTCCGTATAGCTCCCAGAAAAAGAAGGAAGGTGAGACCAATGCTATATCCTCTGGTAGACCAAGAGAACGTTTTTATCGACATCCGCAAGGTTATGCTCAACCCCAAGGGTACCCGGTCCAATATGCTCAACAACCCTATGTGGCAGCTATTACACCTTCTTTCAATCAACAGGTTCCCATGTATCAACCTATGCAACAACCTCCTGTTTATCCGCCTCCTGTCAACTATCTACAGGCGCCCAATACTCCTGCTCCTCAACAGCCAAAGAGTCCGGCTTCTCGCCAGAATATGCCGAACAGAAGAACGTATAAACCTTGTCCGCCGATTCCGATGACTTTTACCGAGTTGTATCCCTCGTTGGTCAAGCAGGGTCTCATCACTACCCGGGCTTTGGGTCCGCCTCCTAATCCTCTACCCGCCAATTACAACGCCGCCGCTCATTGTTTATTTCATGAGGGTGCGCCTGGTCACGACCTGGAGAATTGTTATGCTCTCAAAAATATTGTCAGAGATTTATTGGAAAAGAAGATTTTGTCATTTGAAGATCCTCAACCGAATGTTAAGAAGAACCCTTTCCCTAACCATGAGAGTGTCAATGCCATTAGTGTTGATTCGGGGGAAGGTTATACCTTTGACGTTGGACAGATTAAGACTCCTCTCAAGATGTTCCATTCGAAACTGTTTGAAGCTGGCCTGGTAGATACTTCCCACGTTGCATGCGTAAGTTGTGAAGCCAGTACTAAGGGTTGTGTGTTGGTTCAGAATGATGTTCAGAGGTTGATTAATGAGGGTGTTTTACAAGTGACAAGCCAAGCCAAGAAGGATGTAGTCGCTGTGGTTGAGCCTGTCTTCCATCAGCCTGAATCAAAGGGTAAGGTACCAGTGTTTAATCTATCAGGGGCAGGTTCCGCCAATCTCGTGTTCGATATACTGAAGTCGTATATCCCTGAAGTGAATCAGCCTAAGCCTATAGTTATTCGAAGACCGAGTCCGTTTCCTTTCAGTGATCCTAAAGCTGTGCCTTGGAAGTATGACGTGACGATGATTGACAAGGAGTCTGGGAAGGTTATTCCAAATGAAGAGGCTAAGGGTGCGGTGACCAATATCGCAGAGGTAAGCAGGATGACTCGCAGTGGCCGTGTGTATACTCCCCATTCCAATGAGGTCCCACCCAAGGAAATAACTAGTATCCCAATACCTGCCAAAGACAAAGGAAAGGGAGCTGTTACGAATGATGAAGATGCTGAGTTTTTGAGGATCATCAAGAAAAGTGACTATAAAGTTATTGACCAACTTCATCAAACTCCTTCCAAGATTTCGATTTTATCTCTGTTGATGAGTTCACCCGCTCATAGGATGGCCTTGCAGAAGGTTTTGACTCAAGCACATGTGGATCAAGATATCAGCACCAGTCGGTTTGATAGTGTGATTGCCAACTTGACCGCCTGTAACACCCTCAGTTTCAGCAATGAAGAGTTACCAAAGGAGGGGCCGAACCATAATCGTGCTTTACATATATCGGTAAGATGTCAGAAGGACAATTTAGCGAGAGTGCTAGTGGACACCGGGTCTTCTCTGAATGTTCTACCCAAGAGGGTTCTTGATAAGTTGGCTTGTAAAGAGACTGTGTTGAAACCTACTCCTTTGGTTGTCAAGGCTTTCGATGGCTCTCGCCGGTCGGTAATGGGGGAGGTTGAGCTTCCTGTCCTGATTGGTCCGCAGGTTTTTAATATCACGTTTCAAGTCATGGACATTAATCCCAATTACAGTTGTTTACTTGGAAGGCCGTGGATCCATGTCGCTGGGGCAGTAACCTCAACGTTACATCAGAAGATGAAATTCGTGATCGATGGAAAGTTGGTTCTTATACACGGTGAGGAGGATCTGATGGTCAGTAACCTGTCTTCGTTCCGTTACATCGAGGCCGATGAGAATGCTTTAGAAATCTCCTTTCAAGCACTTGAGATCGCCAATGCCGTTCTGCTAGAAGTCGAAGAGACAGTGGGTCCGGGTAATCCATCTTTCGCATCACTGAAGAGTACCAGAGCAACCATTGACAGGGGCATTCCTGAAGGTTGGGGAGAGGTAATTGATGTCAAGACCAAGACTGATCGCTCTGGGTTGGGTTACAAACCAACTCAGAATGGAGCTACCACAACTGTCGAAGGGCGTCCGAAGGTTATCCAAGAGGTATTTGTCAGCAGAGGTTTCCAAATCAATGCCATCAGCGACTGTGAAGAAGATGAAGAGCTGAGCAACCTGGTGTTTAAGGGTGATGCAGTTCTGAACAACTAGGAGGCCGTAGAGATCCCTGTTATTTTCCCCTTGTCAAAGTAATTACTGTTTTAAAAAAAGTTTCATTTACATTTACAAATAAAAATCCGTAGCTCTGCCCAAGGCTATAGGGTCTTTTATTGGGCCACCTTTCATTCCTAAAAAGATATTAATAAAAGCATTTTGTTCAACTCCACTTTGGTTCATTTGCGTTTTTCGTTTTCACCTTTAAAAATGAAATTGGCAACCTTCTTCCCAAAAAAAATAAAAACAGCATTTCATTCGTACATATCTTCGAGCATTTTAATTAAGTAAGCCTTCCATCATGCAGAGACATCGTAAACCTTGTTGGATCCAATGACTTTACTGACACTCCTGACTGGGATGCACCCATCAATCAAGCTGAGGACGAGGGTGAAGAAGATTTTGAAGTACCCACTGAACTGACGAGATTGATTGAGTACGAGTACACAGAGCTTCAACCGCATAAAGAGCAGGTGGACTTAATTAATCTCGGTACAGATGAGAGCAAGAAAGAGGTCAAGATTGGTGCAATGCTTGGGACAGAGATTAGGCCGAGGTTGGTTGAGTTGTTAAAAGAGTATATTGATGTGTTTGCGTGGTCGCATCAAGATATGCCGGGCCTGAACACAGATATTGTTGTTCACAAGTTGCCACTTAAGCCAGATTGTCCACCTATCAAGCAGAAACTCCGAAGAACGAGACCCGACATGGCTTTGAAGATTCGAGATGAGGTTAAAAAGCAGTTGGATGCAGGTTTCTTGGCGGTCGCAAAGTATCCAGATTGGGTTGCCAACATCGTGCCAGTGCCTAAGAAAGACGGTAAAGTTAGGATGTGCATAGACTACAGGGATCTGAACAAAGCAAGTCCGAAAGACGACTTCCCACTGCCACATATTGACACACTGGTAGACAATACAGCCAATTTTGCGTTGTTCTCATTTATGGATGGTTTCTCTGGTTATAATCAGATCAAGATGGATCCAGATGATCGAGAGAAGACTACTTTCATTACTCCTTGGGGAACCTTCTGCTACAAAGTCATGCCCTTCGGTTTAAAGAATGCAGGGGCAACTTACCAACGCGCTATGACCACTCTTTTTCATGATATGATGCACAAAGAGATTGAGGTGTATGTGGACGATATGATAGCCAAATCTCAGAGTGAAGAGGAGCATCTAGACCATTTGGTGAAATTGTTTGAACGACTCAGGAAATATCAGCTGAAATTGAACCCTGCTAAATGTACCTTCGGTGTCAGATCTGGAAAACTGCTTGGTTTCATTGTTAGCCAGCGAGGGATTGAGGTAGATCCTGACAAAGTCCGAGTCATTCAAGATATGCCGGCTCCGCGAACCGAGACGCAAGTTAGGGGTTTTTTGGGACGTCTGAATTACATTTCCAGGTTTATCTTTAATATGACCGCTACTTGCGAGCCGATATTCAAGTTGCTTTGCAAGGGGCAGACAGTTGAGTGGAACTCTGATTGTCAGAAAGCGTTTGAGAAGATTAAGGGCTATTTGCAAGATCCCCCTATTCTGATCCCTCCCGTACCTGGAAGACCGTTGTTTATGTACCTTACTGTTCTTGAGAAGTCCATGGGTTGTGTGCTTGGGCAACATGATGAGACTGGGAAAAAGGAACATGCGATTTATTACCTGAGCAAGAAGTTTACCGATTGCGAAAACAGATACTCACCGTTGGAGAAAACTTGTTGTGCATTGGCATGGGCCGCTAAGCGCCTTCGGCAATATATGGTCTGTCATACCACGTTATTGATTTCTAAAATGGATCCGATCAAGTATATTTTTGAAAAACCTGCTCAAACCGGGAGGCTAGCCCGTTGGCACATGTTGTTATCCGAATATGACATCCAGTATGTACCCCAGAAGGCGATTAAGGGTAGTATCTTATCTGATTATCTTGCAGACCAGCCAGTTGAAGATTATGAACCTCTTAAGCTCGATTTTCCTGATGAGGATATTTTGTTGATTAAAAGAGATTGTGAAGAGCCAGATCCTAGCGAAGGTCCAGAACCAGGTCTTTGGTGGAAGATGATGTTTGATGGCTCCTCGAATTTCAATGGGCATGGTATAGGCGCCGTTTTGATGAACCCAAAGGGCGGATTCACTCCGTTTACAGCGAGGTTGGACTTTGAGTGTACTAACAACGTCGCCGAATATGAAGCATGTATCCTTGGCCTCGAAGCGGCGATTCACCTCCGAATCAAACTTCTTAAAGTAAGCGGTGACTCAGCCTTGGTTATTTAACAGGTACAAGGCAAGTGGGAAACGAAGAATGAGAAGCTGATCCCTTATAAGGACTATATTATTGAGCTGATCAAGTATTTCGACGAGATAGAGTTCGAGCATGTTCCTAGATCCGAGAATCACGTAGCTGATGCTTTAGCCATGTTAGCATCCATGTGGAAAGTTAAATTCGTTAATGAAGCACCTCTTATCCATATTGAGCGCAAGGTTGAGCCCGCTTATTGTCAGATGGTCGAAGAAGTTGAGGTGGATGAAAAGCCTTGGTTTCATGATATCAAGAACTATCTCGTCAAGCAGGAGTATCCCGATGGTGCTACTGGTCTGGACAAAAAGACATTGAGAAGACTGGCGTCCAAATTCTTTATCAGTAATGGTGTGTTGTACAAGAGAAATCACGACATGGTCCTGCTCAGATGTGTTGATAAACGGGAAGCGGACATGTTACTACAGGAAATTCATGAGGGGACCTTCAGAACTCATGCCAATGGCTATGCTATGTCCAAGAAAATGTTAAGGGCTGGGTATTATTGGTTAACCATGGAAGCCGACTGCATCCAATACGCTAGAAAATGCCATAAGTGCCAAATTTATGCTGATAAAATGCATGTACCTCCGTCGCCGTTGAATGTTTTGTCTTCACCATGGTCGTTCTCTATGTGGGGCATTGACATGATTGGGGCAATCGAGCCGAAAGCTTCTAATGGACATCGTTTCATCCTTGTTGCCATTGATTATTTCACCAAGTGGGTAGAGGCTGCCTCCTACACCAACGTGACCAAGCAAGTGGTTGCCCGATTCATCAGGAAAGAGATCATCTGCCGTTATGGAGTCCCAAGCCGGATAATAACTGACAATGGCACCAATCTGAATAATAAGACTATGAAAGAGTTGTGTGATAGTTTCAAGATCACTCACCACAATTCTTCTCCGTACCATCCTAAGATGAATGGAGCCGTTGAAGCTGCGAATAAGAATATCAAGAAGATCCTGCAAAAGATGGTTGTGACTTACAAAGATTGGCATGAGATGTTACCGTTTGCTTTGCATGGATACAGAACCTCGGTGAGAACTTCGACAGGGGCAACACCTTTCTCACTGGTATATGGA
Organism: Lathyrus sativus; assembly: GCA_963859935.3. Classification (NCBI taxonomy): domain Eukaryota; kingdom Viridiplantae; phylum Streptophyta; class Magnoliopsida; order Fabales; family Fabaceae; genus Lathyrus; species Lathyrus sativus. Next base: position 489,340,255 of record OZ012740.1, on the reverse strand, counting down.
ATGGACGCCGTGCTCCCCATCGAGGTAGAGATACCTTCGTTAAGAGTGTTAATGGAGGCTGAACTTGAGGAAGCTGAGTGGGTTCAAGACAGACTGGATCAGTTGAATCTCATTGACGAGAAGCGTTTGACAGCCATGTGCCATGGGCAGTTATATCAGAAACGGATGAAAAGAGCGTTTGATAAGAAGATCCGTATCCGTGAGTTCCGTCAAGGAGAGCTCGTACTCAAAAAGATCTTACCAGTACACAAAGATATGCGTGGAAAGTGGATGCCCAATTATGAAGGCCCATTTGTTGTAAAGACCGTTTTCTCCGGAGGGTCTCTGATACTTACGACAATGGATGGTGAAGAACTAGCACATCCCGTGAATTCTGATGCAGTCCGAAAATATTATGCCTAAAAACCCGCTAAGTCGAAAACCTGCAAAAGGCGACTTAGGCAAAAGTAAGGGTCGAGAAAAAAGAAATAATAATAAAAAGCTCGCTAAGTTGAAAACCCGAAAGGGCGGCTTAGGCAAAAAAGAGCGTCCCGGTGGATTGAAAACCCGAGAGGGCGGTCCAGGCAAAAGCTAGGGACAAAGGTATTTCATTGCATCAGAAAACACTGATTATCTCGAACACGCTTTCCGCATAAGAACCATGTTTCAGTTCTTTCATCCTTGCCCAAAGAAGGATTCTGGATTAGTTTTAGTTATTAGTGTCAGTATGTGTCATTGGATTCGATGTAACTTTTTCCCATGTTGCCAATTTCAAAACATAATCATCTGTGGAGCTATGCCTTCAGCGAGCTACCGCCCTTTAAATAAAAGAAACCATCTCGTTACTTACATTCCTTGGTGCATTGCTATTTGTTTTCTATTTGTTATGCAAAATGCGTTTATTCTTAAAATTTGAAAATGAAAGGTGCATTGTAGATTTTTCAAAACTGTTTTTCAAAGACAAAACAAATTTGAAATGTAATAAATTACTTTGACTAGTGGAAATCCCGAAAGGATCTCTTCATTCCCAGGAAATATCATTATTGCAGAAACACTTTCAAACCATTGCTCTAACATAGTCCCCAGAGAGACTATAAGCTGACAACTTTTTCTTGGGTAACTCGAAAGTATCCCTCAGGTGTTCTTCTCCCCATGTGAAAACATAATACTGTGCACCTAAGCAATTTACTTCCTCCCCAGAGAATTCAGAAACCAGAGTTGATCCTACCATTCTCTCCCGTGATTGACGTATTGGTTGCAGAGAACGCAGGGTATTTCCGTCGAGATGTTTATTTCATCTCTCGTCCCGTCTCTAGTCTGTTTCGTCAACATACGCAAGGGCATAAGCATCACATGCCTATTTCATTACATATTCATTACATATTCATTACATGCTCATTACATACTCATTTCATAACATCCTGCATAGACATCAACATATATTCATATTAACATACGCATTAACATATGCATTAGCATTCACAGGTTCATTGTGTCTCCATCATTGGTTGTTACCGCCGAGTAACTGGGTTTGTCCATTCCCTCCAAATAGATTGTCAGCCCTAAGCATAAAATACATATGTGTTTCTAGTTTCCCCACAGAGCTAGATCCTCGTGGATGACGGTTACTTCAGCTATCTTTCCTCGCCAGGATAAGATATTTACCCTTCGAGTTCATTCCCTCGATGGAGTCTTGATTACCAGTCTTCTTTCTAGCTCGATCCTAGATTGAATCTCAGTCCTGTCGGTCGTCGAGCCCAACCAGACGTGCATTTATTTTGCACCATCTAAAGATTTTCACCATACCATGGCAGATACGCGACTGTTTTCGCCCGAGAAGTTTATCACTGTACCCGGACGTGCATTTATTTTGCACTATCTTCAACTACAATCATTTACAGATACACGCCAGTTCACGCATGGAAAATCTACCAGTACAACACTTTACAATCCTACATGTTACAACATCTGTACAACACTTTACATCTTACAACATCGGTATACAACATTTCTCACCTAAGAAGTCGATCCTATCTTCGTTATGACTCGCAGCAAATGGCCATCTCCATGGAGCAGTTGGGCTTCCATTTTCCCTGTTGTCTTGAAGTATAGGGAGGTTTGAACCAAATCGTATTCAGGAGAGCACGATCTTGAAATACGGGGAGGTTTGAGCGGAATCATATTCAGGAGAGCACGATTCTGAAGTTATGAAGAAGTTCATTTATCCTTTAGTAAAAGAAGGAGCGGAATCATATTCAGGAGAGCACGATTCTGAGTTATGAGGAAGTTCAGTTGGCCGTTTTTCAGGAGTGCACGATTCTGAAAAATGAGGAAATTTCAAGAGCCGAATCATATTCAGGAGAGTACGATTCTGAGTTATGAGGAAGTTCGATTATCCATTTTCATATTCAGGAGAGCACGATTCTGAAGTATGAAAAAATTCATTTACAACCAAATCATATTCAGGTGAGCACGATTCTGAAGTATGAGTATATTCAGTCGTCCAGTTTCATATTCAGGAGAACACGATTCTGAAGTATGAGGAAGTTCAGTTTACCCTTTTCATGTTCAGGAGAGCACGATCTTGAAACATGAAGAAGTTTATTTATCCTTCAGTAAGAGAAAAATCAGAATCGTATTCCAGACGCCGACCCTAAATGCGAGAAGATTTATTTATCAGATAAGCAGCAGCCTCTTTATTTGAGTGCTTATCCATTTTGGCATATAAGTCCCTCCCAACGATGAGTAACGGTTCTCCCTCGAGAAGCTTATCAGGGCATTTCCCATCAAAGTCCATTTATTTTGGCATACAGCCGGTCTTTACCCTGTATATTTGATACGGATTTTCGAAAGGTCCGTTTGATCCTGTCACGAGAGATAGTTTACAGAATGCTTGGATGTTATTCTTTGCTCAATGCTCCAGCACTTTGTAATCGATCTTACAATCGTACAGTTTTATTTTTAAGATTCCCCCAGTGGAGGCCATCTCATAGGTGCCATCTCCATTTGAGGATCTCGTTCCTTTTCTAAAAGTGACAATTGGTCATTCGCACTAGTTGACTATCATTCTTAGAATTCCCCAGTGTTGTACTGCGTCTCAGCGCGTCATTTTCCCCAGTGTGTGCTTCTCGTGGCGTCTGTCTCGGTGTCGTCATGTTCGTCAGCATTTTCGCATTCATTATTCCAGCATACGCATCATATCATATTTATATCATCTGCATTAAGCGGTCCTCGCTTTGTCCATAGCATTGCGTCATCGCATGTAAGGGCAAAATTTTCGGTTATCTATATTTAAATCGCTCCACCACGATTTCCTCGAGTCTCTGTCACTCAAATCGTCTGGTGTAGCTATTTAAATAGGGGCAACTGTAATACCCCAAATTTTACCCTTACATTTAGTCAGGTATTTCGCATATCATCTCATATGTACATTTGCTAACCACTAACAAGTTATGAAGGTGTTTGTTTTGCAGATTGGGTCCCAGGGGTATTTTGGTCATTTTACACAAATTCTACCAATTCCTTGAAGACGGGCTGTTATTAAAATTCTGAGGCATTTGATACGTTATGGTTTTGAGGCATTTATCAATCACCAGTTCTGATCATATTGAGATTTGGCATTTGGTCAGTGGAGTTTAATTACGATTAGTTTTGCTGTTGATGCTGAAAATGTTGTGATTACGGTGCCCATATGTGTTTGGTTATGAAACAATTGGTTAACATTTTAATCGGATGATGAGATTAGGATCACAAATACCACTTGGGAATATTTATGTTTTATGCCTATGTTAATGAATTAAATACTTGTGGATTTATTCACATTTGTTTATATTTTTTAACTAAGAATAAAATATAAATAAATTCAAAACTTTGAGAATTTTATTTCATAAATAATGCTATCATACAAGAATGTGGATGTTGCTTCATATTTTACAAAGTACTGTTACAAGGAAGTACATTAAAATTCTCAATCCTAAGGGATTACATTAAAGCATCTATCCTAAATCCTAAGAGTATCTAAAGGTCTTCAGGTTGTACTTGAACTTCTCCATGAATCCTCAGCTAACCTGCACATCAAAAGAGAACAGACAGTACAGAAAAATGTTAGAAGTTTTTTTCGACACTCTCAGAACAATGTCATCATCGAGTGCCGGGAGTGGCACAACCGAAGCTGCGTCCTACCCCCGTTACCGATCCGCGCCGTGGGCGTCAGATCAGGTAATACATGTTCTTATCAATATGGGACATCCGAGAGATAGAAAAAATAAATGAAGTGGGACTGATTCGTTTTGCCGCGATTGGATTTCCAAACTGATACGAGAATGAGGCAACATAGGCAAGTTCTGACTCAGACCCGGATGCCGGCAGGTCTGAGTCGCTTTGGTTTCAAAACTTCCCACACCTGAAAATCCACAAACACATCAATATCAGTTTCAGCATTCAAAACTCAAAATGATTCATAAGATGCCATAGGCATCAACTTGCAGCAATCCTGAACAGGACAAAAGAATTGAAATACAAGCCAAAACCGCATCCAAGTGCAAACAGAACACCGTATACAAACTAAACAATGCATCAGAAGGCAGACTTATGCGCAAGAAGCCATAAGAAAATATCTCGTAGGTCTGTCACAACAGGATCCAAAGAAAGAGGTAACAGCAGGTTCAAACAGAATAAGAAAATGAAGTACAAAAACAGGTTGCATCAAGCTGCATCCAAACAGTGTACCGAAAGTCCAGAAAGCATCAGAGCCACAAAAAATGTGGATAACTTCACCGAAGTGGCATCAGGCAACAACACAAATCACGGCACCCGTAACAACACCATCAAAATCACAACAGCAGCTGAACCAAACGTGAACTCAGCTCACAAGGCATCATGGAATTCATGTCATTGGAACAACAGACACAAGGATAAGCTTGCCGTAATTGAAATCCGAGCCAGCACATATGCGGGAAACCGGGCTCAGCAAACATCATTGCCCAACAATCAAGCAACCGAACTCATGGCAACCGCGGCCTCATCGAAGAGTTTCCCTCATCGGGCTCAGACAAGCTGTCATCATCGCCACGTACCATCCTCGGCGGCGTTTAACTCAACCAAAGTGTAGTACCTATCCTGGAAAAAAGAATAGAAAAGTATAAGTGAATTCCAACTGATAACCAAACTGAACGAAGCAAGTTCAGAACAAAACTAAAACATATCAGTTCAGAGCGAATCATGATCAAATGTGCAAGGCACATTGGAAAAACAAAGCGCAAAGTTTAGGGCTCAGTTCACACATCATAGCCCAAGGTTCACAATGAAATCAGTTGAAATCAGAGATTACGAGAGCCAAAGGTTCAGTTCACAAACATCATATCCAGCTTCAGTTCAAGAAAAAAGTTCACGAGTAACTGAACGCCGCGAGTTCACCATACAGGAGACCCAGGCTCACATTTAAAGAAAGCATCAAAATCTGCGAAACAAGTTCACATAACTCTGTTAGGAGAAAATGAAACAGGGTCACTAAATTGAATCAGGAAAAAGGCGTATCACGAGTTCACAACTATCAGAATGGAAACAAGTATCCGTATTTCAGAAGGTCAAAACAATTCACAATATCCAAAATAGGTTTGGTTCCAAGACAGATCAAAGTAAGCCCGTTTCTGAAAGCAAATCGAATCAAGCTGGGAATATACATTCCAAATGAATCCAAAAAGGAATTTTTCGAACCGAATAAGCCATATCAGCAACGAATCCCAATCATATCTGAAAACCAGTAAAATCAGATTAGAAAAGGAAACCCCGATCAAATCAGAAAGATATAGTTTGTGAAAGTCATTGTCCCAAAAGGTGCTCAATCAAATAATATCAAATCAAATCGAAAATCGGATTTCATGGAAGAAAAACAAAAATCACAAAGGCCCAAAAGAGAATCAGAAAGTATATAAAAAGAACAGTCTCACCGTGTCAAAAACCCTAGAGGGAGAGTGGAGAGAACGACGATAAGGCGACGGGAATCATCAAACCCTCACGCGAGCAATATTTCGCCGAAGGAGATCGCCAACATCGTCCTATTTCAACGACGGGCAAAGTTCCCCCCTGAGCTCAGAACAATCTTCATCATTGCCAGTTTCTGCTCATAGCCGTTTACGCCACAAAAAACGTGAGTATTGCATGCGTAAAGTTTTGAATTTAATCTGTGTGATTCATGATATTTCAGGGATAACTCAAAGAGGAACAAGATCGCGAACGGGATGAAGAGTGAGTAGAGAGAGGATACGAGAGAATGAAGACGAGCGCGGCGCCGCTATGATTAGGGTTTCCAAACCCTGAGTTTTGTGTTCCCCATCGTGACGGGTTTGGGTCCGGATGTAACTACCGGCCCAACCCCTTTTTTATTTTATATTTTTTTGTTTACTTATAATTATTATGTTTTTTAAGAATTTATTAATTTTTTTTTTAATGCTATTAAAGCCTATTTTCAAAAATAAAATATAATCTTTTTCTAATTAATAATAATTTTTTTTTTTATAATGAAAACCCTTTTAAAAAAAAAATAATAATGATAACATAAAAAAAAATAAAATAATAAATTTTTTTAGATTATTAAATTAAAACTATTTTTTTGAAAATTAACTTAATTTTTTAGTATTAAAACCTCTTTTAACTTAAATCATAGATTTTTTTCTTTATATAAAAAATAAACAGCTAAAAAGCCTCAAATCTTGCATTTTTATTCTCCACTGTCTCATAGTTCTTTTGGTCGCCATCTGACGTTGCCTACTAACACTGTTCATTCGTTTTACAGCTTGCTATGTTTACTGTTATTTATTTTATTTTTCAATTCAAGTTTCATTTATAATTGTAACTGTTTCTTGATTGTAATCCCGCGAACCTAATAATCGCGTTTACTTTTCGCATTTAATTTCTGCTGATGAATGATTTAAATTTCTGCTGATGTATCGCAATATCCTGTCACCTTACGCATCCGAAGGAATTAGGTCTAGCATTTGACCGCCGTGTCAATAGTCCTCAACCTCAAAACCTCAAAACTACACCCTTACAAACCCTAATTTTCACAAATGTCTCGCCGCAGGCAAGATTACAATTTTACCCCTAGCATTAGGTCAAAGAGCCGCCGCGCTCATTTTAGGGTTTCCCGCCGTGGAATCCCTAACCTAACCTAACCCTAATTACAACTTAACAATTCAACGTAGAAATTTGGAGTTCCTACACTCCGCGTAAGCGTGTCCCTAAGATACGTTTATTCCCCTTGAGACCTTGACCACAGTCAAGAAGTCTCTAACCTCCCTTTTGAGGGGAACTACGATTACTCTGATTCCACTCCCGTAAGGATACGTAGGCACAAGATGCGATGTCTTGCCGAGTAAACTTAGAATTAACCCCTTAGGTCTTCTTTCTCACTTTTAATCCTTTGTACATATACCTTAAGCAAATAAATAAAGCAAATAGTAAACATCTGAACAAAAGGTTCCTGTAGAGTACTACAGAAGTTTAGGGTGCTAATACCTTCCCTAAATTTAACCAACCCCCGAACCCTAGATCTTTCCCCGCATTGTGCTTACGATGCAAAAATAGGTTTTCCCTCTTTTGACCTTTTCCTTCGGATAAATCAAAGAGCGGTTGTGAATTGAATTGCGATTCAAATTAATTAATAATTTGATATCCTATTTCCACCGCAACATATTCATTATATTATTCTCACTATAATGTGTGAAACCTATTTTATTCTACGGGGAATATCCGGTTAATAATGCCTCAAATCATCAAAGACCCATTATCACTAAGGTAGCAACGGTTGACCATAATATTCAACACGTAATAGTGGACTAGGGAAGTTAATAGGATATCATGTATGCTAAGGCATACATAAAATTGTGTTTGCATCTAATCCTACAACCATATCACGGGGGGAGTCTTTAGTGTTTCAATGGGATGATCACGAGACCCTTATAGTATGTAGAACTCCCAGTGGCCTTTGGGACTAGTGATGAAATGATAATAACTAGGTTATATTTTCTTGATCATAAAATGAGATTCCATTTATAATTGTATATTTCGAAGACCATGATTAGAGAATTTATGAGCGGTTTCTTCTACCGTTCACCTAAAGATAAAAATCTACACTCTAGAAAACCAAATAATGGCGTTGGAAATTGATATGACACCATCATGAGCTTGCTTCCTATCTCTTCTCATGAAGCAAACAACCTTTATGATAGGTGACTAGAAATTTGTTGCAAGGTCATGTAATTCAGCTTAACATATGTTGGGCAGTGATCCGCGGTCGCTCGCGGATCAAAACCGAGCGGATTGAAAAAACGTAGTAAAAGCGACGGTAACTCGGATGTCGATTCAAAAGGATTCTTATTTATAAAATAGCCAATTAAAGAAAAGGTTTGGGGGGTTGTTTTGATTAGGATTCGATAAAAAAAAAAAGTAAACGGTAAAAATAAGCGCTTATGAAATAAGTGATTAAAAACAGATAAATCCACCGGTTCGACTCCCAACTTATCATTGGTTATTACAATTCAATATTTCCAAACGGTTCCAATTCCTATTCGATTGAAATATTGACGAACAAGCGTCGACAATATCGCACGACTTTTATTCCTAATTACCGATTTAAGCAGACGGTTAAAGATGGCGCAAATTAACGAAAAAACTAAGTTAATCCGCGATTGAGTTAAGGAATATTGATCAACCGAATTAAATCCAATTTATCTTATAATAACAAATTAAGCAAATGAAATTATAAAACAATTTGGAACGGGATTAAATAAAATAAATCGCAATTGAAATTGAAATAAACCTCAAAGAATTACGGGATTCGAAACTGGCGGATTTTCCCTTAGGATTAGTTCACCATGAAAACAATAGAAAGTAAGAAAGAAATTAGGAAAATAAAAACTAGGATGAATTTTTTGCATCACAACAGCAACCTTAAATAGAATAAGGTTTGCTTTACACACTCAACTGGGCCAGAAACCTAAATCAGGCCCGCTAGGTAAAACTACATTATCACAAGTCAGAAACTTCAACAAATTATTCGAGACTCAAGCAATCCGAATCAGCTCCTTCATGCAACATGAAAGTTGTAGATCTTTTTCTTAGTTTTCCAACGACAAGTAGAATGCCTCGATCCGATTTTTGTAGCTCCAGTTATGAATTTTTTACTAAAAGCTGCTAATGCTGTAAAATAACAAACAAAAATTAAATAAAGCTTAAAATAAAATAAATTGTAAAAACATTATAAAATAGGAAATTAAACAAACTAAACTGTAGAAAGGCCTAAGTCTAAACATATAGGAATGTGCATTAAAATGCACTGATCAAATTCCCCCACACTTGAACCTTTGCACTCCGAGCAAAGTATTGTCAAAACTCATGAAACACAAAAACATTCAGATACTCAATCTAGGCTGTAAACTCCTCTTTGGTCAAGATTGCATTGATAGGTACTACTTTTGCATACTAAGGATATCGTAAGAATACAAATCTGCAATTTTGCGTTCATAAGACTCCCTCCTATACAAACCAATCCAAATCATGTCGTTATGCCTAAGTCTAACTTACTCATCCTCCTTTTTGATCTCTTTCATTCTAGTGCAATCACATTAAGCCCTTTATCTATTCACACACATGGTAACTAAGCTTGTTAGCGACTATGATCCATATTTTTTTCTCAACAATTCATAATTAGACATTTCTCTTTGTCTTTTCTTTTTTTTTTTCTTCACTTTTTGTCTTTTTCTTTTTCTCTTTTTTTCTTCTTCTTATTAAGCACGGGATCATTCACTTATTTGCATCAGCTCAATTTTTTTTTTAAAATGAAAACAAAACAAAATAAAGAAAATTGAAAGAAATAAAACAAATGAAATGGTTCCCTCCCCCACACTTAAAGCATACATTGTCCTCAATGAAAGAACATAAATATAAAGTAAGAGTGAGAGAAAGGAAGGAACACACCCGAGGAGTCAAGGTGGATAAGTGATCACATAGGCATCCTTTCCCAAAGAGATATTTCTTGCAGTCTCCTCTTCCAAAGTGGGGATCTCATACAGTAGCTTTGGGTAGCATGTATTGACCTTCAAATATTTATTAGTGTCTTCTCCTTTTATTCCAGGATCAAAGAAGAATCTTCGATAAATAAAAGGGTCGAATGGACACGTGAATTTGATATCCTTTTCCACAACATCAAAGATCAAAGGTTAAGGGGTTGCTTCACTGCTTTTCTTTCCACTTCCATCGAGGTCCATCCAATTCTCTTCTTATGTTTCTTCAAAACATGCAAAAGTTTATTATCTTCATCAAAATCAAGGTTAGAAGAAATTATAACTGGAAGCTTTTTATCCATATCTAAATAAGCATAATTCAGATTGTTATGAAGTGGTTTAAGCTCCAAGGGGGGAGGTTGTTCAATGGATGGTGAGGTTGGGGCAGCTGTGATGTCAAGAGTTTCAGTTGTATAAACAACTTCATCTGCATGAAAAACATTACCCTGCACGACATCATTAATTTCAGCACAAACATAGCAAATGTTAGTGTTAGTACATGAATCACCAGAGTAAGTATCATCATAATCTAATAAAGATGGAAAATCAGATACCAACTCAGGACAAGTATCATCAACTAAATCAGATAGTAACTCTTTTGGATTCACTACTGTTTGGGCCAGTAGTTGGTTCGATTCTTGAGCTTCCTGCATGGCATTCACTATAGTGGCAAGCTGTCCAATTTGTGTTTGCAAGGCTAGGATGGAGGATTATGTCCGTTGTCGGAAGGATTCTGTCCGTTGTTGGAATTGGAGCTCATTTATAGCTATTTTCTTGACAAGGTCCTCTAATGAAGGTTCAGAAGGTGTAGAGCACACAATTTGGAATTCATTCATATGCTTATTCAGATCCTCACCTGCAAGTCTATTAAACCTTGACAACAAGTCTATTAAACCAGATTCCAATTCGAAAGGTACAATAACAACAGGATATTCCGTACATAAAGCATTATAATTCATATCATGGGGAACAAGTTCTCTAAGAGTTCTTTGATTTGTCATATTAAATTTAATAGGAAAATCAACAAAGAAAATAAAACAAAGAACAAATTCGACAATGCAGCAACAATTAGAAAAATACCAGCAATGTCCCTGTTAAGAAAAAGAATGGAAAAATAGAAAACCGAATAAAATTAAATCTAAAAATTATGAAAATATAACTAAAAATCAAATCAAATCAGAATAAATCTTTATAAAAAATTTCGGATTTTTTTGAAAATATGAAAATAAAAAATAAATCAAATAAAATAGAAAAATAAAGAATTTGCGATTTTCAGGGCCAAAATCTTTTAGAATCTAATTCTAAAATAGTATTGTTTGTTGATTTTTTTTTGGATTTTCTGGAAAAAATTCGGAGCAAATCAAAATAGTAGCTTCTAACTTACCTGATAGGCTGAAACGCTTACCCCTATTCTACAACCCTGAAAATTAACACACTAAAACGAAAAACAAAAAAAAAACAAAAAAAACAAAAAATTCTAACAAAACTCTAAAATTAAAATTCTAAAATTGGCTAAAATTAATAAGAATCCCCGACAACGGCGCCAATTTGATCCACGGTCGCTCGCGGATCAAAACTGAGCGGATTGAAAAAACGTAGTAAAAGCGACGGTAACTCGGATGTCGATTCACAAGTATTATTATTTATAAAATAGCCAATTAAAGAAAAAGTTTGGGGGGTTGTTTTGATTAGGATTTGATAAAAAAAAGTAAACGGTAAAAATAAGCGCTTTTCAAATAAGTGATTAAAAACAGGTAAATCCACCGGTTCGACTCCCAACTTATCATTGGTTATTACAATTCAATATTTCCAAACGGTTCCAATTCCTATTCGATTGAAATATTGACGAACAAGCGTCGACAATATCGCACGACTTTTATTCCTAATTACCGAATTAAGTAGACGGTTAAAGATGGCGCAAATTAACGAAAAAGCTAAGTTAATCCGCGATTGAGTTAAGGAATATTGATCAACCGAATTAAATCCAATTTATCTTATAATAACGAATTAAGCAAGCGAAATTATAAAACAATTTGGAACGGGATTAAATAAAATAAATCGCAATTGAAATTGAAATAAACCTCAGAATTACGGGATTCGAAACTGGCGGATTTTCCCTTAGGATTAGTTCGCCATGAAAACAATAGAAAGTAAGAAAGAAATTAGGAAAATAAAAACTAGGATGAATTTTTTGCATCACAGCAGCAACCTTAAATAGAATAAGGTTTGCTTTAAACACTCAACTGGGCCAGAAACCTAAACCAGGTCCGCTAGGAAAAACTACATTATCACAGGTCAGAAACTTCAACAAATTATTCGAGACTCAAGCAATCCGAATCAGCTCCTTCATGCAACATGAAAGTTGTAGATCTTTTTCTTAGTTTTCCAACGACAAGTAGAATGTCTCGATCCGATTTTTGTAGCTCCAGTTATGATTTTTTTACTAAAAGCTGCTAATGCTGTAAAATAACAAACGAAAATTAAATAAAGCTTAAAATAAAATAAATTGTAAAAACGTCATAAAATAGGAAATTAAACAAACTAAACTGTAGAAATGCCTAAGTCTAAACATAGAGGAATGTGCATTAAAATGCACTGATCAGGCAGCATGCCAATGAATGGTGAACAAAGTCTTCAAAATCCACATCGGAAACATGTTTGAGGTTTACTTGGATGAAATTATTGTCAAATAAAAAGAGCAAAAATATCACATGACACATTTAGAATTCATATTCGAGGAGATTAGAAAGTATGGAATGTGGATAAACCTTGATAAATGCACTTTCAGTGTCAAGTATTGAAAGTTCTAAGGGTATTGCCTCACAAATATTGGGATAGAAGTAAACCCAGTCAAATCTTGAGAGGTAGTTGACATGACTTCCCCAAAACCAAGAAGAGCATTTATAAGTTTATTGACATCTTGATTGCTTTGTCTCAATTTATCTCTAAGTTAGCATATCATGTGGTATCGATTTATAAACTATTGAAGAAAGAAGTAGCATTTTAATGGACACTTGAGTGTGGCATCACATTCACAAAACTCAAGGAAGTGTTTTTGCAACTTGTTAGAAAGTATTATGTGGTAGTGTTTTATCATATCCACAGGGATTGTAGAGAATATAGATGTTTGTCATTCAACGGTTTAATGACTCAACAAAAAGGGGGGTTTTATAATGGTTTCAATTTCATAACATAAGTTTGCAAGATTTAAAACGGAATAAAAGTCGGTCTTAAGTTTGATAAAAGCATGCCAAGATTAGGGTTCGCTAGTCCGTCCTAAACGTATCCACCCAATCAAATATGTGAACGAAGTTCTAACCAACATAACCGCGTATCCTCGCAAAAACGTTCATCTCTAAAGCGATTTCGTGAATGTTATTGTTTCGGCCGTTAGATGATCTCTCTAAATAACAATCGAAGTAATAATCATTAAGATCAATACAAAGCGGATATCAACTTCCAAATCTATCTCTAGCAGTTGATATAGTTGATAGATGAAGATATTAGGTCAAGACTTGGAAAGTTCATGTCTAAAGCAATCCAAACCATAAATGTACAAATAGTAGCAAATAACTTCATCTACATTGATCATAACATTATTCACATACAAGAGATTAAGAAGAATACATAAAATCTGAACTAATTACTCCTAACCTTGACAAGAGAGGGATTTAGCCACTCATTTCCATGATAGCTTGAGCAACAAATTTCGGAAGAAGGTTGATCAACATCCGAGTTAAATAATCGAGATTGGATGGGAATCCACCTTTTTTTTGTGAAATGTTGCCAAGAGATGATGAGAAATGAAGAAATGGGTTTCTAGGTCAGAAAATCCTCTCAAATGCAAGTACAAAATAAAATAGATATTTTTGCAAAAAGTAGCCCATGCTACTTATATAAGGGTCTGGTGAGTTGTCATGTTCGCTAGGAGAACAAAGTGGTTCGCCTAGTGAACCCCCAAAAGTGCCACCTAAAGTGTCTGTGTCCTGAGAACTCTCCCCAGACCAGTTTCCAAATTTTCGCTAGGCGAGTAATCCTTCGCTTATGAAGCCTTCGATGTGCACTTCGCCTAGAGAGTTTGTGATCCTTTCCTTGCTGTTTTAAGTTTGGGAGTATTCGTTGACTTCTCGCTGCTTGTTTGCCTAGCGAGAACTTCGCTGCCTCCCTCGCCTAGCGAGTTTATGGTCCTTTTCGTGTTGTTTTAAGTCTGGGAGTGTTCGCTGACTTCTCGCTGCTTGTTCGCCTAGCGAGGGCTTCGCTTCCTCCCTCACCTAGCGATTTTATGGCTCTTTCTCCACTTTCCCAAGTCTGGGAGTGTTTGCTGACTGCTCGCTGCTTACTCGCCTGGCGAGGTCTTCGCCACCTCCCTCGCCTAGCGAACTTACTGATGTTTGCTTGCTATCTTGGTTTCCTTGCCATCTTTCTTGTGTTTTAATTCTCACTAATTCATGACAAATTCCTACACAATAACTCACAAATTAAAGGTACCAAGATACTTTCCCATAGTGTTGCAAACCAACCAAAGCAAGGGTGGTTTTGAACACTTTCTTAACAAAAAGGAGTGAAAGATGCCCACATTTGATAGCTCAAATAAGCACAATTAGGCATCTAACACAACTCCCTAATTTGGTTCTCCCAAAGGAATAAGAGTCCCTCTTCATTTATCACTCCCCCCCCCCCCCCCGAAGTTATGTGAGCTGTCTTAGTGAGAGAAAGTATGTCTTCATAATACCCAATTTATTTTCATTAGAAATTATTTACAAGGATCAGAAGTCCATTACTAAAAAGGTAGAAAAGATCGCTCTAACACTTATACCAACAACTAGAAAAACTCAAGCACTACTTCCTCGCCCATACCAAAGTTGTGAGAACTGACTATCCACTTACACGTATACTTTATAAACTAGACATAGAAGGAACAATGACGAAGTGGGGTATAGAGCTATTAGAGTTTGACATCTCATACGAGACAAGAATATCCCTCGACGCTAAAGTGTTCATAGATTTAGTAGCTAAAATCACCAATAAGGAGTTAGACACCTCATCCAGATGGACTGAATTCATAGATAAAATGTTCAACATAAAAGGAAGCAGGAAATGGATCCTTCTTGAAAATGACCATGGCCTCATACTAGAAGTTGCAATGAGGTTTGTGTTGCTCACGGCCTATATGGAGAAACAAAAAATTAGGGATTTTACATTTAAGATAATATAATTCCATTTATCCTAATGTCTTTATAAGCACACATATTCCGACAAAGGACTAATTACAGACTCAAAAGTATTTGTGTTAGATATTTTTGAATATGCTAAGGAAAATTTTGATAGTTTAGTTATGAAAATTTTCTTAGTATTATGGAAAATAATTTGACGTAAAAAATATTTTTTCAAATACGTAAAAATTATTTATGAAAGTCTTTGTGTTAGACTCACATTTTTTTTAATGTACTCAATCAATCCAACTCAAACTAACCCTTTATTTATCGGGATTGATTCGATTCGGGATTTATCACAAAAATGTGCAAATCTAAGTCAAACCAATCCGTATATTTTTTATTAGTTTGGGTATCATGTTCTCTCAAAACTGAACGAAACTGACACGCAAAAACCCCAGTTGGTAGAGAGCCAAGGTTATATTCAATGCTTCACCAACCCTGTGTTAAAATGTCTAAATAAATTTAATTAAATTTAATATTATTTAATTTAATAATTTATTATAATGTCAATACTCTACGTATGTGATCCTGTAGGCTCACATAATGGGTTCAATAGTATTAAATTTATAATTAATTTAGAAATAGTGAGTGATATCTAGTAATACATCAATGAGACCTAATTGATGAGAATGTCATGTTATTGACAAAATATTAATGTGATAGTTATCATGTGTATACTTATCCTTATGCGTGCGAGCGCGCGCGCACACACACCTATAATTTGATATAAGTACCCAAGTTCTAATAAACATATTGTCTTCTAGGTCTTACACCAACAATAAGAACTTTCATAACAGAAAATGTGGAATAAAATGCAAAACGGAATGATAGCAAAGATGGAAAAGATATGGGAGCTAAAGTCTCAACTTGTGCTAAATAAATTCAATGTATCACATTTAAATTGGGTATTATAGTACAAAATTTTTAAAGGAATTTTCTATTTTTTTTCTTTATTTTCTCTTTCAAGTTGTATATTTGTGATTTAAATATGATTAAAATATATTCTTCGAAACCTATTATAAATAAAATTATTTATGTAATTCATTTAATAAGTATGTCTGATCTATCTCTCTCTCTCTCTCTCTCTCTCTCTCTCTCTCTCTCTCTATATATATATATATATATATATATATATATATATATATATATATATATATATATATATATATATATATATATATATATATATATATATATATATATATATATATATATATATATATATATATATATATATATATATATATATATATATATATATATATATATATATATATATATATATATATATATATATATATATATATATATATATATATATATATATTAATTGTTCAATAAACAAAAATATTAATTTTGTTGATAATAATAACTGAAAAAAGAAGTATTTATCTTCAATAACTTTTTCTTTAAACAAAAAATATTGCAAGATCATTTAGAATCTAGCATTAGATTGAAAAACAATTATTTACTTTTTATGAATGATGGTAGAGAACTCACTTAATCATGTGTTCAGAAACCTGAAAATAGTTTTATCTTTAATTAAGATGGTATATTTATCTAATTTGTCATTATTGTTCTTTTTAAATTTTTCACCAATGTTTTTATGGTTAGTGTGTGAGACACTTTTAATAAGAAGAGAAAGAGGGAGTATAAAATAAGGATTGATATTATTAAATGATTATATTCTAAAATTGAATTACAAAGTAGTATCTATTTATATATACCTAAGTGACTTGACAATTAAATAACAAATATAACAAACTAAGTAACAAACCATAAACCTAATAAAATTTGGGTTTGGGCCACAAAACTTGGATTATATTATATCTCAACATACTCCTCTATAATCCAAGTTGTCGAACATACGCTAATCATAGTCGATCTGAACTATTCCTAATTTCTTTCTCAAATTCAGAAATCTGTCGATCTTCAATCCTTTGGTGAAAATGTCAGTCAACTGTGTTTCACTTGAGCAATGCCTTATATCAAGTTCACCTCGATTTACCTTCTTTCTTAAGAAGTGAAATCTATTTTCGATGTGCTTAGTCCTTCCAAAAAAATTAGATTCTTAACAAGATTTTATGGCTGACTTATTGTCGATCTGCAGTATCAGGGGTTTCTTCACTTCTATCTCCATTTCTTCAAACACATATCTGATTCAAATTGCTTGGCACGCAGCATGAGATCCTGCTATATATTCAGCCTCATACGATGGCAATGCCACCACAAGTTGCTTTCTCGAGCACCATGAGTTTAAAGCACCAAATACATGAAAGAAATAATCAATTGTGCTTCTTTGATCCTCCTTATATCCACACCAATCAATATCTGAATAAAAGTAACCATAGCTTCTTTGTTTTCAGAGTCTCATTGAAATAGAATTCCATAGTTTATCAATCTTTTTAAGAATCTCAGGATTCTTCTTGCAGTCTTCATGTGTGACACCATTGGTTCACTCATGTATCTGTTTACTAACTCTACGGAGAAACCTAAATGAGATTGACTGTTGCACACATATCTCATAGATCCAATCATTTGTTTGAATAGAGTTATGTCAACTTTGTCTTCTTCTCCATGTTTCTCCAACTTCAAATTTGGTTCGACATGCGAGAATGCAGAAGCCGAATCATCCATTATGAATCTCTTGAGTATCTTTTTAACATACTTTCTTTGATGTAGCATCATAATATACTTCGAATTTCGATGATTCAACCCCTGCATTATTGTTTGTCGAACCAAATTTGGAGTTGGAGAAGCATGGAGAAGAAGGCAAAGTCGATGCAACTATATTCAAACAAATAATTAGATCTCTGAGATATGTGTACAACAGACGATCTCATATAGGTTTCTCAGTCAGATTAGTGAGCAGATACATGAGTGAACCAAGGGTGTCACATATGAAGGCTAGAAGAAGAATCCTGAGATACTTAAAAGGATCGATAAACTATGAAATTCTATTTCAATGAGACTATGAAAACAAAGAAGTTATGGTTGCTTGCTATTCAGATATTGATTGGTGTGGATATAAGGAGGATCAAACAAGCACAACTGATTATTTCTTTCATGTATTTGGTGCCCCAAACTCATGGTGCTCGAGAAAGCAACATGTGGTGGCATTGTCATCGTATGGGGCTGAATATATAGCAGGATCCCATATTGCGTGTCAAGCAATTTGAATCAGATATGTGTTTGAAGAAATGGAGGTAGAAGTGAAGAAATCTCTGATACTGCAGATCGACAACAAGTCAGCCATAAAATCTTGTGAAGAATCTAATTTTTTTGGAAGGACTAAGCACATCGAAAATAGATTTCGCTTCTTAAGGGAGAAGGTAAATCAAGGTGAACTTGAAATAAGACATTGCTCATGTGAAACACGGTTGACTGACATTTTCACCAAAGGATTGAAGATCGACATATTCCTGAATTTGAGAAAGAAATTAGGAATAGTTCAGATCGACTATGATTAGCGTATGTTCGACAACTTGGATTATAGAGGAGTATGTTGAGATATAATATAATCCAAGTTTTGTGGCCCAATCCCAAAGTTTATTAGATTTAAGGTTTGTTACTTAGTTTGTTATATTTGTTATTTAATTGTCAAGTCACTTAGGTATATATAAATAGATACTACTTTGTAATTCAATTTTATAATATAATCATTTAATAATATCAAACCTTATTTTATATTCTCTCTTTCTCTTCTTATTAAAAATGTCTTACACACTAACCATAAAAACATTGGTCAAAAATTTGAAAAGAACAATAATAACGAATTAGATAAATATACCATCTTAATTAAAGATAAAACTATGAACACATGATTAAGTGAGTTCTCTACAATCATTCATAAAAAGTAAATAATCGTTTTTCAATCTAATACTAGATTCTAAATGATCTTGCAATATTTTTTGTTTAAAGAAAAAGTTATTGAAGATAAATACTTCTTTTTTCAGTTATTATTATCAAAAAAATTAATATTTTTGTTTATTGAACAATATATATATATATATATATATATATATATATATATATATATATATATATATATATATATATATATATATATATATATATATATATATATATATATATATATATATATATATATATATATATATATATATATATATTAAATGAATTACAAAAATAATTTTATTTATATTATAGGAATATATTTTAATCACATTTAAATTACAAATATACAACTTGAAAAAACTTTGCACTATAATACCCAAGTTAAATGTGATACATTGAATTTGTTTAGCATGAGTTGAGATTCTGTCTCCCATATCTTTTCCATCTTTGCTTTCATTCTGTTTTGCATTTTCTTCCATGTCTCTTTTTGCTAGTTTTGATAAAAAAAAATTGTATTGATTACTAAAACAAATTCTAAGATAAGGTGCAATGATATTGATGAAGAATCCGAAGGTCAACCAGTAGAAATAATTATTTTCTTCATGTCAATACTTTCTAGAAATGGAAAAGTTTGTTGTTTTTTTCTCTCTATCTTTTTGTCAAATAGAAAGCTTAGTTGATATGTAGTATTCTAAATATAAAAAATTGAAAGATAGAAGAAGGTTATGGAAGAAAGAGTGAACACAACAAACACCACGAAATGTGGGTAATGGGACCATTCAACTAAGCGAACTCGTGCACCGACCAACCCATATTACAACTACATTCACTCATTCATATCATATATGGTTGAACATGAAACAGGACCATCAATCTAGTACGGATGTTACAAGATATACACACATTCAATAGTGTTGATTAACCAATTAGTTGGTAGAAACGTTCAGAAAAGAAAATAAAGTCAATGATTTATCTTTAAATTAGAACCATTTAATGGTGATGCACTCATTCTAAAAAAAATTTAGACCGTCATTTAATAAGAGAAATGAAAGTTGTTGGTGGTGCGATTCAAAAAAAGGAAACTGTTGTCACAAAATATGTTTAGATTCTGACAGTGTAACAAGAAAGTTAGATAAAGTAAAAAATACATGTTTCTTTCCATGAAGGGTCGTGAACGAATTGGACATGATAAAGATAAAGTCAATGTCATATCCAAAGATAGGTTTAGACAGAGGTGTTCTCACTACGTGGTTTTAAAAAAATGGTTGTGTTGAAAAACATAATCTTTCACTTTGAGTACAAAGAAATAATGCATTTTTTATCTCTTTATTTTAATGTTTTTTAATTTTTAATTATTTTATTTTAAAAGTTGATTTTTTTTTCTGAATTTTATATCATTTGTGATTTTAATAATTCCTTCAATTTTGTATTCGTGACAATAATGTTTGAGAGAAAAAAAATCATTTTTTATGAGTTGATAATAATGATTATGATTATTTATTATTTAATATTTTTTTATATAATAAATTAATTTATAATTAATTATTTTAATTAAATTTTTCATAAATTTTTATTTTATATTTATTTAAAATTTAATTAATAGATTAATATATATTTTAAAAGAAATTAACGGAGTCTTAGACCTAAACCATTTCAACATCTCCACTTAAGACAAAATATATAGGACGAATGTGATATATAAACTTTAATATTATTTATAAACAAATCAATGTGAGACTTTAATCTTCTTTTATATCTCAACATTAAATCAAAAATATTTTATTCATTTGTTTTTTTTTTTTGTGGAATTCGGAATTCCAAGTAAGCAAAAGCTGGTTTTTAAAATAAGGAGATTAAAATTAAAAAATATTAAAGTAAGGGGACTACAAATGCATTTAAGAAGAAAAAACACACCTTTAAGAGAAAGACAAGTGTTGTTGTAAGTCTTAAAGGCTAATAGTATTATATTGAACTAAAATTATCTAATAATAATAAGACATTTGTTTGTTAAATTTATTTTTCCAAAATAATAAATTCCATAAAATAGTTACTCTATTTAATAAAATATTAAGTGTGACTTAATCATGAGATCCCATTAAATATAAAGATATTATTCATGAGATCCCATTAAATATAAATCATACTCAGGAAAATGAATGACCTGGATGAAATTTTTTAATCATATTTAATAGAATATATGTCTAAGAATCCAATATTGAATCCGACAAGGGTGACACAATTTATGTCTTGTGTTCGATATAGACATTTGAGCAAAAGGGTATTTGTACATATAATTATCACATAAAGATTTTGTCGGATCACATGACATTTTTGTGACTTGGATAATAATGTATTGCTAGATACCACTCACTAATTATTATATTAAAAATATGATTTGATATAATTAGTAAAGTTATGAGAACCTACAGGATCACACACATAAGAACAGATCAATGATAAATAAAATAAAAAAGTGAATATGATTCAATTATGGGGTCTTGTGAAGCAGTAATGTTGATTAGAGAAATGTCGTACACCGTAAAGTACAATGATCTTAAGTGAATTATTGTGCACCGTATGGTACGCTATATTTTAATAGAATATAAAGTACAGTAAGGTACAATGTACTTAAGTGGAATACAAAATATCGTAAGGTTCAGCCCGATTAAGTGGAATACAGAACACTGTAAAATACGACACACTTAACTGGAATACAATACATCGTAATGTATAATGCATTTAAGTGGACTTGTTTGACTTGCAACCTAAACAAGCAGATTTATAAATATAATTCGTGTGCTAAAGTTTTCCTGTTTGATGAAATTTAGTTTGTGAAATTATAGTCATACTCTCTCTCTCCCTCATACACACGCATGACGCATACACACAGTATTCATATTGTTGAGATTCAAGGAACTCTGTTCGTATGAACTGAGCATAGAGTTGATTGTTTATCGTTCGTGATCATTAATTCTTCTGATTCTTCTTTAAGAGATAATCAATCTATCATTAATCATATTCATTTGTAAGAATCATCTAAAAGAAACTTTTTATTTCTACTGCATTTTATATCACAAATTCTCTTCAATAAAATTCGAAAATGTTATGTTTTAAATTAAAGTAGAAGAAATAAGATGAATTATACGACTTTATTGCTATAAATCCTCAGTGTTGGCATAAGATCATCGTGAAAACCCATGAAAGCATAGAATTTGACAGCGTCAAATTTAGATTTACTGAAAGCCATTATAGGTTCACGAAGAACGGGGCAAAGGGTTGAAAGATATTAGAAATCAAAGAGGCATAAGAAATTCAAATGAGAAAAGAAATTTGAGTTCATATATGAAGTATTTAAATGTAAAAATTAAACGGCTAATCTCATATTTTCAAAATGTACGTGGGTTAGACCTAGTAACATGTCACCATACAAAGGGCTTATGAACCAACGTGTAATTTATAAATTTTGGTCTTTTATATTAACTAACAAGATATTTGTGAGTCTACTCGGGTAAATATATTTGATACGATATAAATAAATAAATAAATAAATAAATAAATATATATATATATATATATATATATATATATATATATATATATATATATATATATATATATATATATATATATGTATATATATATTAATTTGAAGTAAGTTACTTAATTGTAAAATAAATAATGATATTATAAATTCAACTAATGTTGATTAAAAATAAAATATATATTGTGTTGATAGTGACCTGTGAGATGAAATTGTTTGTACTACTACAAAATATTATCCAATTTAATACAATATAAAATGTATTTAGTTATACATGTAAATTTGAAATGAATTACATAATTGTAAAATAAAAATGATCATATAAACTCAATTATATTAAATATATGTACAAAAATAAAAATAAAAACCTATGAGATTGAAAAAGAAAAAAGAAAAAGAAAAATTTGACATTTAAAAATAAATATTTTATCTCTCAAATAAAGATAATTATTGATTAATATAAAATAAGTATTATTTTCACAGTGACTTAGTTGTCTGTATTGTCATCGAATATTATTTAATTTGATAAGATATAAAATATATTTAGATACGCACGTAAATTTGAAATTAATTATTTAATTATAAAATGATATTTATTTTATAAATTTATTTTTATTAAATAATCATGTGAAAAAAAAATTCAGTGGTGGAAAAATAAAAAATATTGACATTTAAAAATAAAAAGGCATTAAAGTTTACTATAACCTTGCAATATTAATAATGTCTACAGGTTGCCAGCAGATATTCATAGTTTTTGCCTAATCAACATCAAAAACCACTTAATTGAGAAAGAATATTAAAATTATGTAAAATAAAAGAGCTTATTTTAATACTACGGAAAGACACTTTTGTGAAGTTATTCTTTCAATAAAGTATTAATATTTTGTTTACTAATACTACTATTTATGAATATTTAAATGCAAAAATTAAACGGCTACTCTCATATCATTTATTTATCTTTTATTTATTTTTCATATTATGAACAACGAATAATTTAATAAAATAGCCATTTATATTTTTTCTTTTAAATACAACCATTAAATAAACTCTTTAATAAAGTAGCAATTTATAAATTTTATTTTTCTTACACCACTAAATTTTTTTTAACTTATTATGTATGTGAAATTAAATGGCCACAAAATTAATGAGCCGGACAAAATAAAGGGGTCTACATATATACCTGAGTTGACTTATCTCCATTATTGATTGACTAAACACATTATTCAAAGAATTAATCATCGTATAAACAGTGAATTTCCAATATAATACTGTACTACTACATATTCTTATAGATTATGAGAGTAATCTAGGTACACAAACTGGGTGGATACATGATTACACGAAGAAATTATGAATGGAATGTTAAATATGGCTCCTACATTTTTTCTTTGCAGTTGAGATATATACAATGTGCATTGACATAAAACCAACTATGCATTTTGATTTTGACTTAAAATTTAGAATAGATAGAAAGGTCTTTTGATCAAGTTCAACCAGATAAAAATAATTAAGTAACTATGATTAGTATGTATTTGAATAAATGTATGAATGTCCATAGCATGTCTTCTGTTAAAGAAGTAAGGGAATTAAGTTGTCAGAAATAACAATAGATTTAAGTTACATGAATTAGAGAATTAGAGAGTGAATAGACAAATGAAGATGTTGAGGATAATAATAAGTGTGAGTAGTGTTGGGAAGTTTTACATTGGTTAAAAATGTGGAAATTTAAATATTTATAAGTGGGATAGTCTAGACACTTATCACCTAAAGTTTTGGGTGAGTATATGTTGTATCTCTCACAAATGTGTGTTTTTCTTAAAGAAAAATTCCCAAAAAGTAAAAATGTTCCCTCGTATTGAACCCCAAAAGTTCATTTGCCGTAAAAAATATGTATTAAAAATGTCCAGTCCCTTTTTCCTCCTCGTTTTCCCTTCTTATAATAGTATAGAAGTGACGAAAAAAAGTTTGCATCGCGCCACAATGTGGCCATGAATTTTCCAGGAGCAAATATTATTTTTCTTCACAATTCTCTTATTTTTCACCTATTTGCCTAATTCATTCTTCTTCATTTCCTTTCTATTTCTTAATCAAACTTAACTAAAATTACCTAAATATGATTTAAAACACATGCAAATGCTTATAAAAATTACATGATGACAGAGTGTCACCAAGCAACCACTAGGTTTTGAGATCAAAGTGAAACAAGAGAAGGTGTACATACTGAGAAAGACACTATATGGATTGAAACAGACACTAGAGTTTGGAATAAAATAATTGACAACTTTCTAATTCAGGTAGGATTCAACAAGTTCACATCAGAACATGAAGTGTATATGGGAGATTACAATGAGCATGATTGAATCATACTATGTCTTTATATGGATGATCTATTGGACGTCACACAATCAAATGAGATTGAATTGAAAAGTTCCAAACCATCCTGAATAGTGAATTTGAAATGACAGATCTAGGAAACTTGACTTATATTATAGGAATAGAATTTGTCAACACAAAATTTAGTGTTTTTATTTTTACACCAGAAGAAATATGTAAAAGACATATTGAAGAAATTCAATATTAGTAATTATAACCATGTAATACCTCCCATGAAATTAAACATGTATAAAGATGAAAAATGATACAAACAATGAGCTAGTAAATGCAACTTTTTACAAGGAAAATATAGGATCACTAAGATATATATACAACACTAAACCTAGGGGTGCAAAATCGGGCACAGCCCTTCGGGCATGCTCGTTTTGTCCACACTTTTCGTAGGAATGGCCAAGATTTTAGGACCACGACATCTATAATATGGCCACCCATTCTCACCCTACTTTTTGTGGGCTTTTGCGAGAGTGGACATTAACAATAACTTTTCAACTTTTAGCCTTTAGGGGTGTAGGGTCCGCATGCATACCCCACCCTCATTTATTTTACGAGATGGGGAAGGATTTTACGCCCGCACCCTTAACTGCCTTCCCTACCCCATCCTTTTTTGTGGGATTTTACACGTGAAGGCTTAAGCGGTAGATACATGTCTATTTTCCACCCCTAATTAGGCATGTCATTTATCAATGTGTTGACTTTATGAGTAGATTCGCGGAGAATTCAAGATCACTCTATCCACTAACATCCAAAAGGATCATCAGATACATTAAATGCACTACAATCCATTGGAGTACTCATGCCAAATTAGAAGAACTCTAGAGGGGAGGCAAATGCATATGGCGATTCAGATTCAGATTGAGGAGGAGATTAAGATGACAGGAAAAGTAGAGATGACTACTTTTTCATGATTAGAAAAGCTTTAAGAAACAAGGGATAATAGTTATATCATCTTGTGGAGCACAATATGTTGAAACCTTATATGCAACACAAATTTATCCAACCATCCAATAATTCCTGAGAGAAGCAAACACATTGAAAGAAAGTACCATTTCTAAGGAGATCAAGTAAGCAAAGATAGATTGAATATTGAATATTGTAAGGTAGAGTTGCAACTTACATATATTCTAACCAAGCCATTAAATATAGTAAGATTTGGTTGTTTAAAGGAAATGATGGGAATGAGAAGACTGGGTAACATGAATTAGAAGGCATATTGTTTTGTAATTTAGTTTTAGTGATAGTTTTATTGTGTTGCAAGTGAGTGGCTTACAACACAAGCAAACAATTACAACTTAACAATTTTAAAAGTTAGTTTGCTAGTTGGCTATCTAACTATATATATACTCTCTTAAATCTTTGTAATTGCGTTAAAACAGTTTAACAAACCCTCTCTTTAATCTAATTTCATTATAATCTTCTTTGATTTCATTTATCCTTATACAAATTACCTTACCTTGTGTGACAAGTGCACATTAAGAACAATATGTTTTTGCACCATTTTCAACATTTTGTTAATCATTTCATATATTGGTCTCAAAGAGCCAAAATCAAATTCAATCGAAGTATTGATCCAAACTAAACTAACACTCACATGCAAACCGATTTCAAGTCTTACTATGTCTTTATCTCTAATATTCATAAGGGTTAATAGCTATTTTTTCCCCTGCCATTTGGGTGAAATTTGAAAAAACCCCTGGAAAAAAATTAGACCCCCCCAACATTTGAAGATTCCCCTGATTCAGTCCCTCATTAAACCAACTCATCAACGTGTATGACGTGGCTTTCCGTATGTGTAATATATTTTGGTTTTTTCATTTTATTATTTATCACGTGTACTAACATGTCATCAATTTCATTTTATTATTTACCACGTGTATTAACATGATTAGTTTTACAAAGTGAAAATCTTATATTTGTTAACCCTAAATCCAAATTTATGTTTCACGCATAATCCATTTGTCTTCTCCCTCCTTCAAACTACCATTTGCAGACATTTAACATCTTTGTATTCTTCCTTCTTCCTCCACATATAACTGAGTTCCTTCATCAATGGCCGGAAGTTCAAAGAGTAGTGTCATACCCTAATTTTTGACCCTAAGATTTTTTTTTGTTTCGCATCGTCCGCATAGCATAACATGCACTTCATCTTGCATAGTGTCCGAAATGTCAGTCAGAATCAATTTGTTGAATTTACAGACAAACCGGTCTAAATTTATTTCAAAATCTGACTAAACGCTGTATTTTTTCAATATGTTTATTTCACGCTGATTATTTTGGTGTGTTCCTTTTATTTTTTTGAGCACTTTCTGCCCGACTTTTTATTTCATTTTTTCATCATTTTCTATTTAAATAATCATTTAATTTATTTAGATTTAATTAGATATTTAATTTAAATTTTTATTTTTATTAATTAAAATTTTTTAATTTGTTTATTAATATTTTTTAATAAAAAACACAAAAACATAATATTTAATTCTTTTTATTCTTGTCTTATTATAAAAAACAAAACAAAAATATGATTTTTAATTCTTTTTATTTTTGCCTTATGGAAAAAAAAACACAAAAACATGATTTTTAATTCTTTTTATTCTTGTCTTATCATAAAAAAAAATTGTGTTAATTGTTATTATCATTCTTGTCTATTTTTTAGTCCTATATATACGTGTTAGAAAAAGTAAAGAGGACAACAAGAAAAAGACAGAAAAAAAATTACAAACATACTCCTCATTTTTTTCTCACGTTAATAAAAAACCTGCTCCTCAAAACTCCATTCACCAATTAGCAGTATACTCCCTTCTCCATTTTGTACTCCTTCATCACCTACAAACACTTTGAAAGCCTCCTGCACTTATTCTTCCTCATTTTCAAAAGGGTTCATAACCATCATCAATATTCTCTTCCAAGCTAATGATCCTGGATAAGCGGTACAACAGTCGTGCAATCATCGAACGAGCGAGAAAGAAGAGGAAGGAAGGGCTTTGAGGGAGAGGTTTGTTTCCTTTCTTATTTCTCGTTACTATTATGTTGTCACTTTAGAGGATGAGTGTTTTGTTTTGTTTATATATATATATATATATATATATATATATATATATATATATATATATATATATATATATATATATATATATATATATATATATATATATATATATATATATATATATATATATATATATATATATATATATATATATATATATATATATATATATATATATATATATATATATATATATATATATATATATATATATATATATATATATATATATATATATATATATATATATATATATATATATATATATATATATATATATATATATATATATATATATATATATATATATATATATATATATATATATATATATATATATATATATATATATATATATATATATATATATATATATATATATATATATATATATATATATATATATATATATACTCACGCATACACACACACACAAATATACATGTTTAATATCATGTGTGTAATATTTCAACTTCAAGCTTTCTCTTACATTTGGTCTGTATATATGTTGCACTGTGTTAATGTGTTTTTCTTTTTACCTTAATTGGCATGAGATTGTTTGTTTCTTTCCCTTGGTCCTCGCTTTCTTTTTCTTGTTGTTGGAATATACTTTTATTTTATTATATATATTGCCTTTTTCTTTTTCCATTTAGCTCGATATATCATATTCTTGTACATATGTCTTATAATTTTTTTGTTTTTGTTATATATATATATATATATATATATATATATATATATATATATATATATATATATATATATATATATATATATATATATATATATATATATATATATATATATATATATATATATATATATATATATATATATATATTATACAATTGTATATATATTTTGTTTTGTTTCATGTACACATATGCCATATTACTTTTTGGTTTAAATATTCTTATTAGTTATATACATAAATTCTTGTTTTATTTTTTATATATAAATACATACATGCTTTTAGATTTATATATCAGCTTTTGTTATATACATACATAAATTTGTTTCAAGTTTAATATATATTCATATATTTGCTACCATTTCATTTTTTCTTTTTATATATATTATGAGTTTACTAGAAATGGGGCATGACTCCTTTATCAGTTTTATTTTATTTTTATTTTTTAGTAATATTATTTTATGATTTAGGTTATTAGGTTTGATTTGTCCTTTCATTCATTTATTTATCTTATTTTCTTATGTTGATTTAATTATTTTAACTATTTTATTTATATTAGTAATTAGCTGTTTGAATGTTTATCTTATTAATTAGTTAGAAATTAACTAATTAATAATTTTTCTATTATTAATTGGATTAATAGAATTTTTTTAGTCATATGATAGATGATACATATCCATGCTCATATCCTCATTTGTAAATAATAGCACTTGATGTTTCCCATGAATTCAATTTCACTAACATTTCATCGCGATGTTTTGCCGCGTAATTTCAATTCGCTTCACGATGCTTTGGCGTGTATATACTTTTATCGCATGATGTTTTTTCATGTATTCAATTTCACACACGATGTTCTTCCGTGTATGTTTTATCTGACACGATGTTCTTCCGTGTATGTTCATTTATTTCGTGATGATTTGCCATATTTCCATATTCCCTTAGGTTCATGATTCAATTTTATTCCCGATAATTTGAATTAGAGTAGATCTTAGGTTTTTTTTATCCCTCACGTGATAATATTAGGCTAGAGTTTACCTTCGTAAAAGTAAAATTTGTTCCTAATAAAAAATATAAAAAATACTTTAATCATATTTCTAATCTGTTTCAGAAACCTTAATAAAAACACTTACCTCCCTTTCAACCTAGCCTTAGATTTAGAGTTTCTTAACTCTATGTAGGTGTTCTTCCATAGACACTTACCTCTCCCCCTGGAACCTTGACCATAGTCAAGAGTTCCTAACCCTTATTGAGGGGAACTACGAATACTCTGATTCCATTCCCGTCAGGATATGTAGGCACGAGATGGTATGTCTTGGCGAGCATACTTAGAAACTCCACCTTAGGTCTCCCCCTTTGACCTTTTTACCCTTTAGTAGACAAATAACAAAATAACACAATAAAACAAGAGGTTCCTATAGAGTACTACAGATACTTAGGATGCTAGCACATTTCCTAGGTATAACCAACCCCCGAACCTTAGATTCTTTTTTGCTTTGCATTGCATTGCATATTTTGGGTTATTCGTTCTTTTTCCCTTCCCTTGGATAAATTAAAGATTGGTGGTGAATTAAGATTTGTGATTCAAGTTAATTAATAGCTTGATATCTGATTCTCACCGCGACAGAAATGGCAACTTCACTGGGAATCTACCCTAAAAGGGTTACCCCTAACTTGTTTTGTATGTGTTATTGTATACTTGTATATATCTGTCTGCTTGGATTTTTCTATATGCAGGGTGGTTACATATGTTGTGAGATAAGTCCTAACCTGTACTTGAGTGCACTTATGATAGGAAGGTGATATATTCAATAGCTTATAGGGAGTTGATTCACGACCAAGCTAACTTGAGAAATCACCGCTCATTGGAGGCCCTCTTAGGAGTAATTGTTGAACGAGTATTCGTGAAAACATTACTTTTGACCTAGGAGTCAATGACACTGAGGACCTTTAGTTAAATTTTACCGTACTTGGCCTCTTAGGATGTAGCGTGGTGACTATGAGGGAGTCGTTCTGAAGTAGTTGATACGCGATACTACAATCAGACGAGTTTATCTTGAGAATTATTAGTCGCATGAGTAGTCGTACAAGCCAATAATATCCGAAAGATTTATCGATGACTCTGGTAACTGTCGCACCTCGAAAAAACACTTTCGAAAATACGACCCTCGCGCGAAAGGCGCGGAAAATGCGGTTCGACAGAGTCGCCACCGAACTTTATTTTTCCCGAATAAACGGGAGAGGAAAATATCGAGAAAACCTCTTGAAACGAAAGGATAGGAACAGGGCTGTTGCAACCAAGTTCCGGGTTCGGGAGTCGGTTACGTGAGGGGAAGGTATTAGCACCCCTCACGTCCGTCGTACTCGACGGGAACCTCTTAAGGTAATTGTGGGGAGTGTTGTTTAGGTTTACTGGTTTTCTTCTCGTTGCTAAAGGTAGAATTGGTAGGTTAAAAGGTTAAAGACGCAAAGGAGAGATGGGTGTTTAGAAGATAGGGTGCTCGCCAAGGATTGGGGCCCTTGTGCCTACGTATGCTCATTCGGACGAGAATGAGAAATCAGAGCGTCGTAGTTCGACTACGGGAAAGGATGGGGGGAAACGGAAGATGGATAGAAGTGTGCTCGCCAAGATCATCGCAATCTTGTGCCTACGTATCTTGTATTCAAGAATGAATAAAGAATCAGAGCGTCCGTAGTTCGTGGTAACGACCACGAAAAGACGAGGTTGAATGGGTTGAAAGTTTGAGAAAAAAAGACGAAAGAGTGACTGACAAACAACCTGAGGGCGTGCCTCGAGAGCTTGTCACTCAAAAATTCAAGGAATGCGAGATCCCAAGAACTCAGTTCTTTCGGAAATTGGGTTGAATGAGTTGAAGATAAGAGTTGGATATTTTGAAAACGAAAGAATGAACTAATAACAACTCGGGGGCGTGCCCAAGAGTTACTCGTTCGAATACTCAAAGAATGCTAGATCCTAAGAATATCCCTCTTTCGTAAGTTTAAAAATGTGTTTGTGAAGGGATTGAATCGAAGAATGGCATGCGAGGCCAAAAGGGAATTGTTTTGAACTGGTTCGACGACGTGTCGAAGATTTGATTGAAGATGGAACCGGCTTGACGACGTGTCAAGGGTTAAGGTTGTGAGAAACGATATTAGTCCCTGAGGGTGCTCCTAATATCGAAACCACGGGGAATTGTGAATGTGTGTGCAAAATGTCGATGGTTGCGAATGCGTACGAGCACTCGACTTAGGAGAATATAGAGGACGGTTGAATTTGAAAAAGGCGAAAGGTTGAGTGAATAACAACCCAAAGGGCGTGCTTCGAGAGCTATTCACTCGAAAATTCAGGGAATGCTAAACTCCAAGAATCTCCTTCTTTCGAAGTTTAAATCGGAAAGAAAATAGTTTGGAAAATGATTTGAAGTGAAATGAGGTATGAAAATAATTTGAAGTACGAGATGTGAGATTGGATTTGAAAATGAGAGAAATGACAATTATTTGATAAATGAGACGCGGGTCTCACAACCAATTAATTGGGGCATTACCGAAATGCTGGATCTCGACGATACCTTTTTCATTTGGAAAAAGTTTGAATGAACAAAGGAAATATCACAAAGAATGCTAAATTCTCATGACATTTCTTTGTTAGAAAAATATAATTTTGAAAATGAGAGGTCGAATAATACACTACTTAAGGTGTACACCTTAGTAATGACTATCCAAAAATTCAAGAAGTGCTAGACTTCAAGAACTTAGTTTCTCACGATTTGGCTTAGAAAATAATTTAAATGAGGATCAAGAAAAATTATTATTTGAGGATGGTTTTGATTTAATTTAAGAAATATTGTTTGAATAAACAATGAATATATTACACAGAGTGCTAGACTCCTATAATATATTTTTGCTCGAATAATTAAAAGCATATTTTAAAATGATAAAAAAACAATATTATCCAAGGCGTACGCCCCGATAATGATTACTCAAAAAAAAAAAACCCAAGAGGTGCTAGACCTCAAAGATTTAATTTTAAATTTTTGCCATTTGATTAGGAAAAGATTAATCATATTTTGAGAATAATTACTCAAATTTAAAAGTGTGATTTGAAATAACTCAGTATCTTTGTTTAGAAAATCGTTTATTTAAAATATCTAAAAAAAACTTCTTTAATAACCTTGAATAAAAAAAAAGTGGCTTCCCAACCTTGCCATAATAATAGAAATATAGTAAACATAATATAAGAAAATGCTGCAACATGTGGCCACATGGGACCACAAGACGGCCCATATTATACATATATCACTGATCCAGCCACAACATAAATTTAAATTTTGTGCATAATAGGAACTTGTAGTAGCCCCCACCTGCTTTTATCTTAACAGAACAGCAGCAAATCATATATGGTCTAATGGCCCATCCAAAAGCAAACAAATTCTCGAAATCGAATAGGCGTCACGCCACTGATTTAAAGAAAACAAACTAGCTATGAACATTGAGTAAGCCGAAATATTACTGCAATAAACTAAAACTGACGAGACTTTTATACACTTGTTAATCCGTTTACAATAGCATCCATCACAATATAATGTAACAATTGAACCAAATGTCACAGCAATATAACAGTATTGAATTACTCTTAAGCTGCTACCGTAGCCGCGACACTGGAGAACCGCAACATCAATTTGGAGCAACTTTTCTTCTCAACAAAAATTATACCTTACCGCTTTCCGAGTAGAATCATGAGTTGTTGCGAAACTGCATTGTGAAATCCGGCGAGAATGCGTCGGTGCGGGTGCCGTTGTGTTGCTAAAGAATGGGGACAAGGCATTGTGAAGCTAGATGACAATATTGTTGCTGCTAAACACGAGTTGAGAATGCTGCTAATGTGTGACTTAGTTTGCTGTGAGGTTGTCGACACTTCAAAATCTTTTCGTATAACCAACGATTCGGCGATGCTACCACCTGCACAAGGTCAACAGCCAGCCCACACAATAATAATAGAGGAAAACAGAGTTGAATCTAAGACAAGGATCATATCATCATCTTGCTGCTAATCAACTTTCCATTGCAGAAATTAAATGCTGCTGACTCCGACTGCTGCTATCTTATTCATGAATACCTCCAACACGAAGCAGTAGGTCAAACTTAACCAGAACCATGCTAGTAAGTTCCTTATGACGGTAGCACAATCAACCCCTGCTAACACTTAAATAACAGCATATTACCAATTCAAAAATGTTTACAATAATCTCAGCATCACGATACCTATATCGTGGGACCTGCGACTGTTGGAATCTCAGTAAGCCACGGGTGCTACCGGAAATAGTGAACCAATGGATGTACAAACTGTCGCTATAAACCGAGGGTGTCGCATCCTGGTTTATGGGACTTGTAACCTGCATAGCCTGTTTCTAAAACATAAAACCAACCAGATCCAGCAGAAAGAAACTGCATTCAAATTCATGAGGCTGCAACACAATCACTGCTATACTTAAATCAAACAGCTCTTCATGACATTTAAACCATCAGAAACAAATAACAGTTTAGAATAAAATTTAAACTCAAAACATAAAAAAAATCTGGCAAAGGATCAGTTATACCGATCTGACAACAACAGCGGTCTATCATAATAAACTCAATAACAATATGCTCAAACAACAGCATCTCAACATACTTTTCCCAATGGCAGCACACAATATCAAAGCAAAACAATATGTTGAATTGGAAAGAAAACACGCCGTCGTAAACAGGAATACAATCAATACCAACCCGGAAATGCAAATGATGTAGCAGTATTACATGATTGTTATTATGAGAATAATGACATAATATTAGTAAAAGTCGCAGATGCAACAAAATCATTGAGCAGCAGTGCACGGTGATACACAAAGCCATAGCAATAAAACAATAACACAACACTAACACGCCAATAATATCAGAAAGAGATTCCATCAAACTACCATGATATCAATCCAACCGACATGATTCGCAACAGTTTCAAAATGGAAAACGAGTAAACAATATTTTTCGCACAGACAAATCAACATGAAGACAACAGAAAACATAACTGATGCGAGAATCTTAACGAAAACTCAAGCATAAATCAGACAATCCTGAAGGTGCCAATCGAAACGTATTCGAAACAAAGTCAATCCCCCATAAACTCTAACAATGAGCTGACCACAGATGACAAACATAAATATTAACAGGGTGTATTCGAAGTCAATGCAGATTTTAAAACAATCATTACAAATAAAAAACTTTAACAGTCTGGATCAAATGCTAATCTGGAAATACAGGTTGTACTGAGAACACCGACACCGAAGTAGAAATGCCTATCAGAGATATCGATCGAACAAAAGGGATAACTCGAGATTTACCGTTATGTCGTGATTTGTTGATGTTGAGATCACTAGTACTGCTATGGCCGAATCCTCGAAGTATCCACACCGAATGTAAGCGCTATCGATTTTTCATTTCGCCGGTGAACCACGACAGTGTTGTTGTTCGTCGGACTTGATGTGCTTTCGTGGCGAGGAAGCTATGAAGGAGGGTTTTGTGGTGAGCAGTTTCGAGATGAAGTTCGAAGGAGAAAAACGACGTCGATTGAGGCGAAGAGGAAAAGGGTTTTGGTGTCACAAGTTTGAGGGCGGAGGCTTTGTCGTGAGGTTGTAAGGAAGAAGAGGGTTCTGTGTTTGAATTGGGGCGGC
Source organism: Lathyrus sativus (assembly GCA_963859935.3). Lineage (NCBI taxonomy): Eukaryota > Viridiplantae > Streptophyta > Magnoliopsida > Fabales > Fabaceae > Lathyrus > Lathyrus sativus. The sequence goes on along the minus strand of OZ012740.1, from coordinate 489,304,771 downwards.
TGAATTTGACTAGGGTTTCTTGGGGCGCCGTTTTAAGTGAACAGTAATTTTTTAGGGTTCCCTTTTGCATCAATTTCCCCCTTCCTTTATAACCAGCGGACGTTCTCCCTTGGTCTCTCCTAACGGGCCCCCACAATGGGCCTCATGTGAACCAGAAATTAGTTCCACAATTTTTTGCTTTGTTTTGTTTTTTTTTCTTTTTTAATTAAATGAACCACTTAACTACTAATTAAAAAAAACAATGCTAACTATTAATTATAACAAGCAAGTTGATAAAACTATAAGAAAATTAATATTATACAAATAAATTGATATAAACTTAATTAATATTATTAACATAAATAACCTAATATATATACAAAATATTATTATTACTTAAAAGAAAGAAAAAAAAGGTTAAGAAATGGAAATAAGATAATATTTACACAAAAATTTAGGACACGTGTCACGCTTTAATTGATCAGAAAGAATAAATTAAAAAACGACTAATTGTGAGATGCCACGTGTCCAAATAACAAGAAACAAATCAGACAACGTAAGATATAAAACAAAGTCGAACAGTGAAAATAAAAAAGGGTAGGACAAATTTAGGGTATGACAGATGCCCCTATCTAATAGGCTTAAACCTAGGAGAATGAACTGCATTAGCACTCATATTCCTGAGGTAGAAGTCAATTAGATATGAAGAAGACACTGAATTTGTCCGAAAGAAAGAGAGATGCTTGAGAATTGAAAATGCTGGAGGATGTAAACCTCTGAGTAAGCTGGCACAGATCGTCATCACCAAAAGGATGATGGGACAAAACACACACGGCTACTGCCATCAAAAGGGTGACAGAGCAAAACACATTCGCAAAATCTGACATTAATGACTATGACAGACCCCTCATCAAAAGGATGACGGAGCGAGACAAACAAAATTCGCACAATCCATCATTAATGACCATGATAGACCCTCACCAAAAGGATGACGGAGCGACACACACGCCAAACAATATCGCACAACCTATCATTAATGACCATGATAGACCCCTCCATCAAAAGGAAGACGGAGTGGAACACAACGCAAAATGCACAATCTATCACTAATGACCATGATAGACCCCTCCATCAAAAGGATGACGGAGCGAGACAAGCAAAATTCGCACAATCTATCACTAATGACCATGATAGACCCCCCACCAAAAGGATGACGGAGCGAAAATGCAAAACAATATCGCACAACCTATCATTAATGACCATGATAGACCCCTCCATCAAAAGGAAGACGGAGTGGAACACAACGCAAAATGCACAATCTATCACTAATGACCATGATAGACCCCTCCATCAAAAGGATGACGGAGCGAGACAAGCAAAATTCGCACAATCTATCACTAATGACCATGATAGACCCCCCACCAAAAGGATGACGGAGCGAAAATGCAAATAAAAATATCGCGCAATCTGATACCGACGAAGTATCAGACCTACCACCAAAAGGATGGTAGAGCGAAAACACAAATAAAACATCGCACAATCTGATATCGACGAAATACCAGACCTACCACCCAAAAGGATGGTAGAGCGAAAACATAAAAGACAACATCGCACAATCTGATACCGACGAAGTACCAGACCTACCACCAAAAGGATGGTAGAGCGAAAACAATAAAAGAAACATCGCACAATCTGATACCGACGAAGTACCAGACCTACCACCAAAAGGATGGTAGAGCGAAAACACAAAAGAAAACATCGTACAATCTGATACCGACGAAGTACCAGACCTACCACCAAAAGGATGGTAGAGCAAAAACAAATAAATGATCGCACAATCTGACATCGACGAAATGTCATGTAAGAGCACAGATTGTGTCTTAGTAATATCTCTATGTTTTGATGATAACATTAATGATAATTTGTATACAAGAATTATACTCTCTAAATTTGTTCTAAACTGTTTTCTACAGGCACAAAAGATCTTAATCTTAAAGAGCAAATTTGATGTGAACAATAAATTCTGAATGGCTCAAGAGCATCTGAAGATTTGAAGAATCTGAAGTATAAGAGCTTAGTCATCAAGATTCTGAAGATACAACACGCTGCATATATTATCAAGAATCTGAATGAAAGAAGACTCTGAGTGAAGAGACTCTGAATGAGAGAAGACTCTGATCTGAGTGAAGACTCTGATCTAAGAGCATGTTACGCTTCAAGCACACAGCTGCACCAGACTCTGATTCATCAACATCTGAAGAACATCTTAGGCTCTGAAGTTTCCAGAAGATTCTGAAGACTGAAGACTCTGATATTGATTGTTGATCTGAACCATCTGAAGAATTATTTGAAGAAGATTATTTTAATATATCCGTTGGAATATGCCAGCAAATCTTTCCTTAATTGGGATAGACAAAATTCTCTGCAAGAAGATTATTCCTCTGGTACATTCCATATATGGTATAATCACAGCTCAGCAGACAATTGCTACACCCACATTTTGTGTGCCGTCTCTCTGCTGCAATAGTACAAAGGACAATACTATTTGATATTGGAAATATCTTCTCTAACGGTAAAATATTCTCTCCAATATTCAAGTGGCTATATAAAGGAAATCATAGCTCATTCTTCAAGTGACGAAATTGACGAACTTATTGCAAGAACTCTCTCACGCTAAAAGCTCTCATATTCTTTGCTGTTCATACATTGTTCTAAACTTAGAGAAATAACACAGTTGTGTTTATAGCTTTCATAGAAGCAATTTCTTACTCTTACATTGTATTACATTAATTTGTAAAGGAAGTTTTCCTTAAGAGGATCTAGGTTAGATCAGTAGCTCTTGAGAAGACTAAGAACAGTTGTTCTTAGGTGTTGCTATTTGTAATCAGTTGATTTGAATAGTGGATTAAGTCCTTGTTGAGAAAGGCAAATCACTCTTGAAAAGGGTGGACTGGAGTAGTTGAGTTCAACGAACCAGGATAAAAATACTTGTGTTTTTATCTTTGATTATTTTCTGTCATACTTATTCAACCCCCCCTTCTAAGTATTTTCTCACCTTCAGTTGGCATCAGAGCTTCGGTTCTGAGTGTGCATTCGCTTAACCGTGACAGATAAAGATCCAGTGAGAAAAATACTCTGTTATTTATTTGGTTGCTAATATGGGTGATATTCCTACATCAAGCAACAAATATGAAGGAGACAGAATCAACACCAAACCTCCAATGTTTGATGGAGAAAAATTTGATTATTGGAAAGATAGACTTGAAAGTTTTTTCTTGGGGTATGATGCTGATCTCTGGGATTTAGTCATTGATGGATATGAACATCCTACTAAGGATGGCAAAAAGATTGATAGAAAATCAATGACTGAGGAGCAGAAGAAAGAATTCAAGAATCATCACAAAGCCAGAACCATACTTCTTAATGCAATCTCTCATACAGAGTATGAGAAGATTACCAACAGAGACACTGCTCATGATATGTTTGAGTCTCTCAAAATGACTCATGAGGGAAACACTCAGGTGAAAGAAACAAAGGCTCTGGCGCTGATACAGAAGTATGAAGCGTTCAAAATGGAAGAATCTGAGAACATTGAGACTATGTTTTCCAGATTTCAGATTCTAACAGCTGGGTTGAAAGTTCTGGACAAGGGCTACTCAACATCTGATCATGTCAAGAAGATCATCAGAAGTCTTCCTACCAGATGGAGACCTATGGTGACTGCATTGAAGCTGGCCAAGGATCTGAACAAAATCTCATTAGAAGAACTCATCAGTTCTTTGAGAAGTCATGAAATTGAGCTGGAGGAAGATGAACCCCAGAAGAAAGATAAAGGTAAATCCTTAGCTTTTAAATCTAACAAATCTGTTAAAGCTTTGCAGGTTAATGAAGAAAGCTCTGAGGAATCTTCTTCTGAAGAAGAAGATGAACTATCAATGCTGTTCAGAAGGATCAACAAACTCTGGAAGCACAAAGGGAAGAAGTTCAACAACATCAGAAGATCTGATCAAAAGAGAGAATCTTCTGGACACAGAAGATCTGGCAAGAAAGAGGTCACTTGCTATGAATGTAAAGAACCTGGACACTACAAGAGTGAATGTCCCAAACTTCAAAAGGAAAAACCCAAAAGGAAGTTTGATAAAAAGAAAAAGGTTCTGATGGCTACATGGGATGACTCAGATGAATCTGAATCATCTTCTGAATCTGAGGAAGAATGTGCAAATGTTGCGCTGATGGCCAACACAAATGATCAAGATGAAGGAACGTCATCATCTGAATCTGAGTCAGAATCAGACTCTGACTCTGAAGAGGTATTTTCTGAACTCTCAAGAGCTGAACTTGTTGAAAGTTTATCTGACATGTTGGAAAGCTACAGCAAGATTAAACTCAAATACAAGAAGCTGAAAAGCAATCTTGAATCTGAGATTGATCTTCTGAGAACAGAACTTGTTGAGCAGAAAGAAATAAATTTAAAACTCAAAAATGATTTAGAAACAACTCAACAAGAATCTGATACTGAAACAGAGTCAAGTGAAAATATTTTAGAAAAATATGACTCCAGTTTTAAAAGATTCCTCACTAAAAGCATAGACAGAAGCAAAATGGCTTCTATGATCTATGGTGTTAGTGGGAACAACAGAAGAGGCATTGGATGTGAATCCTCCTCTGGAAGCAATCCAAAATCTGTTGATAAACTCTTCATCAAGAAGACTCCTCTGTATTCTCATTTTAAGTTTGGTCATCTGAATGATATTAAACATACAAGCTCTGAAAAGAGTACTTATGTGTTTAAGCCAAGGGTTAGCCAAAATAAACACTATGTTGAAAAACAGAAGTTTAGGCAAAACCACAGAACATCTAACCCCAAAGGACCCAAGAAGATCTGGGTACCTAAAAGTCAAATAATACCTGTTGCAGATGTTCTTAGCAGCAAAATCCAGACACCAATCATGGTACCTGGACTCTGGATGCTCACGACATATGACGGGCGAAAGGTCTATGTTCCAAAGCCTGGAACTTAGATCTGGAGGGGACGTGAAATTTGGAGGGAACCAGAAGGGCAAGATCATTGGCTCTGGTACAATAGGTAATGGTAACCTACCCTCTATTTCTAATGTTCTGTTAGTTGAAGGATTGGAACATAATCTATTGTCCATAAGTCAATTAAGTGACAATGGTTATGATATCATCTTTAATCAAAAATGTTGCAAAGCTGTATGTCAAAAGAATGGTTCAATCCTGTTCAGTGGAAAGAGGAAAAACAACATTTACAAAATTAACCTTTCAGAACTTAAAGTTCAAAATGTAAAATGCCTTTTATCTGTGAATGATGAGCAATGGGTCTGGCATAGAAGATTGGGACATATTAATATGAGACGTATATCTCAGATTAATAAACTCAATCTGGTCAGAGGACTCCCTAATCTGAAGTTCAATTCAGATGCTCTGTGTGGCGCATGTCAAAAGGGTAAATTTTCAAAATCTCATTTTAAACCAAAAAATGTTGTTTCCACTTCTAGACCATTGGAATTACTTCATATTGATCTGTTTGGACCAGTGAAAACTGCATCCATCAGAGGCAAGAAGTATGGGTTAGTCATTGTAGATGACTACAGCAGATGGACATGGGTAAAGTTTCTAAAACACAAGGATGAGTCTCATTCTGTGTTCATTGACTTCTGCAATCAAGTCCAGACTGAAAAAGAATGCAAAATTATTAAAGTCAGAAGTGATCATGGTGGTGAATTTGAAAACAAATATTTTGAAAAATATTTTTCTGAAAAAGGAATTGCACATGATTTCTCCTGTCCTAGAACTCCACAACAAAATGGAGTTGTAGAGAGGAAAAATAGAACATTGCAAGAAATGGCCAGAACCATGATCAACGAGACAAATCTGGCAAAATACTTTTGGGCAGAAGCAATAAATACAGCATGTTATATTCAGAACAGAGTGTCTGTAAGACCTCTTCTGGAAAAGACTCCCTATGAATTGTGGAGAAACAGAAAGCCCAACATTGCTTATTTTCATCCATTTGGTTGTATTTGTTATATGCTTAACACTAAAGATCATCTGAACAAGTTTGATTCCAAAGCACAGAAGTGTTTCATGCTTGGTTATTCTGAACGCTCTAAAGGCTACAGAGTATTCAATACTGAAACACAGATTGTGGAAGAATCTATTCATGTTAGATTTGATGATAAGCTTGGCTCTGAAAAGCCAAAGCAAGTTGAAAGTTCTGCAGATAGAGAAGTTATTCTCACAGACTCTGAAGGCTCAGAGGCAGACAAGACTGAAGACAAAGACTCTGAAGCAAATCCAGATGCTACGCCTCTAACTTCCCAACTTGACAATCTGCATATTTCTGAAAGACCAACAGTCAGAGGATCTTCTTCCAGAATGAAAGCTTCTCATCCAGAGGATGTGATAATTGGAAAGAAAGATGATCCAATAAGGACAAGAGCATTTCTCAGAACTTCTGAATCTTCCTTCTGTGGCTTAGTGTCAATTATAGAACCAACATCTGTTGATGAGGCTCTGGAAGATAATGAATGGATTTTAGCTATGCAAGAGGAGCTGAATCAATTCACAAGGAATGAAGTCTGGGATCTGGTTCCAAGACCTAAAGGTTTCAATGTCATTGGAACAAAATGGGTTTTCAGAAATAAACTTAATGAAAAAGGAGAAGTTGAAAGGAACAAAGCAAGACTGGTTGCTCAAGGCTACAGTCAACAAGAAGGCATAGACTACACAGAAACATATGCTCCTGTTGCAAGGTTAGAGTCTATACGCTTGCTTATTTCATTTGCTGCACAACATAACATCACTCTTTATCAGATGGATGTTAAAAGTGCTTTTCTTAATGGAATTATAGAAGAGGAAGTGTATGTCCACCAACCTCCTGGTTTTGAAAATGAAAATTTTCCAGATCATGTTTACAAACTGAAAAAATCTCTTTATGGACTAAAACAAGCTCCCAGAGCTTGGTATGAGAGGTTGAGTAATTTTCTTCTGAAGAAAAATTTCATCAGAGGAAAAGTGGATACCACACTATTTTGTAAAACCATTAAGAAAGATTTGTTGATTTGTCAAATTTATGTAGATGATATTATTTTTGGATCAACAAATATTATGCTTGGAAAGGAGTTTGCTAAATGTATGCAGGAAGAATTTGAGATGAGCATGATGGGAGAATTGAGATTCTTTCTGGGAATCCAAGTAAATCAGACTCCAGAGTGCACCTACATACATCAGACCAAGTATGTTAAAGAGCTTCTGAAGAAGTTTAACATGCTGGATAGCAAAATGGCAAAGACTCCAATGCATCCTACAAGCACTCTAGGTAAGGAAGAGGTAAGTAAGAAGGTAGATCAGAAACTCTACAGAGGTATGATAGGATCTCTTCTTTATTTGACTGCTTCTAGACCAGACATTCTGTTTAGTGTGTGTTTATGTGCTAGATTCCAATCAGATCCTAGAGAATCACACTTAACTGCTGTTAAGAGGATTCTAAGGTATCTGAAAGGTACTGCTAACGTTGGTTTGTGTTACAGAAGATCTGACAAATATTCACTAGTTGGATTCTGTGATGCTGACTATGCTGGAGATAGAGTTGAGCGCAAAAGTACTTCTGGAAGCTGTCAGTTTCTTGGAAGTCATCTGATCTCGTGGTACAGCAAGAAGCAACCAACAATTGCACTATCAACCACAGAGGCAGAATACATTGCTGCTGCTGGATGTTCCACTCAGATGCTCTGGATGAAGAGTCAACTAGAAGATTATCAAATCTATGAGAGTAATCTTTCTATTTTCTGTGATAATACTTCTGCTATATGTTTATCCAAAAATCCAATTTTACACTCTAAGGCCAAACATATAGAGATTAAACATCATTTCATCAGAGACTATGTTCAGAAGGGTGTAATAAATTTAGCCTTTGTTGATACAGATCATCAATGGGCAGATATTTTCACAAAACCCCTTGCTGAAGATAGGTTTAAGTTTATTCTGAAAAATATTTGTATGGATTTTTGTCCAGAGTAATATTTCTCAGAGTCAACTTCTCAGATGCTAAGTGTTTAACACTCTGAAGTATTTCATCTGTTTTGCTTGTTTAATTTATCTGAGAATTATTTTTTGTGTGAAACTCTATACTGACCATCTCAGAGGATCTGAAAGTTGAAAACGTTTCATTTCTTAAGAGTTATAGAATCACATGCAAGCAAACACGTGTCACTCAGAATCTGAAAAGATGGACTACACCTACTGATTATGACGTTTAAGGTATTGCTTTGAAAATCTCAATCTGTCTTGATTTTCCCCCCAAATGTCATATCATAATTAAAAATGATTTCTTTTCATTTAATGCAAACGTGCGTATGTGTCCTATGTGTGTCTGTTGTGTTTCCCATGCTTGCTTTATTTGTCTATATAAACCACTCTCTTAACACATTCACACTTTTCACATTCTCAAACACATATGCGCTTTTGTCTGTTGTTCTCTCTCTTTGCAAACCCTAAAAGAACTCAGAAACCTTCATCTTTTTCTTCATCATCAACAATGGCATCTACTTCAAAAGCTGTTACTACCAAAGATGCTACCACTGTCATAGAACCAGTACGCACTCTCCTAACTCCTGTTGATTCACTAGAAGTACTGTGTGAAAGCTTCGTGGACTTAGAAGATCTTGCTGAAAATGGGTTTGATCTGATTTCTTCAATCAAAGCACAAGGCTGGGACGGTTACTTTGACAGGCTTATGGGTCCTGTGTATCCAAAGTTAGTGAAGGAGTTCTGGATCCATGCATTTGCTACTCCAAAGTTCATTCACTCCTCTGTGCTGGGGAAAAAGATTGTTATCACTGAAAATCTGATAAGGAAACTCATTGGTTTTAAGGCAACTGATGGAGTAACCTCTCTGTCTTCTGCGCGTGAAGACCTGAAAGATGTTTGTCAAGAAATCTGCACTACTGGTGAACCTTGTAAGAAGGTTAAGTTCTTGAAACCCACTTACAAGATATGGGCTAAGATTTTCATGAACACCATCTTTCACAGACCCTCTTCAAACTCATCTGATTATGTTAATGCTGAACAACTTTACTTCATGTATTGTTTACACCAAAACATTCAGATTGATCTTCCATATCTGTTGTTTAATCATATGGTGTCTCACGTCAAGGAAACAAGGGAAACAGCTAGAGATAAATCTGGAAAAGTCAGAACATGGATCCCTATGGGAAGGCTGATTTCAGATATTCTGATAGAAAACCAACTTGTGGCGCATCTGCAAGAGGCTGGGTTGACAGAAGATCTGAATTTTATCATTGGCTCTGAAATAAACGGTTTAACTCTGAGAAGGATGAAACTGGTTGATGATTTATCTGAGAAACCAAGGAAAACTAACTCTGAAGAAGTTAGGGGAAGAAGGATTCCTGTTGAGGATTTTCCTTTATTCACCTCAGATGAACCTAGAGAACTTATTGCTGAGTATGTTGCTCGCTGCATAAGAGATGGTGTTGAGATTCCTGCCAATCTTGTGCAGAAGGAAGGCCAAGTTCTTCCTGATTTGACAAGGGAAAGAAGACGTAAGAGAAAAGCTGATAGTGAAGGTCATCAGAAGAAAAGGAAGCATTCAGATGCTGAAAAGAAGAAGAAAAGAAAGAAGCTGAAGAAGGTTCAACCAAATCCTCCTGCAGCAACTTTTGAAGAAATTAGAGATACTCTGAAACAGGTATTTAACACTGATTCTAATCCTGTTCATCATTCTGCTACCCCCACACCATCTGACTCACCCCTTATATTTAAAAGATCTAAACCATCTTCTGTCCCCCCTCATACACCACAATCCAAACAACCAACAAACATACAAACAGAAATTCCACAACAAACTCAACAAACAACACCACAACCACAAAACACTATCCCAGAATATACCATTCCAGAGGATGTTCACCCTGAACACTCTGACCAACCTGAAAATCTCATTAATCCTAATGAGATATTAGATATCACACCCTTAAACCAGTCTGTCATTTTATCTTCAACTTCTGAAAAATCTAACCACTCTGATACATCATCTGATGATGAATCATCTGGTTACATTAATGAATGCTTGAATGATCTCAAACAACCTCGTTCTGAGAGTGTTTGGAAACAGCTGTTTAAATCTCCAACTTCTGAACACCCACCTTCTCCACAAAATTCCCCAACTCAAACTCTCACTCCACAACCTATTGAAATTCAAAACACTCCACAACCAACAGAAACCCAACAAACATCTGAACCACACAACAACCAACCAACATCTGAACATCCATCTTCACAACCTCAACTTTCTGAACCACAAACATCTGAACATCCATCTTCACAACCTAAACCTTCTGAACAAACACCACGAACACAACCAACCCAACCCAGAATCCCTGATGAAGCAGAATTGGGATCAAGTGTTTATACTCTGTTAAGAGATTTTGATAAGGATAATGTCTCAGACTTTGCTGACATTATGGATGTTTGCATGACTACTATGGACAAAGAGGCTGCTAATGCTGTTTGGAAGAAATATCTTTACAGACTGAATAGGGAGGCTTTGAAAATCAGGACTCAATGTCTTAGATTGTCAAAAGTAAGGCTTGCTGCTTATCAAAAACGGATTAAGAGAAACCCTCCTCCTATTCTTCTTCTAGAAGCTCCTCCACCTCCAGAAATTCCTGCACCTGATGTTACTAAGATTGTTTCAGAATCTATTGTTTCAGAATCTGCTATTTCAGAATCTACAGATCTTCAGAAGGATGTCAAGGAACTTAAGGATTTTATGGTTGATCAAAAGAAAACAAATGAAGAAATGAAAACTTGGATGGCTAAGCAAGATGAAAATTCAGAAAGGATTACAGCACTGCTACAACTCATTGCTTCTCAACAAGCCTCATCTGCTAAACCTACTTGATGTTTTGCACAAGTTGTTCATGTTTTGCTTTGTTTTGATTTTCTTCTGATATGTTTTGTTTGCTTCTATCTGAATCTGGATGTTATCTTAATGACAATGATCTTTTTGCTTATCTGGATATGTGTTTCTTCTGCATCTTTACTGTCTTTTAAAATTCTTTTTGATTATGACAAAAAGGGGGAGAAACAAAATAGAATCTGATTGTTCAAATCTATAAGCAATTATCTGAACTAAGTCAGACATGTTACTAACATTCTTTGAATTTAACCAGACTCTGACAAATTTCATTGAAGTTTTTTCCTGAGATCTATCTTTTCAGAACCTGATCAAAAATAGCTAAATCTGAGTAGACCAGACTCTGATATCTAACCTTGAGTACTGTGATCTAAAAGATAACTCAAGACAGGAAATGGCAAGATAAACAACCAGATGTTCTGAAGTTGTTAATCTGGCATCAAGCTTTAATATGGCATCAAGCTTTGACTCTAGAAGTCAAACATATGTCAACCAGGCTTCAATCAGGATGTTAACCAGGATTCAATCAGGCTCTGAATCTGAAATGTAATCAGGCTCTGAATCTGAAATGTACTCAACCAGAAAGGGAAGTATCTAATTCCATTAGAGTATTCATTTCAGGGGGAGATTGTTAATCTCAGGGGGAGTAATTTTAATTCATACTTTTATTGAACAAATTGCTCATGTTTTGTCATCATCAAAAAGGGGGAGATTGTAAGAGCACAGATTGTGTCTTAGTAATATCTCTATGTTTTGATGATAACATTAATGATAATTTGTATACAAGAATTATACTCTCTAAATTTGTTCTAAACTGTTTTCTACAGGCACAAAAGATCTTAATCTTAAAGAGCAAATTTGATGTGAACAATAAATTCTGAATGGCTCAAGAGCATCTGAAGATTTGAAGAATCTGAAGTATAAGAGCTTAGTCATCAAGATTCTGAAGATACAACACGCTGCATATATTATCAAGAATCTGAATGAAAGAAGACTCTGAGTGAAGAGACTCTGAATGAGAGAAGACTCTGATCTGAGTGAAGACTCTGATCTAAGAGCATGTTACGCTTCAAGCACACAGCTGCACCAGACTCTGATTCATCAACATCTGAAGAACATCTTAGGCTCTGAAGTTTCCAGAAGATTCTGAAGACTGAAGACTCTGATATTGATTGTTGATCTGAACCATCTGAAGAATTATTTGAAGAAGATTATTTTAATATATCCGTTGGAATATGCCAGCAAATCTTTCCTTAATTGGGATAGACAAAATTCTCTGCAAGAAGATTATTCCTCTGGTACATTCCATATATGGTATAATCACAGCTCAGCAGACAATTGCTACACCCACATTTTGTGTGCCGTCTCTCTGCTGCAATAGTACAAAGGACAGTACTATTTGATATTGGAAATATCTTCTCTAACGGTAAAATATTCTCTCCAATATTCAAGTGGCTATATAAAGGAAATCATAGCTCATTCTTCAAGTGACGAAATTGACGAACTTATTGCAAGAACTCTCTCACGCTAAAAGCTCTCATATTCTTTGCTGTTCATACATTGTTCTAAACTTAGAGAAATAACACAGTTGTGTTTATAGCTTTCATAGAAGCAATTTCTTACTCTTACATTGTATTACATTAATTTGTAAAGGAAGTTTTCCTTAAGAGGATCTAGGTTAGATCAGTAGCTCTTGAGAAGACTAAGAACAGTTGTTCTTAGGTGTTGCTATTTGTAATCAGTTGATTTGAATAGTGGATTAAGTCCTTGTTGAGAAAGGCAAATCACTCTTGAAAAGGGTGGACTGGAGTAGTTGAGTTCAACGAACCAGGATAAAAATACTTGTGTTTTTATCTTTGATTATTTTCTGTCATACTTATTCAACCCCCCCTTCTAAGTATTTTCTCACCTTCATGTCAGACCTACCACCAAAAGGATGGTAGAGCGAAAACAAAACACAGGTCGCTATCACCAAAAGGATGATAGGACCACACCAATCTGAAGTTTACCAACACCAAAAGGATGCAGGCTGGGTTGAACTGACGAAGTTCAACTATCATCGAAAGGATGATAGTAAGGCAATTGACAACGGTCACGCTTGCTGGGTACAACTCATTGGGGAACCCCTGAGAGGAAGATTGGATTGAAATGCGTCAACGGGGTACGCCCGCCGTCTTGCTTGGAAAATAATATTTGCTGAAATGATTTCATGGTTACGCCCATGAGTTCTGAAGAGGATGCCCCTGACTGGGCTGAATTTGTCTTGATGCCTTGTCTTACTTAACAAAGGCTGAACAACTCCGTAAGGAACGCTCACGGTTCTGCCGAAGGTGCCCCTGCTCGGGCTGGTTCTTGCATTAAACTTCTTGGATTTGCCCAACAAAAGGTTGAACAACTTTGTGGGGAACGCCCACAGTCTTGAATGGTATGCCCCTGATTAGGCCGAATGTTGATTTGTATATTTGATCAACCACGAGGTTGAAATTCGTCACGGGAGACGCCTATGGTATTGAAGAAGATGCCCCTGACTGGGCTGGTGACTGCCTTGAAGCTCTTGAAAATCGTGAGGTAAACCCACCATCTTGCAGAAGATGCCCCTTGACTGGGCTATCAATGGTCTTAGAAATCCTCGGGATTGATCCTGGACCTTGACTTGCATATATGAATGCTGGATGATAAATGATATTCCATATGAGTGGACGTGCAAATGCAAATGCTGACGTGCGGAGATGCAAAAGCTGGGGAAGTATGATATGATTGTAATATGCCTATGATGCAAGATGCTTATGATGACGAATGCAATGCGTATGACGCATATGATGCAGATGGGTATTTTGGAAATGCAGGTGAAGACGCCAGCATGGTGGACTTTGGTAGTTGCCAATGTAGATTGGACTTCGGGTGGTGGGAGGGATTGACTTCCTCGACACGCAGTTTATTGAAGATGTCACGATCGAAGCAGAAGATGATGCTCTGGATGCCTTAAGTCTGGGTACTTGGTGATTTGTTGTCAATTTCCTTCAGAGAAGATTGCAACTCTGCTTGTTGGTCAGGACGACCTGGTCTTGCCCCAGTTTGAACATGGTAATGGTCTGTCCCAGATTAGCCAACTCTGGCATATGGAAGCTGAACTCGGATGACTTGCCCCTGCTCGAGCTGTTGAATGCTTCGCCCCAGCTTGTGGGTTCTGAAATTATCTTGCCACGTGTACGCCACTGAAAGTCAAGCTCTTCCTTGATTGCCCTTTGCTGAAATATCTTTGAATACCTAGTACTGACTTGCAATTAAAATTGTACATTCATGAATGGTAATATTAATGAAAAGTTCGATGCAAGATTTGAAAAAGCATTGTTTTATTGAAGTGTCAAGATAGTGAGACGAATGGACTACTAGCCCAGATGCCGTGCTAATTTGATTGGTATGAAAGATATATCAAGAGAAATGCCACCAATGCTAATGATTAGAAATCATGTGAGGAGTCAGGTTACGCAACCTTGCGATGATATGCTTTCAGAATGAACCTCGTCTCAATTAGGTCTTTCAAGGGTTGCAACGTGGTCTGGTTCACGGTTATGAAACAAAGGTTATTAGGCTCAAAGTATGATTTGTACCCACCCCTTCTTCGTAATGATCTCCAGTCCTACGCTCAGTTAATCCTACACTTGCCTGGACGATGTAAACTTGCAGGTTCAAGGTTTGCTTGACGTGGCAGTCACCTTATTTTGATGGATGTCAGTGCCCCTTTGACTTGGGTGGCCACTGAATCCTATTTTGTTTTTTTTTTATTGAGGGTTTCGGGGTCCTCTTTTCTTTGTTTTGATCCCTAACTTTTGCATGGATTGACTTCGTTTGTCAGATCCATCGGGATTGCCTTGATTTTGCCTAAGTCCCCTCTAAGGTGTCTGACTTAGCAGGCTTTTGATTTTTTTTGAATTTTGTTGTGACTGCCATAGCGTGGGTCATTGATGAACGACCGTCTTCTGGATTTCGCTTGTTGATTCGAGTGCGGGGTTGAATTAGCTGAACACTACCCTGTCCCAGGTTGAGTGTAAGGTTTGAATATCCGAAGGAAACTGCTACTCCAAGGCTCGAAGTGGTTTACTAGGGATTAACTCCTTATATCTCCAGTGTTTGGGGGATTGAGGCAATGCCTGTACATCATTGACGAGATTCTGTCTGAAAGCATACAATTTGCAATTATGCGTATCTCGTTTTCATCATCCTCCCTCAAATCATGCTAAACAACAGTGAATGGAGTGGAGTGAATAAACGTGTCGGTGATAAGTGAAAAAATAGTGAATACGACATAACTAATTCAAAACATGCATAAACGATACATTAATGAAAACCAAATACGAATGGCAATTGTTCAAAGCATACAATACTTAAATAAACAAAGACAAAACATAAGAAACTGCGAATAATGAAATGGCAACATGACTGCCTTCTTCGGGGAATGAACTTGACTGGAATCAATCTGACGTTGGCGCTAGTTGACTGGTGGCATTGGATTGTTGATGATGTTTGGAGACTTCCCATTGAAGTTGATAGCATCCCTATCAATCATGTCTTGAATTATGTGCTTGAAAGCCCTGCAGTCCTCAATGGTGTGACCTGGAGCGCCCTTATGAAACTCACAATGAGCATTTGCATCGTAATCGGCAGGAAGGATGGTTGGAGGAGCTAAATCTCTTGGAACGATAGCTTTCTTCTCCATCAACTGAGCAAAGATTTTGGCATATGGCATTGGTAGACGATCAAAGACTCTATCTGGCCTCCATGTTCTCTGCGGACGCTGTGGGCGAGCACCTTGTCGTTGCTGAGTAGCTTGCATCTGCTGTTGCTGAGGAGGATACTGATATCCTTGCTGGTTGTAGGCTTGTTGCTGAGGAGCTTGTTGCCGTGGCATCTGAGCTTGCGCTGCATGAACAGCTGGCTGATAAGGCATTGGAGCATATTGCGCAGCAGCAACATATGGATACTGATAGTAGGGAACTTGATAAGGCATAGGAGGAGCTTGTTGAGAAGCTTGCCCTTTCTGCACAAAGATGGCATTTGTTTCGCCTTCCTTCTTCTTGTATCCATTGAAAGGCCTCTTGGCATTAGCCTGGCTGTTAGAACCTCCCGGGATCTTCCCACTTTTCAGCCCTTCTTCAATTCTTTCACCGACAATCACCAAGTTAGAAAATCCAGCGGAGACACTACCGATCAGCTTTTCATAATACTGGCCCTGCAAAGTGCCCATGAAGATGTCAATCAGTTCACGGTCAACAAGAGGTGGATGCACCCTTGCAGCTAGCTCTCTCCATCGTTGTGCGTACTCCTTGAAGGATTCGTTGTCCTTCTGAGTCATACTCTGAAGCTGAGTACGATTAGGAGCAAGGTCAGTGTTGTACTTGTACTGCTTGACAAATGCATCAGCTAGCTCGCCCCAAGTGCGTACACTATTACGCTCCAGCTGCATATACCATTCGAGTGATGCCCCAGACAAGCTGTCCTGGAAGCAATGGATCATGAGCTTCTCGTCTCTGGCATAGGCAGCCATCTTGCGACAGTACATCTTCAGATGAATGTTTGGGCAACTGAGACCTTTGTACTTTGAAAATTCGGGCACCTTGAACTTTGGAGGAATGACAACATCAGGCACCAGGCACAATTCCAGAGCACTGAAAGAATTTGAGTTATGCCCCTCCATGGCGCGGAGTTTCTCGGCTAGATCTCGGCACATCTTCATGGCTTCTGAATCCTGAGCAGCGACAGGACTGGCGATGGGGATAGCAGCATGATAGTTCTGAACATCATCATACTGATCCATCAGAGTATCTTCGACATGAGGAACCGGGATTTGCACAGCAGCAGGCTGGGCGTGCGGGATAACTCCAACGGTAACTCCAGGCGCTGGGATCGGCTGAGAAGTGTTTCCCTCGGCTGTGTTGTTGAAGTTCAACGGCATCCCATGAGAACTTGGAATTTGAACCAAAGGGATGGCAGTAGACCCTTGTCCATTGTGGTTGACGACAGCGGCGGCTTCACGCTGTTCTTCCTCTCTCCTGGCTGTGAGGATGGCTTCGAGGATCTGGTCGATCTTTCCTTTCATGGAATCCAACTCTTCCCTGAAGGCGACTTGCTCCTGTTGAATCTGCTCCATCACTCGTCTGGTATTGGCTCTAGTTGCGTATTGGTGTCGAGGAATCAGCTTGATTTACTGGAGAAGAAGGAACGGAGACATAAGATTCGGTTGAAGGACTGGAAATGCAAAATGCACAACATATGAAATGCAATGCGAATGATATGCAAGATGCAATGCAAGATACAAGATCCAGGATCCAGGATCACAGCTCCAACAACTCCTGAAGCTGGTAACCGCAACAGATAAGTAACCACAATTCCTGCTCAAAGAACATGACAGGTATAACCTATACGGGAAGGTCTAAACATTCTACCCATAATCCCGCTCACAGGATGGTTTCTATGTTTGGTTCCCAGGATCACGGACACTAGTCGTATTAGCGTCACGCAACAGGCTGGCTGCATTACGACGATAATGACGATAAGGTCTCTCCTGAGCGGAGTCCTCGTGCTAGGCACACAAGGAGCGAGTCCTTGGAGACTAACACTACACGACCACCAATATCGGAACTGGTGCTAACAAAAGGTTCCCAGAATCACGGACCCTTCATTAATCAAGTCGTGCGACAGGCTGGCTGTGTTACAACAAGATCTACGAATAGGTCTCCTCTGGAGGAGCTTTCATGCTAGGCCCACAAGGAGCGAGTCCTTGGAGACTAACACTACTCGACTACCAATTCTAAACTATGTGTTCTCTCTGCTTTTATCAAAGCTCGGGCGTAGAGCTTTACTCATGATGTCATCCCAGGAACCAACAGGCGACAAAGCACAAATAAAATCACAAGAGAACGAATACAAAAAGAAAACAAATAAAAAACAAACACTCCTCACAAACCAAAAGATAGGCTCGACTCTCTCTTTGCATGGAGCAATGCGTCCCCAGCAGAGTTGCCACCTGTCGCACCTCGAAAAAACACTTTCGAAAATACGACCCTCGCGCGAAAGGCGCGGAAAATGCGGTTCGACAGAGTCGCCACCGAACTTTATTTTTCCCGAATAAACGGGAGAGGAAAATATCGAGAAAACCTCTTGAAACGAAAGGATAGGAACAGGGCTGTTGCAACCAAGTTCCGGGTTCGGGAGTCGGTTACGTGAGGGGAAGGTATTAGCACCCCTCACGTCCGTCGTACTCGACGGGAACCTCTTAAGGTAATTGTGGGGAGTGTTGTTTAGGTTTACTGGTTTTCTTCTCGTTGCTAAAGGTAGAATTGGTAGGTTAAAAGGTTAAAGACGCAAAGGAGAGATGGGTGTTTAGAAGATAGGGTGCTCGCCAAGGATTGGGGCCCTTGTGCCTACGTATGCTCATTCGGACGAGAATGAGAAATCAGAGCGTCGTAGTTCGACTACGGGAAAGGATGGGGGGAAACGGAAGATGGATAGAAGTGTGCTCGCCAAGATCATCGCAATCTTGTGCCTACGTATCTTGTATTCAAGAATGAATAAAGAATCAGAGCGTCCGTAGTTCGTGGTAACGACCACGAAAAGACGAGGTTGAATGGGTTGAAAGTTTGAGAAAAAAAGACGAAAGAGTGACTGACAAACAACCTGAGGGCGTGCCTCGAGAGCTTGTCACTCAAAAATTCAAGGAATGCGAGATCCCAAGAACTCAGTTCTTTCGGAAATTGGGTTGAATGAGTTGAAGATAAGAGTTGGATATTTTGAAAACGAAAGAATGAACTAATAACAACTCGGGGGCGTGCCCAAGAGTTACTCGTTCGAATACTCAAAGAATGCTAGATCCTAAGAATATCCCTCTTTCGTAAGTTTAAAAATGTGTTTGTGAAGGGATTGAATCGAAGAATGGCATGCGAGGCCAAAAGGGAATTGTTTTGAACTGGTTCGACGACGTGTCGAAGATTTGATTGAAGATGGAACCGGCTTGACGACGTGTCAAGGGTTAAGGTTGTGAGAAACGATATTAGTCCCTGAGGGTGCTCCTAATATCGAAACCACGGGGAATTGTGAATGTGTGTGCAAAATGTCGATGGTTGCGAATGCGTACGAGCACTCGACTTAGGAGAATATAGAGGACGGTTGAATTTGAAAAAGGCGAAAGGTTGAGTGAATAACAACCCAAAGGGCGTGCTTCGAGAGCTATTCACTCGAAAATTCAGGGAATGCTAAACTCCAAGAATCTCCTTCTTTCGAAGTTTAAATCGGAAAGAAAATAGTTTGGAAAATGATTTGAAGTGAAATGAGGTATGAAAATAATTTGAAGTACGAGATGTGAGATTGGATTTGAAAATGAGAGAAATGACAATTATTTGATAAATGAGACGCGGGTCTCACAACCAATTAATTGGGGCATTACCGAAATGCTGGATCTCGACGATACCTTTTTCATTTGGAAAAAGTTTGAATGAACAAAGGAAATATCACAAAGAATGCTAAATTCTCATGACATTTCTTTGTTAGAAAAATATAATTTTGAAAATGAGAGGTCGAATAATACACTACTTAAGGTGTACACCTTAGTAATGACTATCCAAAAATTCAAGAAGTGCTAGACTTCAAGAACTTAGTTTCTCACGATTTGGCTTAGAAAATAATTTAAATGAGGATCAAGAAAAATTATTATTTGAGGATGGTTTTGATTTAATTTAAGAAATATTGTTTGAATAAACAATGAATATATTACACAGAGTGCTAGACTCCTATAATATATTTTTGCTCGAATAATTAAAAGCATATTTTAAAATGATAAAAAAACAATATTATCCAAGGCGTACGCCCCGATAATGATTACTCAAAAAAAAAAACCCAAGAGGTGCTAGACCTCAAAGATTTAATTTTAAATTTTTGCCATTTGATTAGGAAAAGATTAATCATATTTTGAGAATAATTACTCAAATTTAAAAGTGTGATTTGAAATAACTCAGTATCTTTGTTTAGAAAATCGTTTATTTAAAATATCTAAAAAAAACTTCTTTAATAACCTTGAATAAAAAAAAAGTGGCTTCCCAACCTTGCCATAATAATAGAAATATAGTAAACATAATATAAGAAAATGCTGCAACATGTGGCCACATGGGACCACAAGACGGCCCATATTATACATATATCACTGATCCAGCCACAACATAAATTTAAATTTTGTGCATAATAGGAACTTGTAGTAGCCCCCACCTGCTTTTATCTTAACAGAACAGCAGCAAATCATATATGGTCTAATGGCCCATCCAAAAGCAAACAAATTCTCGAAATCGAATAGGCGTCACGCCACTGATTTAAAGAAAACAAACTAGCTATGAACATTGAGTAAGCCGAAATATTACTGCAATAAACTAAAACTGACGAGACTTTTATACACTTGTTAATCCGTTTACAATAGCATCCATCACAATATAATGTAACAATTGAACCAAATGTCACAGCAATATAACAGTATTGAATTACTCTTAAGCTGCTACCGTAGCCGCGACACTGGAGAACCGCAACATCAATTTGGAGCAACTTTTCTTCTCAACAAAAATTATACCTTACCGCTTTCCGAGTAGAATCATGAGTTGTTGCGAAACTGCATTGTGAAATCCGGCGAGAATGCGTCGGTGCGGGTGCCGTTGTGTTGCTAAAGAATGGGGACAAGGCATTGTGAAGCTAGATGACAATATTGTTGCTGCTAAACACGAGTTGAGAATGCTGCTAATGTGTGACTTAGTTTGCTGTGAGGTTGTCGACACTTCAAAATCTTTTCGTATAACCAACGATTCGGCGATGCTACCACCTGCACAAGGTCAACAGCCAGCCCACACAATAATAATAGAGGAAAACAGAGTTGAATCTAAGACAAGGATCATATCATCATCTTGCTGCTAATCAACTTTCCATTGCAGAAATTAAATGCTGCTGACTCCGACTGCTGCTATCTTATTCATGAATACCTCCAACACGAAGCAGTAGGTCAAACTTAACCAGAACCATGCTAGTAAGTTCCTTATGACGGTAGCACAATCAACCCCTGCTAACACTTAAATAACAGCATATTACCAATTCAAAAATGTTTACAATAATCTCAGCATCACGATACCTATATCGTGGGACCTGCGACTGTTGGAATCTCAGTAAGCCACGGGTGCTACCGGAAATAGTGAACCAATGGATGTACAAACTGTCGCTATAAACCGAGGGTGTCGCATCCTGGTTTATGGGACTTGTAACCTGCATAGCCTGTTTCTAAAACATAAAACCAACCAGATCCAGCAGAAAGAAACTGCATTCAAATTCATGAGGCTGCAACACAATCACTGCTATACTTAAATCAAACAGCTCTTCATGACATTTAAACCATCAGAAACAAATAACAGTTTAGAATAAAATTTAAACTCAAAACATAAAAAAAATCTGGCAAAGGATCAGTTATACCGATCTGACAACAACAGCGGTCTATCATAATAAACTCAATAACAGTATGCTCAAACAACAACATCTCAACATACTTTTCCCAATGGCAGCACACAATATCAAAGCAAAACAATATGTTGAATTGGAAAGAAAACACGCCGCCGTAAACAGGAATACAATCAATACCAACCCGGAAATGCAAATGATGTAGCAGTATTACATGATTGTTATTATGAGAATAATGACATAATATTAGTAAAAGTCGCAGATGCAACAAAATCATTGAGCAGCAGTGCACGGTGATACACAAAGCCATAGCAATAAAACAATAACACAACACTAACACGCCAATAATATCAGAAAGAGATTCCATCAAACTACCATGATATCAATCCAACCGACATGATTCGCAACAGTTTCAAAATGGAAAACGAGTAAACAATATTTTTCGCACAGACAAATCAACATGAAGACAACAGAAAACATAACTGATGCGAGAATCTTAACGAAAACTCAAGCATAAATCAGACAATCCTGAAGGTGCCAATCGAAACGTATTCGAAACAAAGTCAATCCCCCATAAACTCTAACAATGAGCTGACCACAGATGACAAACATAAATATTAACAGGGTGTATTCGAAGTCAATGCAGATTTTAAAACAATCATTACAAATAAAAAACTTTAACAGTCTGGATCAAATGCTAATCTGGAAATACAGGTTGTACTGAGAACACCGACACCGAAGTAGAAATGCCTATCAGAGATATCGATCGAACAAAAGGGATAACTCGAGATTTACCGTTATGTCGTGATTTGTTGATGTTGAGATCACTAGTACTGCTATGGCCGAATCCTCGAAGTATCCACACCGAATGTAAGCGCTATCGATTTTTCATTTCGCCGGTGAACCACGACAGTGTTGTTGTTCGTCGGACTTGATGTGCTTTCGTGGCGAGGAAGCTATGAAGGAGGGTTTTGTGGTGAGCAGTTTCGAGATGAAGTTCGAAGGAGAAAAACGACGTCGATTGAGGCGAAGAGGAAAAGGGTTTTGGTGTCACAAGTTTGAGGGCGGAGGCTTTGTCGTGAGGTTGTAAGGAAGAAGAGGGTTCTGTGTTTGAATTGGGGCGGCTGAATTTGACTAGGGTTTCTTGGGGCGCCGTTTTAAGTGAACAGTAATTTTTTAGGGTTCCCTTTTGCATCAATTTCCCCCTTCCTTTATAACCAGCGGACGTTCTCCCTTGGTCTCTCCTAACGGGCCCCCACAATGGGCCTCATGTGAACCAGAAATTAGTTCCACAATTTTTTGCTTTGTTTTGTTTTTTTTCTTTTTTAATTAAATGAACCACTTAACTACTAATTAAAAAAAACAATGCTAACTATTAATTATAACAAGCAAGTTGATAAAACTATAAGAAAATTAATATTATACAAATAAATTGATATAAACTTAATTAATATTATTAACATAAATAACCTAATATATATACAAAATATTATTATTACTTAAAAGAAAGAAAAAAAAGGTTAAGAAATGGAAATAAGATAATATTTACACAAAAATTTAGGACACGTGTCACGCTTTAATTGATCAGAAAGAATAAATTAAAAAACGACTAATTGTGAGATGCCACGTGTCCAAATAACAAGAAACAAATCAGACAACGTAAGATATAAAACAAAGTCGAACAGTGAAAATAAAAAAGGGTAGGACAAATTTAGGGTATGACAGTAACCTTGTTAGAACCCATTGTGTAGGTGCTTTACGCCTAGTACACACCTCGTATTTGGTTCTTCACCCAGACTCCATGCTATAATCTTAAACCTTCGGTCCTGCTATATGTGATTTGCATCCTGTCTTGCATCACATTTCATATCATTTGCATCTTTGCATGATTCATTGCATGCATCTGTTTATTCGACGAATCATTTCCAGCTGTCTATATCTTCTAGTGTCCGTCAAGTTGATTCCTCGACACAGATACATGACTATAGCTAACTACAAACATAAGATGTCAGAATAAGAAGCACACAACGTAGAGGCCCGAATAGAAGTTAATGGTTTTAAGTCAAGCATGACCAAACTCACTGAAATGCTCCAGGTCTTGATTGCTAGGGGAGAGCAACCTCAAAGGACTGTCATTCAGGAGGTTTCAAATGTTGATCCTCAGCCTGTTCAAGTGTCACCTTCAACTTGGCCAGAGTTTGGTTTACCCCACAATTATTCTCCACCTCTTGCATCTACTACTATGATTGGTTAGACTGTTAGACCAATTTTTCAAGCTCTAGTTTTCGCTGAGCCCAGACCTATGGTTCATGTTGTTGCCCAGACTGCTCGAGCTCCTTTTGAGAATCCTCTCTATGAGTAGAATACTACCAGTACTCAAGGTGAAGACCGTGAAAACTTTGTTAAACCTGAGGTTGTCCGTGAACAGATTCAAACCATAGACAAGAGACTCCGAGAAGTTAAGGGTACTGAATTCTTTAGTGTGGACGCAGATAACATGTGCCTGATTTCTGACCTTGTTATGTCTTCCAAATTAAAAACTCCCGAGTTTGTGAAATATAAGGGTCACTCTTGTCCAAGGGCTCATTTGGTCATGTACTTTTGAAAGATGGATGCTTATACCAACAACTAGAAGCTGCTCATCCACTATTTTCAAGACAGCTTGAGTGGAACTTCTCTCAAATGGTATATAAATCTTGAACAGAACATTATCCACTGCTTCCAAGATCTTGCTAATACTTTTATGAAGTTGTACAAGTACAACCTCGACAAGACTCCTGACCGCCGTCAATTTCAAAATATGTCTCATAATGAGAAAGATTCTTTCAAGGAATATGCTCAGCATTGGAGAGAGTTGGCTTCCCAAGTTGAACCTTCGTTGGCAGACAAGGAATTGACTGAAATGTTTATGGATACCTTGTCTCCAATCTATTGGGAGAAAATGATTGGCAGTGTTTCCTCCAATTTTAATGATTTGGTAACTATTGGCCAAAGACTCCAGGAAGGGCTCAAGATTGGTAAAGTGTCCAAGTGTTGCAGTGAGAATCGTGATACCAAGCTATTAATTAACTTGAATCTTAATTCTTAAATTCACAACCGGACTTTAATTTATCCAAAAAGGAAAGGTTTAAAGAAATAAAAACCTATAAAAATGCAAAGCAAAAAGCAAGGCTTAAAGCTAAGAAAAGAGAAATCTAAAGGTTCGGGAGTTGGTGTCGCTACTCGAAAAATACGCGCAACGACGGGGAAGGCGAAAAGGAAAAGGACAGAAGAGTCGCCACCGAATTTTATTTATCCCATGAGGGGAAAGGAAAATATCGAGAAAACCTCAAGAAAAGAACGGATAAGATGGTCTCACAACCAAGAACAGGTTCGGAAGTCGGTTATGTGAAGGGAAGGTATTAGCACCCCTCGCATCCATCGTACTCGATGGGAACCATTTGTTTGTCGTGTGTGATTTATTTGCTTAAAAATTATGCTATAAAAGAGTGTTCCAAAGGATAGAGGGAAAGGTTAGAAATTGGGAAAAGAGAGATAACAGGAGAAGGAAGAGAAAGAACGGACTCGGTAGGACTTCGCGGTCCTAGGCCTACGTATTCTCGATAGACATGAGAAAATCAGAGTCGACGTAGTTCGGGGAACTACATATATAAGGGGGAATGTGCTCGACAAGGATTGTGGTCCTTGTGCCTACGTATCTTTACTCGAACGAAGTAAAGAATCAGAGCATCCATAGTTCGGCCTACGATTTGTTGATGTTTTTATGGATGATGCTATCGTACACATTCTAGCAGTTAGGTGTATTGCTGCTCGCTCGTTGGAGACTTAGGCATTACCTGTTTGCGGTAGAACAGACGTATCATATCCTTTTCGAAAGATAAGTTTTCGCCATGCGAGGCAAGATGTCACATTTGATTTGTTGAATTATTTTTTAGAGGCGAGATAGGTCCTCGGATAGTAACCCCTACGGGTAGTACCCAATTCTTTATATCAAAGTTTTTGTTATGAAAGGGTGTGGCGAACATAGCGTCTTCGTATTGAAAGACGAGTATCAAAACCACACACACTACAGTGAGCGTCTCGACACTCGGAGAGGAAGAAGTCTACACTTAATCCTCTCTCTTTAGTTCAATACAAAGAGAACTTCATTCTCTTATTAAAGTGTTTTTGGTTTTGAATGGTAAGTGCTTTGCGACAGAGAACCCTACGGTAAACGTCAAGCACTCGGGATAGGAGAAGGCCTACGCCTAACCACTCCACGACCATTCAAGTTTTTGTTATGTAAAGAGTTTGAAAATGCACTCAGTGCGGGACCGAGGTTTTAGGTGTGAAAGGTTGCGAAAGGAAATTGTAGAGGGAGATAGGTGGCGGATAAAGTCACGTCTTCGTATTGAAAGACGAGTATCGAGACCACCCACACTACAGTGAATATCCCAACACTCGGAGAGGAAGAAGTCTACACTCAATCCTCTCTCTTTAGTTCAATACCAAGAGAATCGATTTATTTTGTAAGTGTTTTGAAAATGCACTCGGTACGGGGCCGAGGTTTTTTAGGAGAAAAAGGTGTGGATGAAAATGTCTTTGTATTGAAAGACAAGTATCAAAACCACCCACACTACAGTGAGCATCTCGACACTCGGAAAGGAAGAAGTCTACACTCAATCCCTTCTCTTTAGTTCAATACAAAGAGAACTTTACCCTTTTATTAAATATGGTGAATTGGCTTAACAATCGTTTGAGAAAATTCGCTTGACGTTGGGTCAAAGATTTAATTGTTTAAAAAGGTTTGAGGTGAAGCGAGCAAGGTCGATGGCGGACGCACAAGGCGGCCGACTTACAAGGGTTAAAAATGGCTCGATAAAATCGAAAGTTTGCTTTTGAAAATGGTTTTTGGAATCAAAAGTCACCAAGGACAATAGAAACATTCCTACTAAAATCATACAACATATGGGATTATTCGGCTAAAAAAAAAAATCGAGACATGCAATAAAAACGGCACGAAGTGCCATCAAGGAGTTCGTCGTAACGAACTCCTTGAGAAAATTTTTTTTGGAGGTAAAAATAACAAAAATAAGTGGAAAACAGTGGGGTAACACGGGTGGTCGTGTTGTATGACACGGCCCGTGTCATAGGGTACCTGCAATGTGATTTTTTAGGGCATGACAGAGGTGCAACACGGGTGGCCGTGTTGTAAAGTCTGGGTGAAAAATGATTTTTAGGGCAAACAGAGGTGCAACACGGGTGGCCGTGTTGTGTGACACGGCCCGTGTTGTGAAGCCTGGGGTTTTTTGGTCGTGGAAACCTCAAACATAGGTGCAACACGGGTGGCCGTGTTGTATGACACGGCCCGCGTTGGGCGACACGGGTGGCCGTGTTGTGGGACACGGCCCGTGTCAGGCTACCAGAGCGAAAAACCTAACTTTTTCTATGCTTTTCTTTCGTTTTTGTGGTTTCTTAAGAACGGT
This sequence comes from Lathyrus sativus, assembly GCA_963859935.3. Taxonomy (NCBI): domain Eukaryota; kingdom Viridiplantae; phylum Streptophyta; class Magnoliopsida; order Fabales; family Fabaceae; genus Lathyrus; species Lathyrus sativus. Next base: position 489,277,891 of record OZ012740.1, on the reverse strand, counting down.
TTCTTGGTCCCTTTGGAACCTTACATGAAACATACCATACAACAATACATAAAAGAGTAAACAAAACGAATGTAAGAGCAAAAAAATAAAGGGAGAAAGGTTGGAGGAAATGGATACCCAAGAGCTTTCTATCCTTCTTGCAAGTCCTCCTTGGTCTTGGTTGAAAGCACTTCACTCCTCTTCACTCTATGTTGAAGGTTTTGTTTCTCAATTATCCTCTTGGTTCTATATCACTCTCTTTTTTTGGTTTGCAAAGCTTCCTATTTTTCTGGTTTTGCAAAATGTGTGTTGCTCTCACTATTTTCTGTTTTTCTCTTCTCTCTTTCTCTCTCAATCTTGTGTATGTGAATGATAGTGAATGTGTTTGCAGCCCCCTCTCCTCTCTTATCTCAGTATATTAGGGTATACTCTTCTTTCAAGACTTCAAATCCTTACTTAGAAATGTCCAAGGCAACTTTCTTCATGTCACTCTCTTTCTTTCCATTTCCATGTATGTTGTTATGCTGTATTTTCTGCACTATTGCTATGCTATTTGCTGCAGCACCTTGTGCCTTGCACCCATTTTGTTTGTTTGTGTTTGGACAACTCCTCTTGGTCAATGCCACCAACTCTTGACAACATTTTGAAAATTCTGATATGTAGAAGCATTGTCACATGTGCTATTTCCTTGGTCTTGTGACATGTGATCTTGTGACATGAAGAAATTTGTCACCTCTTGCATGGGACTGTTTTGCCATGATTAAACATGCATACTCTTGGTCCTAAAACATTCCAATGTGGATTTAACCCTTGCATGTTTCTTGGATGTTTGTAAGCATAATGTAGACTTGGTGTGGCATTACCATAACATGAATTTGACTAGAGACTTGAATGAAGTATTAGAAATAAATTAATTTCTAAACATTACTTAGAGTTGAAAATCTTGCAACAAATGACATTCTTGTAATGTCACAAAACTTCTCTTTATAATATTCTTGCCTTTAATCTTGAATTCATGATGGATTTCCTTTATGTCATTGAATTTGAAAGAAATGAAGAAATGAGTCAAGCCTTGAAAGAGGGCAAATTTTGGGGTGCAACAGTTGGTTATGCATAGGGTAGGTATTTCACATCCTAAACATCTGTAGTACTCTACAGGAACCTCTTGTTAATATTTTTGTTTGCTAAAGTTTGCTTGTTAAAGGAAATGTGCTAAGTGTAAATATATAAAGTATATACAAAGTATGTACAAAGTTTGCTCACGAAGACATCGCATCTCGTGTCTACGTATCCTGACGGGAATGGAATCAGAGCAACTGTAGTTCCCCTGGTTAGGGGGGAGGAACTCTTGATTGTGGTCAAGGTTCCAAGGGGATGTAAGCATTCATAGGGAAGTACTTACATGGAGTACGGCGACTCTTGAATCTATGTTGAGATTGTTATGGTAGAGAATATCCACGGCAGGACGCTAAACATGAGTACGGCGACTCAAATCCTAAGGTTAGGATAAAGGGTAAAGGATGTCCACAGCAGGACGCTAAATAGAGCACAGCGACTCCAATCCTAAGGTTAGGATAAAGGATGAAGGATGTCCACGGCGGGACGCTAAATAGAGCACAGCGACTCCAATCCTAAGGTTAGGATAAAGGATGAAGGATGTCCACGGCAGGACGCTAAATAGAGCACGGCGACTCCAATTCTAAGGTTAGGGTAAAGGATGAAGGATGTCCACGGTGGGACGCTAAATAGAGCACGACGACTCCAATCCTAAGGTTAGGATAAAGGATGAAGGATGTCCACGACGGGATGCTAAATAGAGCACGGCGACTCCTATCCTAAGGTTAGGATAAAGTGTGAAGGATGTCCACGGCGGGATGCTAAATAGAGCACGGAGAATCCAATCCTAAGGTTAGGATAAAGGGTGAAGGATGTCCACGGTGGGACGCTAAATACAGCACGACGACTCCAATCCTAAGGTTAGGATAAAGGGTGAAGGATGTCCACGACGGGACGCTAAATAGAGCACGATGATTCCAATCCTAAGGTTAGGATAAAAGGGAGAAAGGATGTCCACGACGGGACGCTAAAAGTGAGCACGGCGACTCAAATCCTAAGGTTAGGATAAAAGGGTAAATGTAACCAACAAGTTATTACATATAAACCAATAATGTCATAACGATGTAAACAAAACGGTTCAAAATCTCATGTGGATAGTCAATAGTTTTTAAAGGTGAACCACTTAAATGCATACAAACAAAGGTGAATTTAAATGCCCAAGGAATCTAACAATCCACGTTCATAATCTCAAATTAAAAACTCAAAGAGAATGAAATCCAAATGTTTGAAATAAAGAAGGAAAGATAGGAGGGTGAAAACTCTAAAATGAGTTATAACTTGCTCATAATGAAAACTGTTTATAAAATAGGATTTTTATAATTCTTTAAACATTATATGAAAATATGTTACAAAACAAGAATTTTGCAAAAAGAACCACTTAAAAATAATTTAAAATGGAGAAGTTATGTGGTTTTTAAGTTTGTGAACAAAACATAAAAATCTAAATGATAAAAAGAATAAAATGCACATGGTAAGACAATAAATCAAATAAATTTGATTATTTAAACATGTTAACAGACATGTATAAATAATACAAGATCAATATCACAAGAAAAATCAAGTTACAAGTTGAAAAAGTTTAAGAATATCATAGTAAAAACCCTAAAAACAGTCATGGTAGCATGTGAAATGCAAATGGAAAGTTCACATTTATGAGTTTTAGGTTTACCTCTTGAAGAAAGATTAAGCAATAAGAAAACTAGAGTTCTTGAAAGCACTTCTAAGATCTACAAATGTTCCTAGGATGATGAATAGATGCTCCAAACAACCTCCAAGCAAGCTAGTGGACGAAATGCCTTGTAAATGAAGAAAAATCTCCAAAATCCAAAGATTTCGAAGACCAACTCACTAGAACCTTGTTACATAAATATGGAAGTGATTTGGATAGCTTCAATACATCATATTTGATGTGTTTGAAGTGTTTCTTGAGTTGGAAGAAGTTTGGAAATGGTTTTGAAGGTGTTTTGCAAAAGTAGATTTCGAGGGATTTTGGAAACTTAATGAGATTTTGCAAGAACTTGTGATTGTGTAAGAAATGGAGTTCTAGCTGGTTTCTAGTATGAAACTTGTGTGTTTGTAATTTAGGAAGTGGGTTCTATTTATAGCCAAAAGCCTTGGATCAAGGTATGGGTAAAAGTGAAGCAAATTGCCAATTTTAACCTTCCATCATGAAAATCTTTGAGTTTTCCAATGCGATCTTTATATTTGTATTTAAGCCACTCTAATAAGATATTCTCCATACCCCATAGATTTTTTTCATCATGATTGATAGGATATGAGGTGACTTGTTGAATTAAAGTTGATGATTTGACAAGGGTAGCCACTTTTTTTCTCTTTCTTCACTATTCACTTTTGCAACTTGCATTAAATAATGATTTCCTTTGATCTTTGTGCCATTTTTGTTGGAATTGATGTGAAAATGATCATTATCAATATAAACATCATAAATGAGGCTTAATCTTTGATTAGCATTGATTTGGAGGGGTTTTGGAATAAAAAACTCATGCTGACCTGGTTTTGCCAATGCGAGTTTTTGCCAACTTGTGGACCTTGGTTCTCTCTAACCAGGAAGAGTTATGGAACCCACCTGTTCTTTTTAGAAATCCAAAATTAGGTAATATAATATTTATGTTTGTGTTAGGAACTCATTCCTCTTGAAACTAGGTCAAAAACCCTTGTGTGGTTAAGGAGTTATGACTTTGCCCTTTTCAAAACCTTAATTCCCCAACTTTTCGATTACTTCTCAATTCTTGATCAATTGGTCACAAAACTTCATTATTAGATATTAAATTATGTTGGGAGCATAGTTGGCTTCAATTTTGGGTTAAAACCCTGTTGGTTAATGGGTTGACTTTTCAGTCAGACGAACCGAACGATCGAAAACCTCTGAATTGACTGTTGGTGTCGTGGGTCTTCTGAGGCCTTGAAACTTATTTAGTGGACTTCCCTAATCCATATTAGCTTCATGGACCATAAATTCATTGTTGGAACACCTTTTAAATCAAAAGTCAAACTACATTTGACTTTTCCTAAATAGAAACCCTAATCGGGTGTCCTGGATTGCACTGTTCTTGATCTTTGGGTGACAAACTCAAATTGGACTCATACTTGACCCAATGTAGTATCTTTGATGATGTGGAGAATTGTTTCATGGAGAATAAATCGAATACATTGACTAATTAAACCATCGAAACCTCAATTCCTGACTGTACGAAACCCTAATTCACCTGTATCTTAACAAAGACAAACTTGAAATAGGTTATGGTTAGATAAACAAATGAATATGATCCTAAACTGATGATGAAGATCTAAGGGGTCAAAATTTGGGGTGCAACAGATGCCCCTATTTAAATATCTTCACCAGATGGCAATGAGAGATGATAATCCTCATAGAATCGTAGTGAAAGGTATTTAAATATAGCAAACCAAAAATTTTGTCCCTTAGATCCTATGGTATGCAAAAGGACAAATGTTGAAATGCAATGACAACTAAATGATGCTTGGATGCAAGACAAATGCAGACACACGAGCAAAAATTAAAGAACCACTATACGACGAGTAATTACTCACAGGGGACCCGACACACTGGGGAAACAACAGACATCATCCATGAACGGAACTGGATGGAAAAGAGTCACAACATTCAAAATATCAATGAATGAGGTGAGGAGAAACCTGAGAAATATAACAGGGACACAGAAACAAACATCAGAGACATTCGGAAGAACATCGAATGAACTCTAAAATATACCAGAGATACTCAGAAAAACATAGAATAAACTCTGGAAAATATCCAAAGAAGCACATTGAAGACATATATTTTGAAGGTTCATCTGAAACATTTTAGAAGGGTATTTGAAGACATATCTGGGAGAACATCAGGTAAGCAACAAAGGAGTTCTGGAAGAACATCAGAACAAAAGATATATATATATCCGGAAAAACATCGGAAAGATTCTGGAAAAACATCAGAATTTAAGGGAGTATTTGGAAAAACGTCAGAACAAAGACTCAAACTGAAAAAACATCAGAGAGAGAAACATATCCGGAAAAACATCGGATAGATTCTGGAAAAACATCAGAATCAAGGTAAATATCTGGAAAACCATCAGATAAGTTCTGGAAAAACATCAGAACAAAGACTCAATCTGGAAAAACATCAGATAGAGAAACATATCAGGAAAAACATCGGATAGATTCTGGAAAAATATCAGAATCAAGGTAAATATCTGGAAAACCATCAGATAAGTTCTGGAAAAACATCAAAACAAAGACTCAATCTGGAAAAACATTAGATAGAGAAACATATCTGGAAAAACATCGGATAGATTCTGGAAAAACATCAGAATCAAGGTAAATATCTGGAAAACCATCAAATAAGTTCTGGAAAAACATCAGAACAAAGACTCAATCTGGAAAAACATCAGATAGAGAAACATATCCGGAAAAACATCGGATAGATTCTGGAAAAACATCAGAATCAAGGTAAATATCTGGAAAACCATCAGATAAGTTCTGGAAAAACATCAGAACAAAGACTCAATTTGGAAAAACATCAGATAGAGAAACATATCCGGAAAAACATCGGATAGATTCTGGAAAAACATCAGAATCAAGATAAATATCTGGAAAACCATCAGATAAGTTCTGGAAAAACATCAGAACAAAGACTCAATCTGGAAAAACATCAGAAAGAGACAAACAAAGGTGACATTTAAGAATAGCGTTGGATAAAAGGAAACCAGACACCAAATAATGGGTTTGAATGAAAGGTATAAACATGGTATCTGAGAATAGTATTAGATGTATATAGGAACAGACATATCCAGAAGAATAATCAGATAAGAAATGTAATATTTGGAAGAACATCAGATAGACACGACACAAAAATCTGTTTGGTAGGTGCCAAGTGAGTTAGACTTTGACCACAAGGTAAGACGTGGATAAAACACGACCTCGGGAGAAATACAAATGAGGATGAAACACCCATGTTATGCATATGAATATGAATTGTGCAGATGGTATATGATCAACTGCAAATGCAAACGCCAATGACAAGGCTCGACTCTTTTGGTGAGAAGATAAAACTGGAAGACTGATTCCTCAACACGGAGACCACTGCCATTCTACTTGGGGACTAAAGATGCTACCACTGAACACATCTCTACTGCACTGGTAAGCTGTACCAAATAGATGATCCTTGTAGGAAGGATGAATAGCTGCTTGGGGATTCTTCAAGTAAACTGCCCCAGTTTAGCTGTCTGCTGTAGGTAAACTGATAATCGCTTCAGCTTGTTAAAGATGACTGATCCGCTGGGTGCTTGGAAGGCTTGCCCTAGTCCGAGTCTTGAAATATCTTCTAGATAAACCACATTTGAGAAGAACTTGCTCTGAACAAATATTGAACTGATTCTTCAACAGGATGTGAAAAGAAACTTGCCCCTGATAGGATCACCGACCATGTTTCTCATTGTTTGAAAATTCCTTGAGAGGAAAGCCAGTTTGCAAATAAAAGTGTTCATACCAACACGGTAATGCAAAGTTCATGCAACTTTTGAAATCAAAATCATTTTTGAAAGATGCAACATAAATGAGTCATTGGTCAGAACACGGTGGTCCAAAACACTTAAAAGTGAAAGGTAAAGCAAAAAGGTATGATGCCAAAACAAATGACCTGCAAAGATCTTTTGGAGTTAGTTTACACAACCTTGCTGTAATATGCTTTCAAAATAACCTTGTTTCAGTTAGGTCTTTTGAGGGCTGTAGCGTGGCCTGGTTCACGGTTTATGAAACAAAGGATAAAGGCTCAAAGTTTATTTGTGCCCACCCAATCTATGTGATGATCTTCAGTCCTATGCTCAGCTAACTCAGAATATACACTCATGTTACTATAGGAATTGCACTGATTATAGCCATGACGATGGTTCAGAAGTCCAAGGACTCTTGAGACAGAAATCACTACTTTTTTATAACATTTGGTTGTTTTGACATTGAGGATTTTCATAATAAGGATTTAAAGATCTCCTCTATTATTATCCCTAATTTTTGCCTGAATTTTTTCTTTTAAAGCTTACAATCAGTGGGATGCCCCAGTTTTGCCTAAGTCTCCTTCATAGGTTTTGACCTAGCGGACTTTTCTTTTGATTTCTTTTTTTTTTGAAAAAAAGAGAGTGACTTTCTGGCTTTAATGATTACGGTGAACCATTATCGGCTTTTTGGCTAGAAAAACATCTCCGACACTTATTTGCTGGGTGCGAAGGAAAATAAATTATGGTTGCGACCTTTATATGAAAGGTGTCTTGCATGAACGCATAACCAAGTTAACTGAGAACTACCCATCCCAAGGTTAAAACAACGGGTTTTTGTAAAGAAAGAAACTCCAACTTCTAGACTCGAAGGGGTTAACGAGGGATTATCTTCCTTATTTCTCCAGTGTTTGGGAGTTGAAACAATGCCTTACATCGTCAACAAAGTTTGATTGAAAGCATACTGCCATCAATTATGGGTATAATGTTTTCATCATCCTCCACCAAATATTTGCATATCAAAAGTTTGAACAAAAGATGTATATTTTTAAAAGATAAAGCATAAAGATGCAAATACTGGACAAAATGAATTGAATCAAAAGTTGCAATGCTCATTTAATTAATACAAAAGTACAAACATAATTTGAAGGCAAACAGCTAGTACAAAATAAGGAAAGTGCAAACAACAAGAAACATGGCTTAATGATTAATGAGTTGTCCTGTCTGATTTCAAATCAACGATCTCTATTTTGGATTTCTATATTATGCACTTCTTGCTCTGATATCTTGCATCTGTAATTAGCTCTAGTCCGATATCGGTGTTGAGGAATCATCTTGACGACTCAACGACACACTGGAAGATGAAGACAGCTGGAGATGAGCGACAGAGGTATGCAATGAACCATGCAAAGATGCAAATGCAATGCAATACAATGATGATATGCAAGATGGGATGCAAAACACACATAAACAGATCAAAGGTTCGAGATCACAGTATGGAGTCTGGGTAAAGAACCAACCATAAGGTGTGTACTATGGGTAAAGCACCTGCACAACGGGTTCTATCAAAGTTTCCAGAGTCATAGTAAATCCTTCGGATATTGTCAACTAATGCAACTGCTTACGTGAGTCAACAATATTCTCAAGATAAACTCGTCTGAGTGTAGCATCGCATGACAACTATTGAGGGACTACTCCCTAACAATTTTTGCGCTACGTCTTAAAAGGCCAAGTGGGGTAAAAGTGTTACTAAAGGTCCTCAGCTTCGTAGACTTATATTGAAACAATTAGTGAATGCACGACTACTCATGCATTACTAACCATTTCAAAGAGTCTCCACTGAGTGTAATTACATCATATGTCAGACATATTGGAACTACTCCCAATAGCCGAACTACTGATCATATCACAATCCTATCTCATGTGTCACTCAAATCCGAGTTAGGATTTATCTCACAACTCAAGGCACCAAAAACAAACATATATATTGACAAATAAACATAAATATACAAGCAAGCAAACATATAGCAAATACAAATATAAACAAGGTGGGCTTAACCCTCTCAGGGGAGGTCCCCAGTAAAGTCACCATTTCTGTTGCGGTGAGAATCGTGACACCAATTTATTAATTAACTTGAATCTTAATTCTTAAATTCACAACCGGACTTTAATTTATCCAAAAAGGAAAGGTTTAAAGAAAGAAAAACCTATAAAAATGCAAAGCAAAAAGCAAGGCTTAAAGCTAAGCAAAGAGAGATCTAAAGGTTCGGGAGTTGGTTATGCCTAGGGTAGGTATTTCACATCCTAAACATCTATAGTACTCTACAGGAACCTCTTGTTAATATTTTTGTTTGCTAAAGTTTGCTTGCTAAAGGAAATGTGCTAAGGGTAAATATATAAAGTATATACAAAGTATGTATAAATTTTTCTCCTGAAGACATCGCATCTCATGCCTACGTATCTTGACGGGAATAGAATCAGAGCAACCGTAGTTCCCCTTGTTAGGGGGGAGAAACTCTTGATTGTGGTCAAGGTTCCAAGGGGATGTAAGCATTCATAGGGAAGTACTTACATGGAGTGCGGCGACTCCTGAATCTACGTTGAGATTGTTATGGTAGAGAATATCCACGGCGGGATGCTAAACATGAGTACAGCGACTCAGATCCTAAGGTTAGGATAAAGGGTAACAGATGTCCACGGCAGGACGCTAAATACAGCACAGCAACTCCAATCCTAAGGTTAGGATAAAGAATGAAGGATGTCCATGTCGGGACGCTAAATAGAGCACGACGACTCCAATCCTAAGGTTAGGATAAAGGATGAAGGATGTCCACGGTGGGACGCTAAATAGAGCACGTCGACTCCAATCCTAAGGTTAGGATAAAGGGTGAAGGATGTCCACGGCGGGATGTTAAATAGAGCACGGCGACTCCAATCCTAAGGTTAGGATAAAGGATGAAGGATGTCCGCGGCGGGATGATAAATAGAGCACGGCGACTCCAATCCTAAGGTTAGGATAAAGGATGAAGGATGTCCATGGTGGGACGCTAAATAGAGCACGGCGACTCCAATCCTAAGGTTAGGATAAAGTGTGAAAGATGTCCATGGCGGGACGCTAAATAGAGCACGGCGACTCCAATCCTAAGGTTAGGATAAAGGGTGAAGGATGTCCATGGCGGGACGCTAAATAGGGCGCGGCGACTCCAACCGTAAGGTTAGGATAAAGGGTGAAGGATGTCCACGGCGGGACGCTAAATAGAGCATGGCGACTCCAATCCTAAGGTTAGGATAAAAGGGATAAAGGATGTCCACGGCGGGATGCTAAAAGTGAGCACGATGATTCAAATACAAAGGTTAGGATAAAAGGGTAAATATAACCAACAAGTTATTACATATAAACCAATAATGTCACAACAATGTAAACAAAACTGTTTAAAATGTCATGGGGATAGTCAACAGTTTTTAATGGTGAACCACTTAAATGCGTACAAACAAAGGTGAATTTAAATGCCCAAGGAAGCTAACAATCCATGTTCATAATCTCAAATTAAAAACTCAAAGAGAATGAAATCCAAATGTTTGAAATAAAGAAGGAAAGATAGGAGGGTGAAAACTCTAAAATGGGTTATAACTTGCTCATAATGCAAAGTGTTTCTAAAATAGGATTTTTAGAATTCTTTAAACACTATATGGAAATATGTTACAACACAAGAATTTTTCAAAAATAACCACTTAAAAATGATTTAAAATGGAGAAGTTATGTGGTTTTTAAGTTTGTGAACAAAACATAAAAATCTAAATGGTAAAAAGAATAAAATGCACATGGTAAGACAATTAATCAAACAAATTTTATTATTTAAACATGTTAACAGACATGTATAAATAATACAAGATCAATATCACAATAAAAATCAAGTTACAAGTTGAAAAAGTTTAAGAACATCATGGTAAAAACCCTAAAAACAGTCATGGTAGCATGTGAAATGAAAATGGAAAGTTCACATTTATGAGTTTTAGGTTTACCTCTTGAAGAAAGATTAAGCAATAAGAAAACCAGAGATATTGAAAGCACTTCCAAGATCTACAAATGTTCCTAGGATGGTGAATAGATGTTCCAAACAACCTCCAAGCAAGCTAGTAGACGAAATGCCTTGTAAATGGAGGAAAATATCCAAAATCCAAAGATTTCAAAGACCAACTCACTAGAACCTTGTTACATAAATATGGAAGTGATTTGGATAGCTTCAATACATCATATTTGATGTGTTTGAAGTATTTCTTGAGTTGAAAGAAGTTTGGAAATGGTTTTGAAAGGTGTTTTGCAAAAGTAGATTTCGAGGGATTTTGTAAACTTAATGAGATTTTGCAAGAACTTGTGATTGTGTAAGTGTTGCGGTGGAAATAAGATCACAAACTATTAATGAGTTTGAATCGCAATTCAATTCACAACCGCTCTTTGATTTATCCGAAGGGAAAAGGTCAAAAAGGGAAAACCTATTTTTGCATCGTAAACACAATGCGGGGAAAGATCTAGGGTTCGGGGGTTGGTTAAATTTAGGGAAGGTACTAGCACCCTAAACTTCTGTAGTACTCTACAGGAACCTTTTGTTCAAATGTTTACTATTTGCTTTATTTATTTGCTTAAGGTATATGTACAAAGGATTAAAAGTGAGAAAAGAGACCTAAGGGGTTAATTCTAAGTTTACTCGGCAAGACATCGCATCTTGTGCCTACGTATCCTTACGGGAGTGGAATCAGAGTAATCGTAGTTCCCCTCAATAGGGAGGTTAGAAACTTCTTGACTGTGGTCAAGGTCTTAAGGGGAATAAACATGTCTTAAGGACACGCTTACGCGGAGTCCTAAACTCCTGTATCTACGTTGAAATGTTAAGTTGTAATTAGGGTTGAATTAGGTTAGGGATTCCGCGGTGGGAAACCCTAAAATGAGCGCGGCGGCTCTTTGACCTAATGCTAAGGGTAAAATTGTAATTTTGCCTGCGGCGAGGCATTTGTGAAAATTAGGGTTTGTGAGGCTGTAAGGGTTTGAAGTTGAGGACTATTGGCGCGACGACCAAAAGCTAGACCTAACCTTCGGATGTGAGTGATATGATAGAATAATAGTGATAAAAATGTGAGAAATTTAAATCATGCAAGCGGAAATAAATGCGGAAAGTGAGCGCGATTGTTCGTTTGCGAGGTTACAACCGAGAAGCAGTTACAATAATAAGGAAACTTAAATGAAAACACAATGCAATAACAGTAAACATAAGCTGCAAAAATGAACACACGCATTACTAGGCGAAGTTAGACGGTGATCGGACGAGTCCTGAGACAAGAGTGCAATGTTGAAGGTTTTTTTGTTGTTTTTAAAGAAAAAGTGTTAATGAAATTTATAGAAGAAAGAGTAATGTTAATTAAAAAAAATATTTTAAATTTAATCTAAAAAAGGGTTTTAATTTTTATATTAAAAAAATATTTTAAGTTATTTATTAAAAAAGGTTTTTATTTTTATTATATATAAAAAAAAAGGTTTTTTTTTTTTAATTTTATTTATTTTAAAAAACAGTTTTAAATACTTAATATAATATTAATTATAAAAAAACAAATAATAAAATAAAAAGATGAGAAAACTAAGAGGGGTTGGGCTGGTATGTCAAAACACCGAGTTAGGGTTTATGAACCCCTTCGCGGCGCCGTTGTGCCTCTCATTCTTCTCCATGTCCGATTCTCATCGTTCTTCACTTGCATGCTTAGTTCTTCTCAATTATCCTGAAACATACATGAAAACATGATTAAACACAGATCTTTATCTCACTCTTCGAATGCTTCGATGGCGAGATTGTGCGTTGAAAAGCGATGATGACGATACGGTCTGAGCTTCAAGGGGGTTTGCCCGTTGTTGTACGAAACGGCGCCGGTGGACCTCCTTCGGTTGACTCGTCTGCGCTTTAGTGATGCACTTGATGATTTCTTCCGTTAGTTCCTTGTTCTCTGCTTGCGACCCTTCTTCGTTTTCGCCGTTAACCCGTTAGGGTTTTTAATCGGTGGTTTTTCAGGGTTTCTCGATCCTCTTCTTCGCCTTCCTCCCCTTTTTCTACGAGGTGATGTTGTCCTTTTATAATCTCTTCTTTTGGGCTTTTGTTGGGTTTGGATGTTGGATACACGTTATTTTTACTGAAACGATTTGATTTGATTTTATGGAACTTTGGTGAACCGATGCTACTTTGATCTGATTGAGATTCTTATGTTTCGTTTGAAAACTTTCCCCATTTGGATTCACTTTGATTGGATTTGATTTACGATTTATCTCTGATATGTTCTGATTTTCCTTTTTCAGATTTGATTTGGGACTCATTGCTGGTATGACTTATTTTGGTTCGAACTTTCCTATTTGGAGTGTATATTTCTGGTTTGCTTCAATTGGATATGCTTCGAATTGCTTTCAGAAACGGGCTTATTTTGATCTGTTTTGGAATCAAACTTATTTGTGATCTATTTGATTTTGCATATTTTGAATTGTTAAGCCCTCACAAGTAGAAGAGTTATTCTCTGTGGGTGTCTCATTCATTTTAGTCATGATCATAGACGCAGATGAGTTATGGCTAGGGGATGTGCTTATCTCTTCTGTTATTGAGATGCCTGTTATGGTTGTTTGTATGAGCTTACCTGTTGATACACTTTTGTCGCAGTTGCTTGCAAAAGCTGAGATGCCTGTGATTATTGCTCTAGACCAAACTGATTTTTCCTCTTCTTCTTTCAGGGCCCATCTCCAAGTTTGGAAACTGCCGATCTTTGTCGCTACCGAGGAAGGTTTGATGGTGATGACGACTTGATGGTCTGAACCGTCGAAGCAGGATATTACAATCCTGGTTTTACGCTGTTGCTGCGACGACTGATAGGGACTTGTTATGGTTTTGCACTTGTTTATCTTATGAACTGATATGCTTGTGACAACCTAACCTGTTTCAATTTTTTAATCTTCAGGTCCCCAACTTTCTGTTTTAGGGCAATGATGTTGAACTGAGCCCTTCAGAGAAGACACTATGATCTTGTTTGTTGCTCACGTTGTGAGCAGAATGGCACGTTGGTTTGTCATGGTGACTTACCATCGCTAATTACTCTTTCTGGCTGTTGATTAATGGTGGTTTGTCTTTTTTCTGATACAGCTTGTTACTCTGATTTCGGCCTTGCACATTCGTTTGCTGCATTGTCTGATTTTTCTTTTATGATGCTTATGAGCCCATGTTGGTGCAGTTTGTGATTTCATCTGACTCAGTTATGTCGCTTTTCATGATGTGAACTGTGTTGTGGAACTAAGTCTGTTTTGGTGTAATTGTGGCTTCAGAGCTGATGCAGTTTTGGGAATTCAAGTTTGGAAAAACTTGTGCTGTTTGTTGTGCGAGAAGAGGCTATGATGTTGTCCTCAACTGAGCCTCTGTGTTGGATAATTTTTCTTCGAACTTCTCTGGGTTTGTTCGTTTTTGAATTGAATTGCTTTGGCTCTAATGTTTGTGAATTAGATTACTTCTTTCAACTTTGTACAGCTTATGATTTGTTTGTTGAACCTTGGGTGACAGATTTGCTTGACTTGGTTCTTTTCCCGCGCGTCTTTCGAACGACTGTTTGTGGCTGTGAGGTTTGTGGATTTGCTTATTTTTGAACTGAAATGGATGGGTTCCTATCTTTCTGAACATAAGCTTGGTTCCTCAATTCTCTGAGTTTAACTGATCTTTCTGCTCTTTGATTTGGAACCAATAGGTGGCTGCGACTTTTAGGCTATGATGTTCACACTGAGCCTTGGATTCTGTACTTGAATTTTCAATGTGACTTGCTCATTTGGTTTATTACACTGCTGCTGATTGTGATTTGATGCTGAAACCGAGTTTATGCTGATGCGAATTCTGTCGTGGCTTATTTCCGTTCAGATTTGGTGTTTGATTTTCACGGGTTCGCTTGTGTGGTTCAGAGTTGATACAGCTGTGAAATTTGGTTTACTTGATAGTGTCCCAAAAATTATTTACTTGATGGAATGGTGTTTTTAATTTGTTTTTGAACCGAATCCAATTATGGCAAATCAAATCAGTCCCACTTCTTTTACTCTCTCTTTCTCTCGGCAGTCCCTTATGATAAGAACAATAACTACCTGATCTGACGCCGATGGCTCAGATTGGTAACGGGAGTAGGATGCGGCTTTAGTCGTGCCCTCCCGACACTCGATGATGATAATGTTCTGAGAGTGTCAAACAATCTTCTAACCTCTTTTCCTGTGGTTTGTTCTGCTTTGATGTGCAGGTGATCAAGGGTTGCGTGAAGAACTCAAGAGAGGACCAATGAAGAAACTTGTAGTTTTTCTCTTTTTTAGGACTTTAGGACCTAGAATAGATACTCATTGTAAATGTATAATCCTTTTGTAAATGAAAGATCATCATGAATAAAATCCACAAATTACTTCCATTTCAACTTGTAATTCTAGATGGTGTGAAATAAAATCCAGTAAATATTCATTTCTATTTTCTCAATTATGAATTTAAATATCCATGAATAATCATCCATTATTTATTTAAATTCAACTTTGATTTGTAGCTTATGAACATTCATGAATAAAAGCTCACAAACATTAAAACTTAACCTCTCCTTTGCTTTTTATAAATGATATCCCGCCATATGATTATATCCAAACATATTCAAATTAAAACCTCGTTGATCACATCTCTTCTCAAAATAACCTTAACAGTATCCACTTCCTTTTCAACCCAGCTTTATAAAAGGAAACAAAACTGTTTGGAAACGTTTCAGAATCAAACAAAGCACGGCCCCGAGTCCAATCATATTTCTGACAAAACATACTGGCACCTTGACCCAAATGGTAAATAAATGCCTTAGAACGTAATAACAGCCCGTTTTCAAGAAATTAGCAGAATTTGCGTGAAATGACCAAAATACCCCTGGGACCAACCAAATCTGCAAAACAAACACCTCCACAACTTGTTAGTGGTTAGCAAATGTTCATAGGAGATGATATGCGAAATGCCGGACTAAATGTAAGGGTAAAATTTGGGGTATTACAGTTGCCCCTATTTAAATAGCTACACCGGACGATTTGAGTGACAGAGACTCGAGGAATCGTGGTGGAGAGATTTAAATATAGATAACCGAAAATTTTGCCCTTATATGCGACGATATGCAATGCTGGTGGACAAAACGGGAACAGCTTAATGCAAATGATGCCATGAATATGATATGATGCGTATGAATGCGAAAATGCTGACGAAAATGACGACACCGAGACAGACGCCATGAGAAGAACACACTGGGGACAGTGATGCGCTGAGACACAGTACAACACTGGGGAATTCTAAAAAAAATGATAGTCAACTGGTGCGAATGACCAATTGTCACTTTTTAGAAAAGGAACGAGATCCTCAAATGGAGATGGTACCTATGAGACGGCCTCCACTGGGGAATCTAAAAATAAAACTGGATCACGTACGATTGTAAGATCGATTACCAAATGCTGGAGCATTGAGCAAAGAATAACATCCAAGCTTCTGTAAACTATCCCTCGTGACGGGATCAAACGAACCTCTCGGAAATCCGTATCAAATATACAGGGTAAAGACCGACTGTATGCCAAAATAAATGGACTTTAATGGGAAATGCCCTGATAAGTTTCTCGGGAGAACTGTCACTTATCGTTGGAAGGGACTTATGTGCCAAAACGGATAAGCACTCAAATAAAGAGGCTGCTGCCTATCTGATAAATAAATCTTCTCGCATTTAAGGTCGGCGCCTGGAATACGATTCGGATTTTTCTCTCACCGAAGGATAAATAACTTCTTCATGTTTCAAGATCGTGCTCTCCTGAACATGAAAAGGGTAAACTGAACTTCCTCATACTTCAGAATCGTGCTCTCCTGAATATGATTCGGCTTTTTCGGGTAAATGAAATTCTTCATACTTCAGAATCGTGCTCTCCTGAATATGAAAAGGGTGAACTGAACTTCCTCATACTTCAGAATCGTGCTCTCCTGAATATGATTTGGTTGTAAATGAATTTTTTCATACTTCAGAATCGTGCTCTCCTGAATATGAAACTGGATGACTGAACATACTCATATTTCAGAATCGTGCTCTCCTGAATATGAAACTGGATGACTGAATATACTCATATTTCAGAATCGTGCTCTCCTGAATATGAAACTGGATGACTGAATATACTCATATTTCAGAATCGTGCTCTCCTGAATATGATTCCGCTCCTTCTTTTACTAAAGGATAAATGAACTTCTTCATAACTCAGAATCGTGCTCTCCTGAATATGAAACTGCTCAAACCTCCCCGTAACTCAAGATCGTGCTCTCCTGAATACGATTTGGTTCAAACCTCAAGACGGCAGGTAAATGGAAGCCCAACTGCTCCATGGAGATGGCCATTTGCTGCGAGTCATAACGAAGATAGGATCGGTTTCTTAGGTGAGAAATGTTGTATATCGATGTTGTAAGATGTAAAGTGTTGTAAAGTGTTGTAACATGTAGGATTGTAAAGTGTTGTACTGATAGATTTTCCAGGCGTGAACTGGCGTGCATCTGTAAAGGATCGTAGTTGATTTTCTTGAAAGATAGTGCAAAATAAATGCACGTCCGGGTAAAGTGATAAACTTCTCAAGCGAGATAGTCGCGTATCTGTCATGGTATGGTGAAAACCTTTAGATGGTGCAAAATAAATGCACGTCCGGTTGGGATTGACGACCGACAAGACTGAGATTCAATCTAGGATCGAGCTAGAAAGAAGACTGGTAATCAAGACTCCATCGAGGGAATGAACTCGACGGGTAGATATCTTATCCTGACGAGGAAAGACAGCTGAAGTAACCGTCATCCACGAGGATCGAGCTCCGTGGGGAAACTGGAAACAAGTAAGTATTTTATGCTTAGGGCTGACAATCTATTTGGAGAGAATGGACAAACCCAGTTACTCGGTGGTAACGACCGATGGTAGAGACACAATGAACCTGTGCATGCTAACGCGTATGTTAATGAATATGTTAATATGAATGTGTGTTAATGTCTATGTATGTTAGATGTTATGAAATGAGTATGTAATGAGTATGTAATGAATATGTAATGAATATGTAATGAATATGTAATGAATATGTAATGAAATAGACTAGAGACGGGACGAGAGATGAAATAAACATCTCGACGGAAATACCCTGCGTTCTCTGCAACCAATACGACAATCATGGGTAAGAAAGATCAATGGTAGAACCAAATCTGGTTTTAAGGTTCTGAATTCTCTGGGGATAAGGTAATCTGCTTGGGTGTACAGTATCACGTCTTCACATGGGGAGAAGAAAACCTGAGGGACACTTTTGAGTTACCCAAGAAGAAGTTGTCAGCTTATAGTCTCGCTGGGGACTGTGTTAGAGCAATGGTTTGAAAGTGTTTCTGCAATAATGATATTTCCGGGGGATGAAGAGATCCTGTCGGAATTTCCACTAGTCAAAGTAATTTATTACATTTCAAACTTGTTTTGTTTTTTTTTTGAAAAACAGTTTTGGACAATCTACAATGTACCTTTCATTTTCAAATTTTAAGAATAAACGCATTTTGCATAACAATAGAAAATAAAGAGCAATGCACCAAGGAATGTAAGTAACGAGATGGTATCTTTTATTAAAGGGTGGCTGCTTGCTGAAGGCATAGCTCCACAGATGATTACATTTTGAAATTGGCAACATGGGAAAAAGGTTATATTGAATCCAATGACACCTACTGACACTAATAACTAAGACTAATCCAGAATCCTGCTTTGGGCAAGGATGAAAGAACTGAAACATGGCTCTTATGCGGAAAGTGTGTTCGAGATAATCAGTGTCTTCTGATGCAATGAAATGCCTTTGTCCCTAACTTTTGCCTGGACCGCCCTTTCGGGTTTTCAATCCACCGGGACGCTCTTTTTTGCCTAAGCCGCCCTTTCGGGTTTTCAACTTAGCGAGCTTTTTATTATTATTATTTTTTTTCAACCCTTACTTTTGCCTAAGTCGCCTTTTGCAGGTTTTCGACTTAGCGGGTTTTTAGGCATAATATTTTCGGACTGCATCAGAATTCACGGGATGTGCTAGTTCTTCACCGTCCATTGTCGTAAGTATTAGAGACCCTCCGGAGAAGACAGTCTTTACAACGAACGGGCCTTCATAATTGGGCATCCACTTTCCACGCATATCTTTGTGTACTGGCAAGATCTTTTTGAGTACGAGCTCTCCTTGACGGAACTCACGGATACGAATCTTCTTATCAAACGCTCTTTTCATCCGTTTCTGATATAATTGCCCATGGCACCTGGCTGTCAAACGCTTCTCGTCAATGAGATTCAACTGATCCAATCTGTCTTGAACCCACTCAGCTTCCTCAAGTTCAGCCTCCATTAACACTCTTAGCGAAGGTATCTCTACTTCGATGGGGAGTACAGCGTCCATTCCATATACTAGTGAGAAAGGTGTTGCCCCTGTCGAAGTTCTCACTGAGGTTCTGTATCCATGCAAAGCAAACGGTAACATCTCATGCCAATCTTTGTAAGTCACAACCATCTTTTGCAGGATCTTCTTGATATTCTTATTTGCTGCTTCAACGGCTCCATTCATCTTAGGACGGTACGGAGAAGAATTATGGTGAGTGATCTTGAAGTTATCACACAACTCTTTCATAGTCTTATTATTCAGATTGGTGCCATTGTCAGTTATTATCCGGCTTGGGACTCCATAACGGCAGATGATTTCTTTCCTGATGAAGCGGGCGACCACTTGCTTGGTCACGTTAGTGTAGGAGGCAGCCTCTACCCACTTGGTGAAATAATCAATGGCAACAAGGATAAAACGATGTCCATTAGAAGCTTTCGGCTCAATTGCCCCAATCATGTCAATGCCCCACATAGAGAACGGCCATGGTGAAGACAAAACATTCAACGGTGACGGAGGCACGTGCATTTTATCAGCATAGATTTGGCACTTATGGCATTTCCTAGCGTATCGGATGCAGTCGGCCTCCATGGTTAACCAGTAATACCCAGCCCTTAACATCTTCTTGGACATAGCGTAACCATTGGCATGGGTTCCGAAGGTCCCCTCATGAATTTCCTGTAGTAACATGTCCGCTTCCCGTTTATCAACACATCTGAGCAGGACCATGTCGTGATTTCTCTTGTACAACACACCATTACTAATAAAGAATTTGGACGCCAATCTTCTCAATGTCTTTTTGTCCAGACCAGTAGCACCATCGGGATACTCCTGCTTGGCGAGGTAGTTCTTGATATCATGAAACCAAGGCTTTTCATCCACCTCAACTTCTTCGACCATCTGACAATAAGCGGGCTCAACCTTGCGCTCAATATGGATAAGAGGTGCTTCATTAACAAACTTAACTTTCCACATGGATGCTAACATGGCTAATGCATCAGCTACGTGATTCTCGGATCTAGGAACATGCTCGAACTCTATCTCGTCGAAATACTTGATCAGCTCAATAATATAGTCTTTATAAGGGATTAACTTTTCATTCTTCGTTTCCCATTTGCCCTGTACTTGGTAAATAACCAAGGCTGAGTCACCACTTACTTTAAGAAGTTTGATTCGGAGGTGAATTGCTGCTTCGAGGCCGAGGATACACACTTCATACTCTGCGACGTTATTAGTACACTCAAAGTCCAACCTTGCTGTAAATGGAGTAAATCCACCCTTTGGGTTCATCAAAACGGCGCCTATACCATGCCCATTGAAATTTGAGGAACCATCAAACATCATCTTCCACCAAAGACCTGATTCTGGACCTTCGCTCGGATCTGGCTCTTCGCAATCTCTTTTAATCAACAAAATATCCTCATCGGGAAAATCGAACTTAAGAGGTTCATAATCTTCAACTGGCTGGTCTGCGAGGTAATCAGATAAGATACTACCCTTAATCGCCTTCTGGGGTACATACTGGATGTCATATTCGGATAACAACATGTGCCAACGGGCTAGCCTCCCGGTTTGAGCAGGTTTTTCAAAAATATACTTGATCGGATCCATTTTAGAAATCAATAACGTGGTATGACAGACCATATACTGCCGAAGGCGCTTAGCGGCCCATGCCAATGCACAACAAGTTTTCTCTAATGGTGAGTATCTGTTTTCGCAATCGGTGAACTTCTTGCTCAGGTAATAAATCGCATGTTCCTTTTTCCCAGTCTCATCATGTTGTCCAAGCACACAACCCATAGACTTCTCGAGAACAGTAAGGTACATAAACAACGGTCTTCCCGGTACGGGCGGGATCAGAATAGGGGGATCTTGCAAATAACCCTTAATCTTCTCAAACGCTTTCTGACAATCAGGGTTCCACTCAACTGTCTGCCCCTTGCAAAGCAACTTGAATATCGGCTCACAAGTAGCGGTCATATTAAAGATAAACCTGGAAATGTAATTCAGACGTCCCAGAAAACCCCTAACTTGCGTCTCGGTTTGCGGAGCCGGCATATCTTGAATGGCTCGGACTTTGTCAGGATCCACCTCAATCCCTCGCTGGCTAACAATGAAACCAAGCAATTTTCCGGATCTGACACCGAATGTACATTTTGCAGGATTCAATTTCAACTGATATTTCCTGAGTCGTTCAAACAGCTTCACCAAATGGTCTAAATGCTCCTCTTCACTCTGAGATTTGGCTATCATATCGTCCACATACACCTCGATCTCTTTGTGCATCATATCATGAAAAAGAGTGGTCATAGCGCGTTGATAAGTTGCTCCTGCGTTCTTTAAACCGAAGGGCATGACTTTGTAGCAGAAGGTCCCCCAAGGAGTAATGAAAGTAGTCTTCTCTCGATCGTCGGGATCCATCTTGATCTGATTATAGCCAGAGAAACCATCCATAAATGAAAACAACGCAAAACTGGCTGTATTGTCTACCAGTGTATCAATATGTGGCAGAGGGAAGTCGTCTTTCGGACTTGCCTTGTTCAGGTCCCTGTAATCCACACACATCCTAACCTTACCGTCCTTCTTAGGTACTGGCACAATGTTGGCAACCCAATCTGGATATTTTGCGACTGCCAAGAAACCTGCATCCAACTGCTTTTTAACCTCATCTTGAATCTTCAAAGCCATGTCGGGTCTCGTTCTTCGAAGCTTTTGTTTGATAGGCGGACAATCTGGCCTAAGCGGCAACTTGTGAACAACAATATCCGTGTCTAGGCCCGGCATATCTTGATACGACCACGCAAACACATCAATATACTCTTTTAACAACTCAATCAACCTCGGCCTAATCTTCGTCCCAAGCATTGCACCAATCTTGACCTCTTTCTTGCTCTCATCTGTACCGAGATTAATTAGGTCCACTTGCTCTTTATGCGGTTGAAGCTCTGTGTACTCGTACTCAATCAATCTTGTCAGTTCCGCGGGTACTTCAAGATCTTCTTCACCCTCGTCCTCAGCTTGATTGATGGGTGCATCCCAGTCAGGAGTGTCAGCAAAGTCATTGGATCCAACAAGGTTTATGATGCCTCTGCATGATGGAAGGCTTACTTAATTAAAATGCTCGAAGATTTGTAAGAATGAAATGCTGTTTTTTATATTATTATTTTTCGGAAGAAAGGTTGCCAATTTCATTTTTAAAAGTGAAAACAGAAAACGCAGATGAACAAAGTGGATTCGAACAAAATACTTTTATTAATATCTTTTTATGAATGAAAGGTGGCCCGACAAAACGACCCTATAGCCTTGGGCAGAGCTACAGATTTTTATTTGAAAATGTAAATGAAACTTAAAAAAACAATTACTTTGTCAAGGGAAAAATAACAGGGATCTCTACGGCCTCCCAGTTGTTCAAAACTGCATCACCCTTAAACACCAGGTTGCTCAGCTCTTCATTTTCTTCACAGTCGCTGATGGCATTGACTTGGAAACCTCCGCTGACAAATACTTCTTGGATACCCTTCGGACGCCCTTCGACAATCGTGGCAGCTCCATTCTGAGTTGGTTTGTAACCCAACCCAGAGCGATCAGTCTTGGTCTTGACATCAATTACCTCTCCCCAACCTTCAGGAATGCCCCTGTCAATTGTTGATTTGGTACTTTTCAGGGATGCAAAAGATGGATTACCCTGACCCACTGTCTCTTCGACTTCTAGCAGAACAACATTGGCGATCTCAAGTGCTTGAAAGGAGATTTCTAAAGCATTCTCATCGGCCTCGATGTAACGGAAAGAAGACAGGTTACTGACCATCAGATCTTCCTCACCGTGTATAATAACCAACTTTCCATCGATCACGAACTTCATCTTCTGATGTAAAGTTGAGGTTACCGCCCCAGCGGCATGAATCCACGGCCTTCCGAGTAAACAACTGTAGTTGGGATTAATGTCCATGACTTGAAACGTGATATTAAAAACTTGCGGACCAATCAGGATAGGAAGCTCAACCTCCCCCATTACCGACCGACGAGAGCCATCGAAAGCCTTGACGACCAAAGGAGTAGGTTTCAACACAATCTCTTTACAAGCCAACTTATCAAGAACCCTCTTGGGTAGAACATTCAGAGAAGACCCGGTGTCCACTAGCACTCTCGCTAAATTGTCCTCCTGACATTTCACCGATATATGTAAAGCACGATTATGGTTCGGACCCTCCTTCGGTAACTCTTCATTGCCGAAACTAAGGGTGTTACAGGCGGTTAAATTGGCAATCACACTATTAAATCGACTGGTGCTAATATCTTGATCCACATGTGCTTGAGTCAAAACCTTCTGCAAGGCCATCCTATGAGCGGGTGAATTCATTAACAGAGATAGAATTGAGATCTTGGAAGGAGTCTGATGAAGTTGATCGATAACTTTATAGTCGCTTTTCTTGATGATCCTTAAAAATTCAGCATCTTCATCATTCGTAACGGCTCCCTTACCTTTGTCTTTAGCAGGCACTGGGATATTAATGGTTTCCTTAGGTGGGACCTCATTGGAATGGGGAGTATACACACGGCCACTGCGAGTCATCCTGCTTACCTCTGCGATATTGGTCACCGTGCCCTTAACCTCTTCATTTGGAATAACCTTCCCGGACTCCTTGTCAATCATCGTCACGTCATATTTCCAAGGCACAGCTTTAGGATCCCTGAAAGGAAACGGACCTGGTTTTCGAATAACTATAGGCTTAGGCTGATTCACCTCAGGGATAAACGATTTTGGCATATCGAACACGGGATTAGCAGAACCTGCCCCTGATAGATTAAACACTGGTACCTTACCCTTTGATTCTGGATGATGGAAGACAGGCTCGACCACAGCGACCTCATCTTTCTTGGCTTGGCTTGTCACTTGTAAAACACCCTCATTAATTAATCTCTGAACATCATTCTGAACCAACACACAACCCTTGCTACTGGCTTCACAACTTGCGCATGCAACGTGGGAAGTATCTACCAAACCAGCTTCAAACAGCTTCGAATGGAATATCTTGAGAGGAGTCTTAATCTGTTCAACATCAAGGGCATAACCATCCCCCGAATCAACACTAACGGCATTGACACTCTCATGGTTAGGAAAAGGGTTCTTCTTAACATTTGGTTGAGGATCTTCGAATGACAAAATCTTCTTTTCCAATAAATCCCTGACAATATTTTTGAGAGCATAACAATTCTCCAGATCATGGCCAGGCGCACCCTCATGAAATAAACAGTGAGCGGCGGCGTTGTAATTGGCGGGTAGAGGATTAGGAGGCGGACCCAAAGCCCGAGTAGTGATGAGACCCTGCTTGACCAGAGAGGGATACAACTCGGTAAAAGTCATTGGAATCGGCGGACAAGGCTTATACGTTCTTCTATTCGGAACATTCTGGCGAGGAGCCGGACTCTTTGGCTGTTGAGGAGCAGGAGTATTGGGTGCCTGTAGATAGTTGACAGGAGGCGGATAAACAGGAGGTTGTTGCATAGGTTGATACATGGGAACCTGTTGATTGAAAGAAGGTGTAATAGCTGCCACATAGGGTTGTTGAGCATATTGGACTGGGTACCCTTGAGGTTGAACATAACCTTGCGGATGCCGGTAAAATCGTTCCCTTGGTCTACCAGAGGATATAGCATTAGTCTCACTCTCCTTCTTTTTCTGGGAGCTATACGGATGTTTCTTCGGCTGATCCTTAGAAGCGCCATGATTATTTGTCATTTTACCACTCTTCATACCCAATTCAATCTTGACACCCACAGCAACGATGTCGGAGAAATTTGAAGTCACACTACCCACCATTCTCTCGTAAAATTCTGGACGGACTGTGTCGACAAACCAATCAGCTAACTCTTTCTCGGTCAAAGGAGGTTCTACCTGCGAAGCAGTCTCTCTCCACCTTTGAGCATACTCTTTGAATGACTCAGAATTCTTTTGTGACATACTCAGCAACTGTCTTCTGTCAGGAGCCAGATCCATATTGTACTTGTAGTGTTTGATGAAAGCGTCAGATAAATCTTGAAAGCTCTTAACGCGGGATTGGTCCAGAGTTAAATACCACTTGGAGGAAGCACCCTTCAAACTATCTTGGAAGCAATGAATCATCAGCTTATCATTCTCAACATGGGCAGCCATCTTGCGATAATACATGATCAGATGACTCTTAGGACAGGTGGCACCTTCATAGCGATCGAAGTTCGGAGTTTTGAACTTCGGGGGAATAACTAAACCTGAGACCAAACAAACATCCCTTGCAGCAGTCCCAAAAATTTGATCACCCTCTACCTTTTTCAATCTCTGGACGATAGTGTTTACTTCCTCACGAAGCTTATCATGTTTCTCATAACCCTCAACATTCTCATCAAGATTATCAAAAACTGTCTCATTGAAGTACGGTTGCGCACGAGTGTGTACAACAGGTGGTGCAAAGATAGGAGCCCCCCTAGAAACTTCAGAAAACAAGGGCACGGCTTGCTGAACAGGTTGATTAATCGGAACAGTGGCTTGAGGAGGCACAAAGCCGGGAGCAAGACCATAAGGTGGGTCCTTTGCTACGGTCACACTTGGTGGAGGGTCCACAGTAACGCCGGTAATCTCAGAAACAACAGTGGGCTGGGTATCCATCTTAGCATTTATGACATGTAACAATTCCATCATACGCCCCATACCCCCTCGAAGGTCTTCAAGTTCATTGCTAAGGCGATCAATCTCTTTTGCCTGATCCTCCATTCTTTTCCGAGTTTGAGCTCTGGTGTTGTATTGGTGCCGAGAACTCAGGGTGACGAAACTGGAAGGTGAGAGAACCGAGTGTGAGAAATCGGGAGACACATGCAATGCAAAAGTATGATGCTAAAATGTGAATGCAAATGAAGATTTCATGGAATTCAAAACATTTACTAATGTCGTGGGGTACCAAGGAAATCTTTTTCTTGTTTTTTCCATTTTATATTTTTTTATTTATTTATGGTATCCCGCGATATCCATAAATGATGTTTGAGCTCCATGAAATACAATGCAATGAGATGCTTTATGGATGCAATGCATGAAAACACACAAAGTCCTAGGTTAAAAGCTTGCATGAGGTTCAAAGGCAAATACCCTCCCCTGAAGTTAGATGGTTCATCCTGTCCTACAAAAGTAACCAGGTTCTAAGGGATCTCAATATCATTGATCCTTCACAAGGGTGGTTGTTCAGAAGGCAACTTACTTGCCAACCAAAACCCTCCAAGTTTAAGATCTCAATGAGCGTAGTATCGAGTGTCAACCAACTTCAGTCTGCACCAAAGCCGGTTACCTCACTACTTTCTAAAGGCCAAGATGAGCTAACTAGGGTTCTAAAAGTCAGTTAGTGCATTGACGACATATGGCAGCCTCAATATTATCCTCAACTTGACTTAAGGAATATAAGCACCAACCAAGAAGTCGCACTAACTATGGCCACCAGATCAACCGTATCGATATACGTCGTACAGTTTCCTTGGTCTATTGCCATTTACCTAAGGTACACTAGATCCGGGTGTAGGACTCATCTCACAGCACAAGGAACAGTCCCACAATCAAAACACAAATATATACATGCAAATGAATAATAACGCAGATAGTAATAAATATGAACAAGTTAGGGATAACCCTCAAGATTAGAGAGTCCCCAGTGAAGTCGCCATTTTCTGTTGCGGTGGAAATAAGATCACAAACTATTAATGAGTTTGAATCGCAATTCAATTCACAACCGCTCTTTGATTTATCCGAAGGGAAAAGGTCAAAAAGGGAAAACCTATTTTTGCATCGTAAACACAATGCGGGGAAAGATCTAGGGTTCGGGGGTTGGTTAAATTTAGGGAAGGTACTAGCACCCTAAACTTCTGTAGTACTCTACAGGAACCTTTTGTTCAAATGTTTACTATTTGCTTTATTTATTTGCTTAAGGTATATGTACAAAGGATTAAAAGTGAGAAAAGAGACCTAAGGGGTTAATTCTAAGTTTACTCGGCAAGACATCGCATCTTGTGCCTACGTATCCTTACGGGAGTGGAATCAGAGTAATCGTAGTTCCCCTCAATAGGGAGGTTAGAAACTTCTTGACTGTGGTCAAGGTCTCAAGGGGAATAAACATGTCTTAAGGACACGCTTACGCGGAGTCCTAAACTCCTGTATCTACGTTGAAATGTTAAGTTGTAATTAGGGTTGAATTAGGTTAGGGATTCCGCGGTGGGAAACCCTAAAATGAGCGCGGCGGCTCTTTGACCTAATGCTAAGGGTAAAATTGTAATTTTGCCTGCGGCGAGGCATTTGTGAAAATTAGGGTTTGTGAGGCTGTAAGGGTTTGAAGTTGAGGACTATTGGCGCGGCGACCAAAAGCTAGACCTAACCTTCGGATGTGAGTGATATGATAGAATAATAGTGATAAAAATGTGAGAAATTTAAATCATGCAAGCGGAAATAAATGCGGAAAGTGAGCGCGATTGTTCGTTTGCGAGGTTACAACCGAGAAGCAGTTACAATAATAAGGAAACTTAAATGAAAACACAATGCAATAACAGTAAACATAAGCTGCAAAAATGAACACACGCATTAGTAGGCGAAGTTAGACGGTGATCGGACGAGTCCTGAGACAAGAGTGCAATGCTGAAGGTTTTTTTGTTGTTTTTAAAGAAAAAGTGTTAATGAAATTTATAGAAGAAAGAGTAATGTTAATTAAAAAAAATATTTTAAATTTAATCTAAAAAAGGGTTTTAATTTTTATATTAAAAAAATATTTTAAGTTATTTATTAAAAAAGGTTTTTATTTTTATTATATATAAAAAAAAAGGTTTTTTTTTTTTTAATTTTATTTATTTTAAAAAACAGTTTTAAATACTTAATATAATATTAATTATAAAAAAACAAATAATAAAATAAAAAGATGAGAAAACTAAGAGGGGTTGGGCTGGTATGTCAAAACACCGAGTTAGGGTTTATGAACCCCTTCGCGGCGCCGTTGTGCCTCTCATTCTTCTCCATGTCCGATTCTCATCGTTCTTCACTTGCATGCTTAGTTCTTCTCAATTATCCTGAAACATACATGAAAACATGATTAAACACAGATCTTTATCTCACTCTTCGAATGCTTCGATGGCGAGATTGTGCGTTGAAAAGCGATGATGACGATACGGTCTGAGCTTCAAGGGGGTTTGCCCGTTGTTGTACGAAACGGCGCCGGTGGACCTCCTTCGGTTGACTCGTCTGCGCTTTAGTGATGCACTTGATGATTTCTTCCGTTAGTTCCTTGTTCTCTGCTTGCGACCCTTCTTCGTTTTCGCCGTTAACCCGTTAGGGTTTTTAATCGGTGGTTTTTCAGGGTTTCTCGATCCTCTTCTTCGCCTTCCTCCCCTTTTTCTACGAGGTGATGTTGTCCTTTTATAATCTCTTCTTTTGGGCTTTTGTTGGGTTTGGATGTTGGATACACGTTATTTTTACTGAAACGATTTGATTTGATTTTATGGAACTTTGGTGAACCGATGCTACTTTGATCTGATTGAGATTCTTATGTTTCGTTTGAAAACTTTCCCCATTTGGATTCACTTTGATTGGATTTGATTTACGATTTATCTCTGATATGTTCTGATTTTCCTTTTTCAGATTTGATTTGGGACTCATTGCTGGTATGACTTATTTTGGTTCGAACTTTCCTATTTGGAGTGTATATTTCTGGTTTGCTTCAATTGGATATGCTTCGAATTGCTTTCAGAAACGAGCTTATTTTGATCTGTTTTGGAATCAAACTTATTTGTGATCTATTTGATTTTGCATATTTTGAATTGTTAAGCCCTCACAAGTAGAAGAGTTATTCTCTGTGGGTGTCTCATTCATTTTAGTCATGATCATAGACGCAGATGAGTTATGGCTAGGGGATGTGCTTATCTCTTCTGTTATTGAGATGCCTGTTATGGTTGTTTGTATGAGCTTACCTGTTGATACACTTTTGTCGCAGTTGCTTGCAAAAGCTGAGATGCCTGTGATTATTGCTCTAGACCAAACTGATTTTTCCTCTTCTTCTTTCAGGGCCCATCTCCAAGTTTGGAAACTGCCGATCTTTGTCGCTGCCGAGGAAGGTTTGATGGTGATGACGACTTGATGGTCTGAACCGTCGAAGCAGGATATTACAATCCTGGTTTTACGCTGTTGCTGCGACGACTGATAGGGACTTGTTATGGTTTTGCACTTGTTTATCTTATGAACTGATATGCTTGTGACAACCTAACCTGTTTCAATTTTTTAATCTTCAGGTCCCCAACTTTCTGTTTTAGGGCAATGATGTTGAACTGAGCCCTTCAGAGAAGACGCTATGATCTTGTTTGTTGCTCACGTTGTGAGCAGAATGGCACGTTGGTTTGTCATGGTGACTTACCATCGCTAATTACTCTTTCTGGTTGTTGATTAATGGTGGTTTGTCTTTTTTCTGATACAGCTTGTTACTCTGATTTCGGCCTTGCACATTCGTTTGCTGCATTGTCTGATTTTTCTTTTATGATGCTTATGAGCTCATGTTGGTGCAGTTTGTGATTTCATCTGACTCAGTTATGTCGCTTTTCATGATGTGAACTGTGTTGTGGAACTAAGTCTGTTTTGGTGTAATTGTGGCTTCAGAGCTGATGCAGTTTTGGGAATTCAAGTTTGGAAAAACTTGTGCTGTTTGTTGTGCGAGAAGAGGCTATGATGTTGTCCTCAACTGAGCCTCTGTGTTGGATAATTTTTCTTCGAACTTCTCTGGGTTTGTTCGTTTTTGAATTGAATTGCTTTGGCTCTAATGTTTGTGAATTAGATTACTTCTTTCAACTTTGTACAGCTTATGATTTGTTTGTTGAACCTTGGGTGACAGATTTGCTTGACTTGGTTCTTTTCCCGCGCGTCTTTCGAACGACTGTTTGTGGCTGTGAGGTTTGTGGATTTGCTTATTTTTGAACTGAAATGGATGGGTTCCTATCTTTCTGAACATAAGCTTGGTTCCTCAATTCTCTGAGTTTAACTGATCTTTCTGCTCTTTGATTTGGAACCAATAGGTGGCTGCGACTTTTAGGCTATGATGTTCACACTGAGCCTTGGATTCTGTACTTGAATTTTCAATGTGACTTGCTCATTTGGTTTATTACACTGCTGCTGATTGTGATTTGATGCTGAAACCGAGTTTATGCTGATGCGAATTCTGTCGTGGCTTATTTCCGTTCAGATTTGGTGTTTGATTTTCACGGGTTCGCTTGTGTGGTTCAGAGTTGATACAGCTGTGAAATTTGGTTTACTTGATAGTGTCCCAAAAATTATTTACTTGATGGAATGGTGTTTTTAATTTGTTTTTGAACCGAATCCAATTATGGCAAATCAAATCAGTCCCACTTCTTTTACTCTCTCTTTCTCTCGGCAGTCCCTTATGATAAGAACAATAACTACCTGATCTGACGCCGATGGCTCAGATTGGTAACGGGAGTAGGATGCGGCTTTAGTCGTGCCCTC
This sequence comes from Lathyrus sativus, assembly GCA_963859935.3. Classification (NCBI taxonomy): domain Eukaryota; kingdom Viridiplantae; phylum Streptophyta; class Magnoliopsida; order Fabales; family Fabaceae; genus Lathyrus; species Lathyrus sativus. The sequence continues at coordinate 489,247,308 of OZ012740.1, read as the reverse complement.
CCGACACTCGATGATGATAATGTTCTGAGAGTGTCAAACAATCTTCTAACCTCTTTTCCTGTGGTTTGTTCTGCTTTGATGTGCAGGTGATCAAGGGTTGCGTGAAGAACTCAAGAGAGGACCAATGAAGAAACTTGTAGTTTTTCTCTTTTTTAGGACTTTAGGACCTAGAATAGATACTCATTGTAAATGTATAATCCTTTTGTAAATGAAAGATCATCATGAATAAAATCCACAAATTACTTCCATTTCAACTTGTAATTCTAGATGGTGTGAAATAAAATCCAATAAATATTCATTTCTATTTTCTCAATTATGAATTTAAATATCCATGAATAATCATCCATTATTTATTTAAATTCAACTTTGATTTGTAGCTTATGAACATTCATGAATAAAAGCTCACAAACATTAAAACTTAACCTCTCCTTTGCTTTTTATAAATGATATCCCGCCATATGATTATATCCAAACATATTCAAATTAAAACCTCGTTGATCACATCTCTTCTCAAAATAACCTTAACAGTATCCACTTCCTTTTCAACCCAGCTTTATAAAAGGAAACAAAACTGTTTGGAAACGTTTCAGAATCAAACAAAGCACGGCCCCGAGTCCAATCATATTTCTGACAAAACATACTGGCACCTTGACCCAAATGGTAAATAAATGCCTTAGAACGTAATAACAGCCCGTTTTCAAGAAATTAGCAGAATTTGCGTGAAATGACCAAAATACCCCTGGGACCAACCAAATCTGCAAAACAAACACCTCCACAACTTGTTAGTGGTTAGCAAATGTTCATAGGAGATGATATGCGAAATGCCGGACTAAATGTAAGGGTAAAATTTGGGGTATTACAGTAAGGAATGGAGTTCTATCTGGTTTCTAGCATGAAACTTATGTGTTTGTGATGTAGGAAGTGATTTCTATTTATAGCCAAAAGCCTTGGATCAAGGTATGGGTAAAAGTGAAGCAAATTGCCAATTTTAACCTTCCATCATGAAAATCTTTGAGTTTTCCAATGCAATCTTTATCTTTGTCTTTAAGTCACTCTACTAAGATATTCTCCATACCCCATAGATTTTTTTCATCATGATTGATAGGATAGGAGGTGACTTGTTGAATGAAAGTTTATGATTCTACAATGGTAGCCATTTTTTTTCTCTTTCTTTACTATTCACTTTTGCAACTTGCATTAAATAATGATTTCCTTTGATCTTTGTGCCATTTTCGTGGGAATTAATGTAAAAATGTTCATTATCAATATAAACATCATAAATGAGGCTTAATCTTTGATTAGCATCGATTTGGAGGGGTTTTGGAATCAAAAAACTCATGTTGACCTGATTTTGCCAATGCGAGTTTTTGCCAACTTGTGGACCTTGGTTCTCTCTAACCAGGAAGAGTTATGGAACCCACTTGTACTTTTTAGAAAGACACAATTAGGTAATACAATCTTTATGTTTGTGTTAGGAATTCATTCCTCTTGAAACTAGGTCAAAAACCCTTGTGTGGTTAAGGAGTTATGGCTTTGCCCTTTTCAAAACCTTAATTCCACAACTTTTCGATTACTTCTCAATTCTTGATCAATTGGTCATAAAACTTAATTATTAGATATTAAATGATATTGGGAGCATAGTTGGCTTCAATTTTGGGTTAAAACCCTGTTGTTCAATGGGTTGACTTTTCAGTCAGACGAACCGAACGATCGAAAACCTCTGAATTGACTGTTGGTGTCGTGGGTCTTCTGAGGCCTTGAAACTTCTTTAGTGGACTTCCTTAATCCATATGAGCTTCATAGACCATAACTCCATCATTGGAACACCTTTTAAATCAAAAGTCAAACTACAGTTGACTTTTCTTGAATAGAAACCCTAATCGGGTGTCCTGGATTGCACTGTTCTTGATCTTTGGGTGACAAACTCAAATTGGACTCATACTTGACCCAATGTAGTATCTTTGATGATGTGGAGAATTGTTTCATGGAGAATAAATCCAATACATTGACTGATTAAACCATCGAAACCTCAATTCCTAACTGTACAAAACCCTAATTCACCTGTATCTTAACAAAGAAAAACTTGAAATAGGTTATGGTTAGATAAACAAATGAATATGACCCTAAACTGATGATGAAGATCTAAGGGGTCAAAATTTAGGGTGCAACACCAAGGCTTCTTAATCTTCTAATGGTGTGAAGAAATCCTATAGGAACTTCCAGAAGAAGAGAGAAGACTGTACCAATGTTGTCATGACTGAAGTGAGAACACGTCCTAGACCTCAGCATGCAAATCACCCTACCATTATTGTTGTTACTCATGTGGTTGCTGCTCCACGACCAACTCAAACTCCTCAACGTCCGACTGTAGGGCAGAACTAGTACCGTAATAGGAATTAATTTGATCCTAATCCCATGACGTATATTGAACTTTATCCTGGTCTGGTTCGAAACGGTTTGATTACCACAAGGACTCTGCCTCCTCCTCTAAATCCTCTTCCAGTTGGATTCAGATCTGGTCTCCACTATGCATTCCATGAAGGTGTCGCAGGCCACGACTTGGAAAAATTTTATGCACTAAAGGCTAGAGTGCGTGATTTGGTTAAGGTCGGAATCCTTAGCTTTCATGACAACAATCCTAATGTCCAGACAAATCCTTTACCAGAGCATCAAAAGTGAAGCTTAAGTCGACTTCAGCTGACTATCTTCCCAAAATCCAGTGTTTTAGACAAGACAACTCTTCCTTGTTACTGATTAGTCATTAGGCCGTGTTTCTTATTTTTTGCATTTTCCTTTCTTTGTACTAGCTATTTGCATTCTAATTATGTTTGTACTTCCGTAATTAATGAAATGAGCATTACAACTTTTGATTCAATTCATTTTGTCCATTATTTACATCTTTATGCTTTCTCTTTCAAGAATATATATATATATATATATATATATATATATATATATATATATATATATATATATATATATATATATATATATATATATATATATATATATATATATATATATATATATATATATATATATATATATATATATATATATATATATATATATATATATATATATATATATATATATATCGTCCATTTTCTTTTGATTATACAATGATTGGAGGGAGGATGACGAAAATGTTATACCCATAATTGCTGGTATGCTTTCAATCAAAATTTGCTGACGATGTAAGGTTCAATCCCCCAAACATTAGAGAAATAAGGAAGTTATTCCCTTGATAAACCCTTTGAACCTAGAAGTTGGAGTTTCTTTCTATACAAAAACTCACAATCTTAACCTTGGGATGGGTAGTTCTCAATTAACTTGGTTGTGCTTCACGCAAGACACCTTTCATAAGAAGGTTGCATTCATGAATTTTCCTTCGCACACAGCAAGCAAGTGTTGAAGATGTCCTTCAAGTCGAAAGCTAATGATGGTTCTCCGTAATCATTAGGCCATGAAGTCACTTTCTTTCAACAAAAACAAAGCATGCAAAGTCAAAACCTATGAAGGTAACTTAGGCAAAATTGGGGCATCCCGCTGATTGTAAGCTTCAAAAGAAACAGTTCATGAAAGAGTTAGGGATAATAAAAGAGGAAATCTTTAAATCTTCACTATGAAAATCCTAAATGGCGAAAAACAAAAAGTGTTGTAAGGAAGCGATGACTGTTATCTCAAGTCCATTAACTTTAAACCATCATCATTATCATCAGTGCAATTTCTAACCTCTGAAAAGCTTAGCGCGTAGTCTGAGTTAACCGAGCATAGGATGAAGATCATCACGAAGATTGGGTGGGTACAAATAAACTTTGAGCCTTTATCCTTTGTTTCATAAACCATGAACTAGGCCACGTTACAACCCTCAAAAGACCTAACTAAAGGAATATTATTTTGAAAGCATACTACAAAAAGGTTGTGTAAACTGACCCCAAAAAGATCTTTGCATATCATTTGTTTTGGCATCACACCTTTTGCTTTAATTTCCATTTCGAATGTCTTGAACCATCGTGTTCTGACTAATGGCTCATATGTTTTGCATCTTTCAAAAAGTATTTGTATTTCAAAAGTTGCATGAACTTTTCATTACCATGTTTGTATGAACACTTTTGTTTGCAAACTGGCTTTCCTCTTAGGAATTTTCAAACAGTTGAGAAACTTGGTCAGTGATCCTATAAGGGGCATGTTCCTTCCAAATCCTGTTGAAGAATCAGTTCAAGATTTGTGGTTTAGTGCAAGTGTTTCTCCAAATTGGTTTATCTAGAAGATTTTTCAAGACTCATGTTGGGGCAAGCTTTCCATGAGCACGATAAAAGCACTCATTTATAGAATCAGACAAGTTGAAGCAATAATTAGTTCATATACAACAGTCAGCTAGTCTGGGGAAATTTACTTGAAGAATCCCCAAGTAGCTCCTCATTCTTCCTACAAGGTTCAACAACTTGATACAGTTTACCATTGTGGCAGAGATGTGTTCAGTAGTAACATCTTTGTTCCCCAAGCAGAATGGAAGTGATATTCGTGTTGAGAAATCAGTCTTCCAGTGTTGCCTTCTCCCTAAAAGAGTCGGGTCATGTCGTCAACATCTTCACTTTCATTTGATCATATATCATCTGCATAATTCATATACATATTCATCGTAAGAGTGTTTCATCCTTATTTGCATCCTCCATAGGTCGTATCGTTATCCACGTCTTACCCTGTGGTCAAAGTCCAACTTACTTGGCGTCTACCAAACAAATATTTTTATGTCCATCTGATGCTCTTCCAAATATGACCTTTCTTATCCGATTGTTTCTCCGGATATGTCTATTCTTCTTTTGCGTCCAATGCCATTCTTGGATGTCACGTGAGTCTATCTCTCTGATGCTTTACCAAATTGAGGCTTTTGTTCTGATGTTCTTTCAGAACCTATAAGATTTTTTTTCTAGATATTTCTATTGTGATTTTGACGCTTTTCCAAAATCTATCCGAGGTTTTACCATATGTGTTTATCTCTCTGATGTGTTTCAAGGTTGAGGATTTTATTCTGATGTTCTTCCAGAACCTATCTGATGGTTTTCCAGATATTTCCATTATGATTCCAATACCTTTCCAGAATTTATTTCACTCCCCAGTGAGTTTCCATATATAGCTTTGCAATTCTAATGCTTTTTCAGAATGTTGTTGCTTTTACCGTTTGACGTTTTTCCAAACGTGTCTTTAATTCTGATGCTTTTCAAGAATTTCATTTCTTTTACCGTCTGATGTTTTTTTCCAGATGTGTCTTTTTCTCTGATGTTTTTCCAGAACCCCTTTTGTGTTTATCTGACATTCTTCCAAATACGACCTTATTTATCTGATGTTCTTTCAGATATGTTGTTGCTTATCGAATGTTCTTCTAGATATGTCTTCAAAATCTTTTCCCGTACATTTAATGTTTTTCTAAATGTTTCGGATGTATCTTCAAAATCTTTGTCTTCATCTAATGCTCTTCTAAATGTCTTTAATTTGTTTCTGACTTTAGTTAACATCCACTTAATGTTTTCAAGTCTGTTTCCATTCTCTATCCAATGCTTTTTTGGATGTGTTCCAGAGTTTATTCGATGTTTTTCCGAATATCTCTGATGAGTTCTGGAGTCTATTCAATGTTTTTCTGAATACCTCTGATGTTTTTTTGGAGTTTATTCAACGCTTTTCTGAATATCTCTGATATTTTCCAGAGTTCATTCAATACTTTTCTGGATGCCTCTGATGTTTTCCTGGTTGTCTCATATATTTCCCATATATTCTCCTCACCTCATTCGATGATCTTCTGAATGTTGTGACTCTTTTCGATCCAGTTCCATTCATAGATGATGACTGTTGATTCCCCAATGGAGTTTATTCAATGCTATTCTGAATATCTATGATGGATGCATGATGTTTTCTAAAATTCATTCAATGCTCTCCTGAATGTCTTTGTTGGTTTTTGTAGCACTTTTCTAGAGTTTTGCTCAATGTATTTCTGACAAAACCTCTGATGATTGTACCCTTTTTCCCAATATACAGTTATCCCCTGTGGCACCATTCCCCGCAGGATCCCTGTCTTGCATTCATATCATTTTATGTCATATCATGTGCATCTTATGGCATCTTAGGGTCAAAAGTTGTTCATGTTTGTATTTAAGTCTCTCCAATCACGTCGTGACGAAGATTTCAATCTCCATATCTCCAAATAGAAGAAACTTAAATAGGGGCATCTCTCATACCCTAATTTTTTACTCTAAGATTTTGTTTTTTTTTCTCGTTTTGTATCATCTGCATAACATATTATGCACTTCATCTTGCATAGTGTCTGAAATATCAGTTAGAATAAATTTGTTGGATTTATAGACAAACCGGTCTAAATTTATTTTAAAATCTGACTAAACGCTATTGTTGCGGTGAGAATCGGATATCAAGCTATTAATTAACTTGAATCACAAATCTATGAAGTCCACCACCAGGCTTTGATTTATCCAAAGGAAAGGGTTAAGATTGAAGAAAATCCTAAGTGCGCTATGTAACAACAAAGCTAGAGATCTAAGGTTTGAGGGTTGGTTATACCTAGGGAAGGTGTTAGCATCCTAAATATCTGTAGTGCTCTACATGAACCTCTTGTTTGAATTTGTGTTGTGCTAAAGTTTGCTTGCTAAGAGAAAAGTGCTAAGGTAAAGACCTAGGGGTTTATACACTAAGTATGCTCGCCAAAATATCACATCCCGTACCTACATATCCTAACTAGGATGGAATCAGAGCAACCGCAGTTCACCTAACTAGGGATGAGGGACTCTGGACTGTGGTCAAGGTTCCAAGGGGAAAGTGAGTACTTATAACTATGATACTCATATATAGTTTATCAACTCTAAACCTAATTCTAAGTTGCAAGACCAATTCGCTCTAACAAGGCTAAGGAGGAAAAGTAAGTACTTATAACAATAGTACTTACATAGGGTTAACAAACTCTAACCTAAGGCTAGGTTAATAGGGGAGGTGGCTTTGACAAGGTCGATGACAGGGTATGAGAGGTAGACTAAGCTATCCTAAAACGTGACTTACAAGTCAAAATGAAAATCCTTTCCTTTGGAACTAAGATTAAAAGAGATCATTGAACAAAACAGGCATCAAAACCATGACAGAAAGAAGAATGACAATCACAAAATTTCATCAAGAAATATTCACAAGTAACCTCAAGAATGAATCAGTACCCAAGTCTAATCAAAACTAAAATCTAAAGTTAATCTGTTGCGGTGAGAATAGGATATCAAATTATTAATTAATTTGAATCACAATCTTTGATTCACAACCAGTCTTTGATTTATCTGAAGGAAAGGTTAAAGAAAGGAAAAACCTATTTTGCATCGTAAACAATGCGGGGAGAGATCTAGGTAAAGGGTTGGTTAAGCTTAGGAAAGGTATTAGCACCGTAAACTTCTGTAGTACTCTACAGGAACCTCTTGTTTAATACTACTATTTTGCTTTAATTATTTGCTTGAGGGTATATACTAAGGGTTAGAAGGTGAAAAGAAAAAAAGACCTAAGGGGTTAGTCCTAAGTTTACTCGCCAAGATTTGCATCTTGTACCTACGTATCCTGGGTAGGGGATGGAATCAGAGTAATCGTAGTTCCCCTCGAAAGGGAGGTTAGAATCTTCTTGACTGCGGTTAAGGTTTCAATGGGGAATAAGCGTTCTTAAGGAAGCGCTTACATGGTGTACGGCGACTCCAATCTCTACGTTATAAAGAGTTGAATTAAAAAGGGTAAAACTAGGTATTCCAAGGCGGGAAACCTAAAACGGAGTACGGAGACTCCTTAACCTAATGCTAGGGTAAAGGGTAATTTGGTCCGCGGCAGGGACGCCTAAAAATATGAGTACGTTGACTCGAATTCTCTAGGTTGTAAAGTTGAATTGAATTAAAAAAGGGTAAAATAGGTATTCCACAGCAGGAAACCTAATACGGAGTACGACTACTCCTTATCCTAATGCTAGGGTAAAGGGTAAAACTTGTCCGCGGCAGGACGCCTAGGCACTTAGGGTTTAAAAAGTCAAAGGTGGTGGTTATTGATGCGGCGGTCAAACGGCTAGACCTATCCTTCGGAGGAAATTGAGATAAAGAATGCAAATGACAAATTGAATAAGTGACTGAATTGAAATATAGGAAAGCATGCAAGCATAGTGACGGAATTGAAAACAACAGCGACGATTGTCTCGCATAAATTACAAACCAAAAAATGCAAGAATAATAATGACATAACAGCGACGACTGCCTCACATAAATTACAACCCAAAATGAAATACAAAAGATGACAAATTAATAACTGTACAAACTGAGAAACCTGACAGGAACGACATAAAAATTAAACAGAATTAACGGGGCAAGGTTGCGGAGGCAAATCCGCAATTAGGTTAGACCTGTTTTAAGAAAAAGTTAGGATTAATTTGAAATTAGTTCTAATTAAAGTGTATTGGAATGTTAAAAAAAAATAGTGATTTCAAAAACGTTTTAATTTTTTTTTGAGAGGTTAGAAATTATTAACTTTAATTTATTTAAAAAAAAGAGTTTTAATTTTAAGAGAAAAAGTCCATTTGGTTAATATATTTTTTAAAGAAAAGTTAGAATTAACTCTCTTAATTAGAAAATTTTAATTTAAATTAAGTTTCAATTATATTTTAAAATTCAGTTTTTAAATTAATTAAGTTTCTTTTATTTGGGTTTAAAATCAAGTTTTTTTTAGAAAGGTTTTAATTTGATTAAGAGTCGTAGATTATGATTTTAAAAATGGTTTTTAATCAGAAAACTAAATATGACCTTAATTAGTCTAACAACCTTTTTAAGGGTTAATTAATTAATAAAACAAAAATTGTATATAAAAAAAAAAGAAAAAAGAAAAAAGAAATATTAAAAGGGGAAAGGCACGGTCCATGCTTGTTGAATGTTTTAGGATTTTGGAAATCCCTCTTCTTCTTCCTCCATGCGGCGGCGACCATTGATGGCCCCTTTGAGCTTTTTCTTCTTCTTCTCCCATGGTCTTCGTCCGCGTTTCTTTGTTCTTTCTCCTTTCATGGCTTTCATCTGTTTTCCTTTAATATTTCCTGGAAAAAAACCAAACAGATCTCATATGATGAAGGAATCTTACGAAATTTGTGCGATTGTTGACGGTAGGTCACAGGCTTTCTCGAGGGCGATGATGGTGAGACGGTATGATTCATCTCTCTGAGCCAATAGTGCTTGGCTGGCATCGAAACCTTAAGGTTTCCACCGCTGTCGATTCGGTTGATGACGGGTGATTCTGAACTTCGTCCTCTTTTGAGGATTTACTGATGGATTTTGCTGTCGTGGGTTTGTTCTTGATGTTTTTCGCTGATGTTTATGTGTCGGGTTATTCTAAAAATATTTCTTAAAAATCTCCTCCCTTTTCTTGATGCATGCGACGCCTTTATATTGTTCTTGATTGTGGGCTTGGGCATGGATGTTATTGTTGCGCTTTTTCAGGATTTTCCCTAGGATTTGTTGCTTTGATTGTTATGTTGGGGTTGTTGTTGGAACTTCTGCGTTTTTTCCTGGCTCTATTGTTGGGTTTGTGGCGATTTTAGAGGAACTTGGAAAAGTTTGTTACGTTTTTCTTGCAGCAATTTGTGGCGCTTTGATCTTGTTTGGTGGCAGAACTTTGGGAAATGTTGTTTGTGGTTTGTTTGGCAAAAACCATTTTTGGAAATAAGTGCTTTTTCCAAAAGCACTTTTTCACAATCACTTTTTCAAAAAATCACTTTTCTCTCTCTTGGACCATAATGAACAGATGTTCCGGATTTGTGCCGAAGTTGAGAAATTAAATTCAGGAGCTGGCGGCGGAATATTCCGTTACCCTCCCGACGTACCCGATAATGATAAATAACTAAGGGTATCGGATCACCAACAAAACCATTTTTTATCGATTCTAACTTTAACCATTATTTTCTCTCCATTTTTTGTGCAGGTTTGGAAAAGTCGAAGTTGAAAAATCGGAAGCAAAAACGATTGTAGGAAAAATAGGACTTTTTAGGAATTAGGAATTTATTTTGTAATTGAATTTGTAATTCTCCTTTGTAATAAATAAAAAATAGAATTTAAACGAACAAATTCAATTCTTTATTTTTCGATCAAATTCCTCCAATTAAACTTATCCGACTAATTCATCCGATTAAACTTAAACGAATAAATTTTGTTAATTAAATTTATCCGACTAAACTTATTAGATTAAACTCACTAGATAATCCATCCGATTAAGCTCAACCAAATAAATCCATTTAATTGAATTTATCTGATTAAATTCCTCCAGATAAATTCATACAAATAAATTCGTCCAACTCAGTTCATCTGCTTAAATCCACAGAAATAAATTCATCTGATTCAATCTACCCGAGTACATCTGTCTGATTAAATTTCTCCGACTAAGTTCACCCGATATTAATGGTGAATGTGGCCTTGAACGGACAAGCAGAGAAATCTGACTAAACGACAACAAACTGTCCTCCGCATTGAAAAATTCAAATTGTATCTTGGACGATTTAACTCGGTAACTTGAACCAGCTTGGCTAACAAGCATTATCAAACCCAAATATGTTCATTATAAATTCCACACGAACCAAAATTCCACTGTTTTCTTCAAAATCGACTGGTAGGTAGCAGGCAGCAGGAAAACGTGCGTCTGTTAAAATAAATTCCGTAAAGCAAATTCCCGCACCGATTTAACCCAAATTTAATTACATTTCAGCATCCTCAAATCCATATGGTTTATGATAACGACCCTTCTGTCTTCCATAAATTAAAGTGCACCCAGCGTTATTTTCCTTCAACAGTAACAAACTAAACAAACCGGTTAGCAGTTAGTTAAAACGCAATGCAGATTAAAATGAAATGCGAAATGACCCTAATAATCTAAGGGTAAAATTTGGGGTATGACATAATCACAATCAAGATCAAAAACTTCTAATCTAAACTAAGATTAAAATTTAAAACAAAATCAAATAAAGATTAAATGCTAATCAAAATAATATCTAATTAAAACAAAAGTCTAATTAGGACTAAAGTTTAATTAAAATCAAAATCAAATTAAAATCAAGTAAATAAACTAGAACTGAAATACCAATACTAGTATTAGAATCTAATCTAAAGTTAATTAAAGATAAGCAAAGGCTAACATAAAAAAAAAAGATAAAAAAAAGAAGGTAATCAAAAACTAAATCAAAAATCTAATTTTAGATTATCCCATAATAAAATCTAATTAAAGAACAAAAATTAAACAAGTGAAGGGTGCGGTCACAACCATGGAGTGCTAGAAAGGAATCATATGGGCTAAGCCCATCATCCTTTTGAAAAGAAAGACAGTTCACAAAAATAAAGGGAATGGGGAAGTGAGTTACGGGCTGGGTCAAAAGTGACACCTGTTTGATCATAAGAACAGAAAGAAGAAATAAATCTACCTTTTCCAGCAAACATGAAGAAGAAAATACACTTGAAACTCAAACGAAACAGTAAAACAAAACCAAACAAAAATCTTTAACTCGGCGCATCGTCATTTTCGATTATCAAAACAAAAACATTACCTCTCACTCTTTCGTCTAACCTCTCTCAATTCTTCCCCCTCTGCAACACTTTCGAATCCCTCTTGGTTGTGAGAAGGCGGTCATGTTTCATCGTTGTCATTGTGCTTAAGGATGTTGTGTAGGGCAACAAAGGGGTATAGAAATGGTTGAAGGTGAAGGTCCGATGGTCCTCTTAGGAGAAAAGATAAGGTTCTCCCGTTAAGCGCTTTCGAATAAAAGGCTTTCCAGATTCCCCCTTCTGTCCATGATTTTCAACCCAGAAAACATCGAGTAAGTTCCCTTCTACCTCTCAAAGTCCTTCTCTTTTTTTTTTTTTTTGAATCCCCTACTTAGAGGTCTCTCTCCCTTTTTAAAACGAAATCCAGTTTCCCTCTTTTGTTTTAAGATACAAAAGTTGTCTCCCTTTTGTCATTTTTACCGCAGTTTTTATTGGTCTAGATTAATTTGTCTTGTTGTTTCTTGAAACATCCTTTTCCAATTTAATTGATGTTGCATTGGTTTCATTTTTGTTGGAAATTTTCAAGTCTGTCTTTGTTTTGCAGGAAGTGTCTGGCTTGTTTGTATTGTTTCAGTTTTCATGTTTTGGTGAAACTGATTTTGCGTTGGCAGCAGGCATGGTATAGTGTGTTTCAGCAACTTGCAGGTCATAAAGCCTTGGATTGTTGCGAAGACAGGTTTGGATTTTTGTGGATAGTGTAGTGGCATGGTTCAATATTTTTGGAGTGACACTACAATTTTGTAGCAGGTCAAGTTATACGGATTTGAAGGGTATATGTGGTGACATGATCCTGCGCGTGTTGTTGGTCTAAGGTTTTGGAATTTTGTATATATTATTATTTTTGGTAATTTTGGAATGAGCTTTTGTATACCTTTCTTTGTAAGATGGGTTTTTTGGAATGTTGTTGTGAATGGACTTGATATTTTTGAATTTTTTTCATATTGGTTGTGAAAAAGGAAAGAATATGGACAATGAGCTTAAAATTTAGTAAATGGGCTTTGCTTCAAACCTTTGCAATTTTGTTGTATGTATACGTGTTTTTTTTTGTATATGGACTTTTTAAATGGACAAAATAAAAAGAATAGAATATAGATTTTAGATGAAATGGATTATGAACAATGATTATCGACCCAAGCTTCTAAAGAAATAAATGTTTGGATATTATATGTAAATAAGTAAATAATTTGGATATGAAGATGAACAATGGATAATTAGATTTAAAGTGGTTCTTTAAAAGATGAATAGCAGTTAAGAAATTGGTATGTTGGATAGTGAATTGAACAAAAGGATTTGGATAATGGATTTTGTCACACGCCACCAAACTTGGATCATATCAAGTTTGAATTCATCTAGATAAATCTAATGAATCTTTTTAGTCGATGTCGATAGCCTAATCCACACACTCAAAACTCACACACAACTACACTGCTTTGACCTTTGATGGCTTTATAACCTGACCAAAACCATATCACATCCAACTGAAACAAGAGTGTGCATCCACACTTGTTATTCTCAGGAGAAATTCAACTGAACAAAACTTGTCGATCACAAGAATCAAGGGTAAAAAACTCTAATCCTCCAAAATCATGATTTAGGATCTTTTCAGTCAAACTACTGATGAACCTTACACAAACAACAACCTTGTGGTTACTCAGAGAACTGAAGTTGTGCCTTAGTAAACCTCTGATAGGCACTTCCATGACGATTGAAAACTCAACACCTCTGCCTCAACCTTGAGTACCAATAACCGAAGGAAACTAACTCTAAACAAAGGGAGTCCAATACAATAGAAAATGTCCAACCCCACATCTTCTAAGCTTAACTAATGGATGACCTATCCAAAATCCTAACTCAGTGCCCCCTAAAGTCTCTTAAAACAAACCCTAATTTCACAGGTGAAACAAAGCAGAACAAAGCTGAAAAATTGGTTAGTTATGCAATATGATGATTGACCTAGCATGATTATGCAAAAGATCAAAGAATCTTAGGGTAGATTTTGGGGTATGGCTTTTAAACCCTATTTAAATATCTTTACCGAATGACATGAGCGATGGAAATCCTCACAAAAACATGGTGAAAGGTATTTAAATACAGATAACCGAAATTTTTTCCCTTAGAAGCAATGACATGTTATACTATGGACAAAAGAAAAATATACAATATTGATGTGCAATGAACTCTAACATGATGAAAGTGATGGAATGATAAATGCAAAATACAGACGAAAACAAAAGCAAACAGGGAAAGAAGCGTCACAATGAGTAACCACTCACTGGGGATGACAAAGACTAGGGAAACTGAAATAAACATGGGGAAATCTAAAGTGATGGAGCAACTGGTTCAAACCTGACCGACTGATACTCTAGAAGGAAGAGATCCTCAGTGGAGATAGAACCAAAAGATGGTCTCCATTGGGGAATATCCAGAGCAGTTAGTCAACAGGTTCAAATATGACCAGACGACACACTAGAATAAAGACAAATAGACAAGCTCTTTACTGGGGATAAAACCAAAGAGAAGTATGATCTCCATTGGGGATCAATCTAAACAAAATTTTAAACTTCTAACAAGAGAATCAAAGAAAGTGGTCTTCTGACCAAAGACCAAGGGAAACGAGAAACAATCTTCTTACAAGAGATCAGGAAAACATTGGAAAACAAATAAACTTTCTGGAAATTCTTAAAATGAAGAGTTCAAACATTATCTTCAAGAAACACCAGAAAAGACAGAGAAATAACAAACTCTTATTATCAATAGGAAAGTGGGACAAGAGCGCCAATTACCATTGGTCTTTAAAATAATGTCATTCACCACTGGACTTTAAAAAAAAAATTTCCAATCACCATTGGACTTTCAAAAGAATGCCACACCATTGGACTTTAAAATAAATTCCAGTCACCACTGGACTTTCAAAAGAAATGCCAATCACCATTGGACTTTAAAACAAATGCTAGTCACCACTGGACTTTCAAAAGAAATGTCAATTACCATTGAATTTTAAAAATAAATGCCAGTCACCACTGGACTTTCAAAAGAAATGCCAATTACCATCGGACTTTAAAAATAAATGTCAGTTACCACTGGACTTTCAAAAGAAATTCTAATTACCATTGGAATTTAAAATAAATGTCAGTCACCACTGGACTTTTAAAAGAAATGCCAATTACCTTTGGACTTTAAAATAAATGTCAGTCACCACTGGACTTCCAAAAGAAATGTCAATTACCATTGAAATTTAAAATAAATGTCACTCACCACTGGACTTTCAAAAGAAATGCCAATTACCATTGAACTTTAAAAATAAATTCTAGTCACCACTGTACTTTCAAAAGAAATGTCAATTACCATTGGACTTTAAAATAAATGCCAGTCACCGCTGGACTTTCAAAAGAAATTCCAATTACCATTGGACTTTAAAAATAAATGTCAGCCACCACTGGATTGTCAAAAGAAATTCCAATTACCATTAGACTTTAAATAAATTCCAATCACCACCGGACTTTCAAAAGAAATGCCAATTATCATTAGACTTTAAAATAAATGTCAGTCACCATTTGACTTTCAAAAGAAATGTCAATTACCATTGGAATTTAAAAATAAATGTCAGTCACCACTAAACTTTCAAAAGAAATGCCAATTACCATTGGACTTTAAAATAAACGTCAGTCACCACTGGACTTTGCAGGGATCTCATAAAAAGAGATATGGGTTTTAGGTTGCTTCATGAACCAAATTCCTCAAATCAAGAGGAAAAACCAACAGAATCTTCCTCAACTTTCTCAAAGAGATACTATTTAATTTGAGAATAAATTCCAAAGAGGTGTTGTTACCACAACACTGCTGGAGAAAGATTTTGTCTTCAATGAGGATCTGTAAATGATTTTTCTTGGGGAATATGGCGCACACCAAACTTAGATTCGGAAGCAATACCTTCCAGGGACCAAAGTTCAATCTAGGAACGAGCTAGAAGGAAACGGTCAAACAAGACTCTAACTATTGAGAAATGAACTCAAATGGGTTTTTATCTTATCCAAACATGGAAAAGATAACCGAAGCAACCATCATTCACGAGGATCGAACTCTATGGGGAAATTAGAAATGGTGAGCATTTTATGCCTAAAGGTTGACAACTCTATTGGAGAGAAGAGACAAACCCAGTCACTTGGGGAGATAGACGCCAAAGTGAACTAAACAGGTACACACCAAGAAAGGTAGCAACACGCTCATATGCTATGCATGTGTGTGAATGCTTGTATGTCATGCTTATGCTAACAAAACAGACCAAGGAAAGTGAAATCGGAGATAAAATAAACATCTCGATGAGGATACCCAGCTGTCGCATCGCTGCGAAGGAGGGGCCGACAGAAGACAGAAGAGTCGTCACCATTCGTTATTTATCCCAAAGAAGGGAAATGAAAAGACCAGAGAAAACCTACGAGAAAGGGAGAAGACAGGTCATCGCAACCAAATCTTAGGTTCGGGAATCGGTTACGCAAGGGAAAGGTATGAGCACCCCTCACGTCCGTCGTACTCGACGGGATCCACACTTGTTATGTATCTAAAAGGGTGTTAAATGTAACACCCCGCTCCCCAAAATTAAAATAAAATAAAATAAATAGCAATTAAATCAAGCAATTATCAGAGTTACCACACCAAAGTGGGATATCACAGAAGAAACTCAACAACACACTTCATTAAATAGTTTTCAACAGTAAACAGCAGAAATAATCATATATACATATATACATCATATTCGGCCACCCGCCCAAAATATACAAAGTGTTCACCAAAGGTTCCAACAAAACATGATATGCCACGGAGTAAAACAAAATCATCAGAAAACAATAAACTCCCAAAGCCCCGTGTTACGTATCAGAGCATCCCTACGACTCGACTCGCCACTATCCAAGCTAGCTACACACCTGGATTATCTGTACTTCTGAAGAAGCACTGACCACAACAACAATAAAAGGGGTGAGAAATCATGATCAAAATATTTAGCGGTATTAATGTACATGAATAAAAGGCAGTAATCATATGAATATCATTCAACATACATCAACCAGGACCTACTGTCCAACACCAACACATCACACAAGACAATGCAAAAATATGCAACTCAAAACCATGATATGCGGTACCGACTCAACATCACCGATGGACACCTGGCCATCAACCCTCCATAAGGGAGCACAGGATAAATCACATACACCCATCAATGGCAATGATTTATCCCAACCATTCTCCACACAGGAGTACGGATGGATCACATACACTCCTCCTGAGCAACAATCCATCCCACCATTCTCCACATAGGAGTACGGGTGAATCGCATACACTCCTCCTGAGCAACGATTCAACCCCACCAAAACATCATGATATGCACGACACCAATGCACAACAACAATCCAAGCACACAAGGTGCACACGATCCTCCTGATCACATTTTATACATCGCACATACTTATTCCACACATCACCACATTCATACATAATAACATACACAAATTTAATTATTCTAATTAAACGAAATACACGAAAATCACATTCCAACACCATACATACACTCTTAACTGTTCATCACCAATCTTATATTTAATCATGACCAACAAGGGTCCCATAACACAAGAGAACAGAACAAAACAACAGAAAAACACAACCTACTGTCATGCTCGCTGGCTCATTCGCCTGGCGAAGCATCAGCAAATGTTCGCTACTCGCTCGCCCAGCGAACTCCCTAGCGAAGGCAGACAGTGGCTACTGGAAGTGTTCGCTACCACTCGCTACCTCCTTCGCCTGGAGAAACCTCTCGCTACCTCCTTCGCCTGGCGAACACACCAGTAAAGACTGAGTTTGGCCACTTCAATGGTTCGCTACCCACTCGCTGGGCTTCGCCTGGCGAACCTTCGTTTCCTGTTCGCCTAGCGAACGCTAGCGAACCTGCGAACTCATAATCCCAAACTATTCAAAATCGGCAAACTCTCAAAAATCGCCCGATTTCACTCAAGCCAGTTCCCACAACACTAGTTCAACATTCTGCAACTTAGCTACATAATCTATTCTAGATTCCACCCGATAAAACATCAGCTATACCGATTAACTCATTATCGGCTTAAAATGGTAAACTACCCGAAAGTCCCAAATCATCCAAACAATCATTCTACAACCACATGCAACAAACCTATCTTACCAGCAACAATTAAAATCGCAACAACACATCAAACATGTTCATCAATTCCTACGGGATTGGGGAAATCCCTTCTACCCAACATTCATGCAAACATACCAATTTCGACCCGTTTCTCCCCCTTACCTCGATAACTCGATCAAGCTGTTGAAAATCCTCGAAGAATCGACAATCTTGGCTCCCTCTCGTCCTCTTTGATTCTTCTCCTCACTCTCTCTTCCATTCTAGACCGTGTTCTTCCTCTTCTCCTTTTTGGTCATGTTTTCTCTTCTTTCCAATGTTTTCTTTCCCCAAACAGCCCCTAATACCCCCAAAAATCCAAATTCCTCTTATTTACTTAATAATAATAATAATAATAATAATCTATAACAATATATGAAGGCAATAAACATTTTTGGTGTAGCTTTTTTATTTTCAATTTTGTCCCTAATAAATTGATTTTATTATATTATTTTAGTAGTTAGTTATTATTCTTCATCTTTCATAACTTCTATGCAGTTTCTAAACCAATCCATCTTCTCTCTCCATTTTATAT
Organism: Lathyrus sativus; assembly: GCA_963859935.3. Lineage (NCBI taxonomy): Eukaryota > Viridiplantae > Streptophyta > Magnoliopsida > Fabales > Fabaceae > Lathyrus > Lathyrus sativus. The sequence continues at coordinate 489,228,998 of OZ012740.1, read as the reverse complement.
TCTTCCCATTAGATATATTGAGAGAGAGAGAAAAAAAATGTTGGAGAAGCAAATTAAAGATATGGAAGAAAGAAAACAAAGATGAAAATGAAAGAGAAAGATAATAATGGTAAGTGCTATCTTTTCTGTAGTATTTCTCTAAATTAACTTTAATTTTTCTGTTATGTTCTTTTGGCAACTCTTATTAAGTTTTTGTTTTTAATTAGTTTGAAGACAGTGAAGTAGAAAAAAGTTGTTGTTAACATAAACATAGAGATTTTTTTTATGGAGAAGAGGTTATTTTTCTAATTTTCATACTATCTTTTTTTAATTTTAATATTCTCACTAACTTTTAAAGTTTAACTATTTTGATCGATTCATTTACCTATTTTTAATTTTATTCATTTCATTCTATTGTTTGATTAATAGATGAATATTATTGAAAATTATTTAGTATCATCGGTAATGCATAAGAAAGAAAGAAGTCAAATTTCTTTGTGTTCTTATTATTTTTAATGTGTAATTAAGTCTTAATGATAAATTCATATTTTTGGTGTAGTTTCTTTGAGTATCAACAACGTAATGTCATTTTTTTATTCACATATCATTCCTTTTGTTTTAAGTATTCTACCATTTCCTTTCTTTATCACATACTACCTGCATTTTTATCTTCAATATTTTCATTTTTTCAATTTTTCTTCTTCAAAATTTAAAGATTCTTAAATATTTGAGAATACCTAATAACTTTAATTTTCTTACACATACTTTCTACATCACTATTGTTATATATTTAATAATGATTCTTAAATTTCTTTTTACTTTTTAATGAATAAATCAAGTAAGATAGAAGAATGTGCAAGACAATGGGAAGAACATAGAGGCATAATCTTTTAAAATGTAACATATATAAATCATTCACTTATAATTATTTCTATAGGTTTGATTAGTTATTAAAAGTTATTCATTTTAATTATATTACTTTGTAGTTTTTTGTATTTTTGAACCAACTCTATGTAAAATCATTATTAAAGTTATTAATTATTATAAAAATTCTATTTATTATATCACAATTCTAATAAATTTATTAATATATGCGAACACTCCACCGAAGTAGATACGTAATACTGAAAAATGTCTTATGTATTTGGTTTTGCAATGTTGATTGATTATCTCTCTTCTTTTCTCTCTAAAATTCTTCGTTTAAAACTAAAGAAAAAACTCATCTCTCTCATTTTTATTTTTATTTTTTTTTAATATTTATGTTATGTTTTTAAAGAAATTGAAGAAACTATTAATTTCGAAAGAGGCAGAATGCTACATATATGCGGCAAAACTTGAAGGGATTTCAAATGATCTTTTTTACACAAATATATATTTTCCATGCAACTATTGAAATGAGTGTACAGAAGATACTTCTATGGAATTGTACATATATTCTAGTTTATTCACATTTCTTAAATTTTGTTTATTATATATTTTTCTCTTTATACGTTGTCTATTTTACTTAGTTTTTAAAGAATAATTTATATGTTTTTTGTCTAACAAGATCATGAAACTTTTAATCTCTCAAAATTTTGTTTATTTCACTTTATGTGAGATTAATTTATTTGTGGGTTTTATTTGTATTTATCTCCCTAACTTTTATTTATGATTTCTTTTTATTCTCATAAAAAAAGTTTCTTTTTATAATATTTATTATGGTTTCTCTAAACTCTACTTAATATATTCTATAACTATTATTTATTCTATAACTATTATCTATTCTATAACTATAGATAAAGATAAAGAAGATAGATGATTTTGGACAGACCTATTTCATTCTCATTTTATCCTTTAAGTTGTACGCAATTTATTTAATTTTTAAAAATAAAATGCTAACAAAATGATACGGTTTTTTTTATAAGATTAGCATAACTATCAAAGTTGGTTTTTTTAATGGAAAAAAAACCAATTTTGATAGTTATGCATCTCTTACAAAAATGATGGAAGTACAAAACACACTTATAAATGAATAGAAAATGGAAATTCATTCATTCAGTGGCAACATAAAAAAAATACATCATCATACTCCACTATTTATGGTTTGTGAAAGATAAATAGAGAAAAAAATTCTTCATCTTCATCTCTTATTTGATCACCAGTCTCTAATTCCTTCTCTAATTCTTTATCATACTTCATTGTTAATTGATATGAAGTTTCTTTTCCTTTACAATGTTATGATTATTTCTTTAAGAGATAAGTTGCCTTTATTTTAGAATCTATTTTGTTGATTTTGCATTTGGTTGTTGCAATTAAATATCAAATTATATTGATTTGGTTAGAGAATATTATTAAAAACAATGAAACATTATTTTTAAGTGTCTTTCTTTTTAAACCCATTGGTCTTAAAAATAAGAAATATATGAACTGTTTATTTATGAATTGGTTCATCTGTATTTAATACAATACTAATAATATAATAGAAAACGAACAATAAATATTAAAGATTACACACACCTCCAAGATAATGTTGGGAAATAAGAATCAAATGTTAAAACATTTCTTAAAGTATTGCTTCAATAAATGAAAGAGTTTTGTTGCAACAATCTTTGGAAGCATTTCATTGACCATATACTTAATAAAAAATTAAATTAATATATATATATATATATATATATATATATATATATATATATATATATATATATATATATATATATATATATATATATATATATATATATATATATATATATATATATATATATATATATATATATATATATATATATATATATATATATATATATATATATATATATATATATATATATATATATATATATATATATATATATATATATATATATATATATATATATATATATATATATATATATATATATATATATATATATATATATATATATATATATATATATATATGATAAATAATTTAAATTAAAACCAAAATCAAATAAAAAATATATTAATGAATTACTTCATTTGTTTTGCAGTGAAACGAGAGATATTTCTGATTTTGATTCCATGGTTGACCTTCCTATTAAGCAATAATGTAACTTAATATCCATATTAATATTTATATTTAGTTGCTTAATAAATTGTGAGAAAGATATTTGTTCTTCTTCTATCTAAATCTTCTTATGGTTTTGACTAATCTATAGCAATATATAAATACAAAACTTAACGTTTCATCATATAAATAATTTATATTAAAATCAATATAAATATTAAATTTATAAAAAAATAGACTGTTAATATTTTTGCGCGTTAGCGCAATAAAAAAAGCGGACAAACGGGCACGGACGTACCCGTTTGGATGCTAGTTAATAATAATATTAATAATAATATTACCATTATTTATTAAATTATTATCACTAATAATTATATTATTAATATCAAAGTCCAAAGTTTAGTAACTAATCTCCATACTTAAGGGCACCCTCCACGCACTCAAACACATTCCCACAAAAGCACACCGAAAATAAAAAACAACACCGAAAAAGACTAGATAATTAAAATGGGTGTTACATTAAACTATCTAAGCTACAGACTTACAGGGACAAAAGAAAAGAAAAGAGACTCGATAGAGCATCGCCGCTCTATGCCTATGTATTCCCTCGTGCAATGGGAAAGTCAGAGTCAACGAAGTTTGAAAAACTACGGGTGAACGGAGGAAGGTTGATCGCCAAGACATCGCCGTCTTTTACCTACGTATCCTCGTCTGATACGAGAAATCGGAGCAAATGTAGTTCGGGCTGACACGACCACTGGTTGGTTCAAGTGTTTTAAACCGAGTAGCGTTAAACCTTAGTTCTAGTAGTTAGGTGTATGCAGCTCGACCATTGGAGACTTAAGCGTTACCTGTTTTTGGTAGAATCAAGAGTTAACGACACTCTCTCTGTGAAAATGATTTTCCGTTAATCCCGAAGGATAAAAAGGGTTTGATGCTTTTGTTTTGTGTTTTTTTTAAGACAAGAAGTGAATTGAGTTATGGTTTGAAACTCAGGTCGCACTAAAGACTATGACTCGAGAGCGAATGCGTCGCATATTGCCCAAAGGGCATACGCTAACACTCTAGACAGTTGAGAGGAGGCCCCCCAACCATCATTTCTCAAATACTTAAGGCTCGTAGCGTACGACACAAATTATTCTTTATTAAGTGTTTTGAATTGTTTAGGAGATGAGAAGAGAAAGACACAGACTAAGGGGAAACTGGACCCTAATGTTGTCATACATAATGCTCCTAAAGTTGGGATGAAGGATAAAGGTAAAAGGTATCACGTGTAACCACATCAAAAAAGAATCACTTAAAAATGATAAAAATAAATGAAAAAATAAAATAAAAATGAAGAAAAATAATTTAACACATTAAAATATTAGAAAATGATTTTTTTGGGATTTTATGATATTTAAAACTATTTTTAAATAAATAAAACAAAACAAGAAATAATTAAAATAAAATAAAATAAAATAAATAAACAAGTTGCTAAAAAAGAAAGAAGTGTCTACACCAAGGGTAGAACTCATAACCTCATGGATTATAAGTCAAAATCTCACCACTTCAACTAACACGCGTGTGTGAATCATAGTGGAAAAGAAAGTTAAAATATTAAAAACAAGAAAATAATGAAAAATCACAAAAAAACCACCCTCACTGAGGGTTGAACATAGGTTCACGCGCATGGCAAGGTACTTAAGGGCAAGGCATTAACCACTGGGGTAGCGATACATCCGTTCTATCAATCCACCCCATTTCTACATATACCATACTTCGCGCGCAGGTTGGGCCAAATGTAAGGCAAGGTGTTGCGGTGAGAATCGTGATACCAAACTATTGATTAACTTGAATCTTTAATTCTTAAATTCACAACCGGACTTTAATTTATCCAAAAAGGAAAGGTTTAAAGAAAGAAAAACCTATAAAAATGCAAAGCAAAAAGTAAGGCTTAAAGCTAAACAAAGAGAGATCTAAAGGTTCGGGGGTTGGTTATATCTAGGGTAGGTATTTCACATCCTAAACATTTGTAGTACTCTACAGGAACCTCTTATTAATATTTGTGTTTTCTAAAGTTTGCTTGCTAAGGGAAAAGTGCTAAGGGTAAAGATATAAAGTATGTACACTAAGTATGCTCGCCAAGACATCGCATCTCGTGCCTACGTATCCTGACGGGAATGGAATCAGAGCAACCATAGTTCCCCTCAATAGGGGTGAGGAACTCTTGACTATGGTCAAGGTTCCAAAGGGAAAGTAAATGTCTACGGCGAGACACTTACATAAAGTGTGGTGACTTTAAACTAAAGTTAAGTTAGCAAAGAAGGGAATGTCCACGGCGGGACGACTAAATAGAGCACGGCGACTCCAAGCCTAAGTTGCAAAGGTAAACATGGGGAATGTCCACGGCGGGACGACTAAATAGAGCACGACGACTCCGATGCTAAGTTGTAAATGTTGACAAGAAGTTAGTTGTTAGTGGGGGAGAAAGAAAAGGTTGGCTCGCTAAGAAACACTACAAGAAAAACTGGAATTAGCTAGGGGTTAAACCCCTCACTAAGTCAAAAAAACCCATCACAAAACCAACATTTGCGAGGGGACAAAGCCCCTAGCTAATCAGGGCATCGCAAATCATTGGTGAGGGGTTAAGCACCTCGCAAAAATGGTGAGGGGATAAGCCCCTCGCAAAATGTAATTTAAAAATATCCCACTTCTGCACCACAGACGTAGCCACAGAGTAGAGCCAGAGAGGGGTTCAGACCTGTCACAACAAATTGCGAGGGGTTAAGCCCCTAACTAAATCACGTGATTCTTTAAATTAGTGAGGGGCGAATCCCCTATCCAGCTGTCTAATGCACTTGCGAGGGGTATAGCCCCTAGCCAGGTGTCCCCCATTTTTGGATTTGCGAGGGGTTAGCCCCTAGCCAGCAGTTATATTATTTTTTTTTTAAATTTAATAATTGTATTGAAATAATTATATTATAGAATAATAATATATATAATAAATTTTTATTATATTTTATAATTCTATTAGTATACCTAGAATAATATAATTATATAATAAAAAATATATATTAGAATAATAATATATTATATAATAAATTTTTATTACATTTTATAATTATATTATTATAATTAAAATAATAAAATTATATAATAAATAAAAATATATTTTAATATAATGATATAATAAATACAAATATATATTTTGTAAAATAATAATTTAGAACTAAAAGTATAATAAAAGTAAATATTCAAATCTATCATTAAAATAAAAATAATTCATGACAATTAAAATAAAATATAAAAATATATATATAATTCATAACACATTTAGTCAACTTCTTCATCATCCCCCTCATCCTCCTCATCCTCCTCATCTTCCTCATTTCTTCCTCCCACACCTTGATTCATATGCATTGCCATAAATTGTTCAAATTTCAATGCGCGCTCATTTGCAATCCGCATTGCTTCCTCATACTCCGCTGTTTTTCTCTTCAATTCTTCCTCCATCTGAGCTTGTCTTCTCCTCATTTCCTCCATCTCTGCTTGTCTAGCTGCTGCCTCACGTGCTGCCTCGGTCTGAGCCAAATTTCTCACAGTTTCAAGCATATCAGCGGTTAATATAGGTGGACGTGATGATCCTTCTCCATCATCAAGTCTCATTCTGAAAGTCCTATCACACCGCTTAATTGTTTTGGCATACCCTCCATCACCATACACCCTTCCATTTTTCCTCTTCCCGCGAGCAGCATCATACCAAGTCTGAAAACCTAGACAAGGATCAACAGGGTATCCCTATGGTGGTGGAGGTAACTCAGGATGCTCAGATAAAGAAAGTGCAAGTCTTCGATCATACTCCTCCTATATAAAAAATTTAGATGTTATAATAATTTAAATAACATGACTAAATAACATGTTATAAAAGAAAGAAATAGAATGACTAAATTTTAGCAAAACTTACTTGAGTTTCCTTTGAGCGTTTATCGACAAACTCCCCATTTTTCTTGATATGAGTCTCTAGATGGATCTCATTAAGCATCGGAGTTCTACCCAACTCATCACGCTAATAAAATAAAACATATAAGTGAAAAAATACTTTGTTATAATCTAAATTTTAAATGAAAACTTAAGAAAAATAAATATATTTACCAGCCTATGTGCAATTTCAGCAACACTAATACTTCCTGCTGCGTAGTTGTAGCCACCAATTTCAGATGCCCTGTTTTTTTTTGCTTTTTCAGATATTTGCTTAAAGGATTCCGAATTCCAATGGTCAATAAGTTGCTTAAATACATCTTCACCTATCCAACAAGGACGTGTTCTTTTATTTTCCCAATTAATTCGAACACGTCTAAGTGTGTCGGATAATCGGGCAGCACATTTTGTATCAACTTGTTGACCCACAACCACAGTATTTGCTGATAACAAGATGGTTGCATCAACTTGTTGACCCACAACCACAGTATCACCCAAACTTGTAATCTCCTCAATTTCAATTACCCCATTCACGGGTGAAATCTCATCATCTTGGTATGCAACATCATCTTCCATTACACCGTCAGATTCAATATAACCCATCGGATTGGACTTGATTACAACACACCATCCTCGTTTACTTGGTTGAATTGACGGATAAGGAACATAGTAAACTTTCCTAACATTATGTGCCATTATGAAAGGGTCATACTCTTTGTACTTTCGATCCATTCGTATCTCAACAGTGTTATATTTTTTATCTATTTTAGTTCCTCTGGAAGATGGATCATACCAATCACAATAAAATAGGACAACTTTATTTTCCGAGTCCATATAATTATATACCAACTCATAAATATGTGTGACAACACCATAAAAGTCGTCCTCACCACCCTCTGTAACTCCTTTTACAACTACACCACTGTTTATTGTTTTCTTCCCTTCTGTCCATGTTTGATGGTTGTTCACCCGTGCTTTGAAAATAATAAGTATTAAATGCCCTATTTCAAAGAAGAAAAAATCTATGTTAAATAAGTATATTTAACAAAAAGAAATACAAACTTAATTTAATATACTTACTCAAGATATGGTTTAACTTCAACGCAGCTAATCAACACATGAACATGAGCAGATTGCATTTCTTTTTCGGACAACCAATGCACACTTGTCTTTCCAGAAGGACGATCGGGACGACCAAAAACCGATAAGGTGAATTGACTTCTTTCACTAAAGTGAACTTCATTCCTTATGATTCTCAGAGTCAACATCATATGATTGAAATAATGTGAGCAAAAATGTGAAGTTTCTCGATGTAAATAATGTGCACATATTGATCCCTCAACTCTCGCCTTATTTTTCACAGATCGCTTTGAATCACCCATGAATCGTTCAAATGGATACATCCATCTATATTGAACATGTCCACCAAGATAAGCTTCGTAAGCAAGATGCACAGGGAGATGCTCCATAGAATCAAAGAAACCAGGGGGAAATATTTGCTCTAACTTGCAGAGAATGATGGGAATATTTTTGTCCAACTTAATGATGTCATCCACTCGTAAAGTTGACGCACAAATGTCTTTAAAAAATTGACTAATCTCAATTAGTGGATTAAGAACATGCTTAGGAAGTGAACTGAATGCAATTGGAAGCAATCGTTCCATAAAAACATGACAATCATGACTTTTCATTCCATGCAGCTTTCCTGTTTTTGCATCAGCACATCTTGCTAAGTTAGAAGAATAACCATCGGGCATCCTCAACTCATATAACCATCGACATACTGCTTTTGCTTCTTGGGGAGTAAGAGTGTAACAAGCCTTGGGTTTTAATAATTTTCAATTTGGTTGGGGTTTTAACTCCAAGTCTTTTCGATTACACAAAAGTTCCAAGTCCTTTCTAGCCTTCTCATTATCTTTTGTCTTGCCTTGGACATCCATCACTGTGTTAAATACATTATCAAAAAAATTCTTCTCAATATGCATAACATCAAGATTATGTCGCAACAAATTATCCTTCCAATATGGGAGGTCCCAAAAAATACTTCTTTTTGTCCAATTGTGAGTATCCCCATATCCTGGAATTCTGCATGTTTTACCATTATCTGTGAATTTTGGCAGGTCACTAACACTATTCCATACTTCAGTCGATGACAGTCGAGGGGGAGGAAGATCTGTTACTTTTATTCCTTTTCTAAAAGCATTCTTATTTTTTCTAAAAACATGGTTCTTAGGTAAGAATCTACGGTGACAGTCAAACCATGAACTTTTACCACCCATTTGCAAAGTAAACGCTTTTGTGTGTCCCATGCAATGTGGACATCCCATTTTGCCATGCGTACCCCAACCAGACAACATGCCATATGCAGGAAAGTCATTAATTGTCCACATCAAAGCAGCTCGCATATTAAAGTTTTGTCTGCGAGACACATCATAAGTCCATTCTCCAATCCACAACCTCTTCAAATCATCAATTAAAGGTTGCAAATAAACATCTATTCCCGCTTTTGGACTCGACAGTCCTGGAATGAGGCATGTCAAAAACATGTAAGGTTTTGTCATGCACATCTCAGGAGGGATATTGTATGGGGTAACAATAACTGGCCAACAAGAATAGGCAATTGCTGACGATTGGATATAAGGAGTAAAACCATCTGAGCATAACCCGAGCCTGACATTTCTAGGTTCTGCTGCAAAATCTGTATGTACTCTATCAAAGTGTTTCCATGCCTCGCCATCAGATGGATGTCGCATCATGCCTGAACTATTGGAATTTGTATGATGCCATGTCATTTGGCTTGCACTATGAATTGATGCAAACATCCTTTGCAATCTAGGAATTATTGGCAGATAGAACATGGATTTCACTGCAACTCGTTTTTGTTTTTGATCAACACCTTTACTGTGAACTAAATACCTCGGACTCTGACAAAACTTACATTCCTCCAATCCCCCATCATTTGTACCAAACTCGTTATCATAAAATAACATACAACCTCCAATGCAACAATCAATCTTTTTCACTTTTAGTCCCAACTTCGACACCATTCTCTTTGCATCATAATAACTTTTAGGCATATTTTCTTTCACAGGAGTCGCATCCAACATCATTTTTGCAAAGAATTCTAAACACTGATCAGGAACATTCCAATTTGACTTCGCGGCCAAGAGTCTCACACACATGGATAACATGGAGTCAGAAGACCCCTCAAACAGTGGTATATTTATTTCTTTCAACAGTTGATAAAACTTTTGCGCTTCCTCGTTCGGGAGCTCATCTGCATCAAAATCTTGAGGTTCATCATAAGTCACATTCACCCCTAATGCATCACCAACCATATCATCTATGAGATTAAATTGTTCATGGTCTTGCAAATGTGATTGACTGCTTGATGTCTCTCTGCCTATCTCAACTCCAATACGTGTTTGACTGCTTGCAGCCTCTCTATTCATCTCTGGCAGTATTTCTCCATTAGAATACCACACCCAATAATTTGGCCTAAAACCATCTTTCTCTAAGTGTCGTTTCACTTCATTTGGGTCACTAATTATATTTCTGCAACCACACTTTAAACACGGGCATCTTACCCCTCCTTCGCTTCGACAACAGTCTTGAGCAAACGCATAAGTAAGAAACGCAACAACTCCTTCTTTAAAATGTGGTTTAAGCCCACGTCTTCCTGGATACGTTCTATCATACATCCAACTACGATAGAACTGGTAATATTCCATACTGCACATGTATAAGGTTGTTCATATTTAAATTTATATTTAAGAAAAGGGGAATTGATCTACCTACAAACTTATGACTTTACCTACCTAATATATACCATATTATGTTTCTACGAATTTACATGCTTTATAACATTTTAACTTACAAATTATAAAATTATATGTTTCTACAAATATTATGTACGTAATATGTTATTAAAAATTATATTAATATTTTAGAAAATGTATATATTACAAATTATATACTTTATATAAAAAGTTTGTATATGTAACTTAAATATATTATAAATTATATTTTTTTATGATTTAACTCATACTTTTTAAATAAAAGTGTATATTGATATATATAATCTAGTTTCTATTATAAAAATATATATAATATGTTTTCAAATTTAAATAAATAAATATTCTGTTTTTAAAAATAATATATAATATGTTTTAATATTCTGTTTTAAATATGTTTATAAATAAATAAATATTCTATTTTAAATAAATATTATGTTTTAAATAAACAATATATAATATAAATCTGTTTTATATTCTGTTTAATATTTAATATAACATAAATAAATAATATTCTGTTCTAATATAATATACTATAAATATTCTGTTTTAAATATTATGTTTTATATAATATAAATAATATATTCTGTTTAATTATATAATCTATTTAATATTTAATAAATAAACATTCTGTTTTATATAAATAAATCATAAATAATATATAATATTCTGCTTTAAATAAATATACAGTTTTAATTACTAAATATTCTGTTTTAAATAAATATACAGTTTTAATTACTAAATATTCTGTTTTAAATAAATAAATATTCTATTTTAAATAAATAATATATAATACAAATCTGTTTTATAATATTTTGTTTATAATATGTTTATAAATATGTTTATAATATATGTTTTAAATGTGGTTATAATATAAATCTTAATATGTTTTATAATATATATAATATTAATATTTTAATTAAAATTTATTTTATAATCTAAATATTAAAATCTGTTATGTAAAACTATACATAAATATGTTATTAGAAAATGTATTACAAATTATATTAATATTTTAGAAAATGTATATATTACAAATTATATACTTTATATAAAAAGTTTGTATATGTAACTTAAATATATTATAAATTATACATTTTTATGATTTAACTCATATTTTTTAAATAAAAGTGTATATTGATATGTATAATCTATTCTTTTATAAAAAAATATATAATATGTTTCCAAATTTAAATAAATAAATATTCTGTTTTTAAAAATAATATATAATATGTTTTAATATTCTGTTTTAAATATGTTTATAAATAAATAAATATTCTATTTTAAATAAATATTCTATTTTAAATAAATATTATGTTTTAAATAAACAATATATAATATAAATCTGTTTTATATTCTGTTTAATATTTAATATAATATAAATAAATAATATTTTGTTCTAATATAATATAATATGAATTTTCTGTTTTAAATATTATGTTTTATATAATATAAATAATATATTCTGTTTAATTATATAATCTATTTAATATTTAATAAATAAACATTCTGTTTTATTTAAATAAATATACAGTTTTATATAATATTCTGTTTTAATATACAGTTTTAATAAATAAATAAATCATAAATAATATATAATATTCTGATTTAAATAAATATACAGTTTTAAATACTAAATATTCTGTTTTAAGTAAATAATATATAATAAAAATCTGTTTTATAATAATTTGTTTATAAATATGTTTATAATATATGTTTTAAATGTGTTTATAATATAAATCTTAATATGTTTTATATTATAACAGATAAATATGTTTTAAATAATATATATATATATATATATATATATATATATATATATATATATATATATATATATATATATATATATATATATATATATATATATATATATATATATATATATATATATATATATATATATATATATATATATATATATATATATATATAAACAGCCACCACAAAATAATATATATATGTATTTTATCAACAGCCACCACACACATAATTTTTGAAATAGATATTCATCTAAAATTTTAAAAAATAACAAAAGTGTGTACCTTTTGATCTTCTTCCTTGTTGCTGGTTCCTCTTTACAAAAACTTGATAACTTCTTTTATTCACAGTACATACAACAAATAAATAAACAAAATTAAATAATAAATCTAAATAATAAAATAAACTATAAATACGAAAATAATAAACATAAATAAAATAACTTACTTTTATAAATGTTGAAAGATGAAGAAGGAAGAAGAAGATAAGAAAATCTGAGAATAAAATGGGAAAGAAGAGGAATGAAATGGGAAAGAAGAAGAATGAAATGGGAAAGAAGATTTAATGTGGGAGGAGAAATGGAGAAGACAGAGAGAGGAATGGGTGGGCTGCAAAATAAATTCAGAATTTAATGTTGTAGTTTGCGAGGGGATACTCCACGCAATGCTCAACGGTCACATGACGTGGCAGCATTTGCGAGGGGCTACTCCACGCAGCGTACTCACATGCCATTTGCGAGGGGCATCCCCTAGCCACGTTTTGCGTGTGGCAGACCATTGTGCAGAGTGATGCAGAGGAATAATTGCTTTAACAGTGGGATTTGACTAAAGTAGGGCATTTAGTGAGGGGCTGCCCCTCGCAAAATGGGAATGTAACATGGTGAGGGGCTACCCCCTCGCAAATTGATCAGTCTTTCCACCAAAAAATGCGCTGAACCCTAGTAAAAGTGCATTTCAAAATTCAAAAATTTTTCCCTCCTTTATTGTGAGGGGTATCCCCTAGCTAAATGTTTATATTTTTTTTCTCCCCTATTTTACAGTTTGCGAGGGGTTTAACCCCAAGCAAATGGTTTTATTTTAGTGAGGGGTTTCCCCCTAGCCCATGCCCCTAGCTAATTCAATGATTTCTTGTAGTGAAATCGCATCTTATGCCTACGTATTCTCAACGAGAAATCAGAGCGTTCATAGTTTCCCCCAAAAGGGGTAAGGAACTCTTGACTGTGGTCAAGGTTCCAAAGGGAAAGTAAATGTCACGAAAGACACCTACATAGAGTGCGGCGACTCTAAACTAAGGTTAGGGTAAATATGACATGGAAGAAAATCAGTCACAAATAGAATCAGGCAACCAACAAAATTATTAATCAATTTAAATATAAATATTTAACAAGATTAACTAATAATTTAATTAATCAAATTAAATACAAATATTTAAATTAATTAATAATTACAACATATATTTTTGCATTTTTAAATATTTAACAATTAACTAATAAAAGATAAATAATTAAAAATCCTTTTTTGTCTTTCCAAATATTTTACAAATTAAAATAAACTAAATAAATAAATAAAAGAAAAGAAAAGAAGAAAAAAAACACGATAAAGATTAGATGAGGGAGTATTGTGTCTACTTGGAGGATGATATTTTATGTGAGGTTAGAGGTAGCATGAAGAAAAAGAAATGTAGGTGGTGGTTTATTATTGAAAAAATGAAGGTGAGTTATTCATATCATGGAAGATATTGTGTATGAAAGAGTGATGATAGAATATGGTGGATAGTGAGTTTTTAGTTTATGTGAAAGTGTGATAAGGAAAAGAGCATGAAGTGTGAGTTTTTGTGGTGTGGTTACTTCCTTTATATAAGTTGGAAAAGAAAGAAGAGTTTATGAGACTTATTTGACAAGTTTCTAAAAAGTAAATAATTTATGAGACTTATTTGACAAGTTTCTAAAAAGTAAATAATTTATGAGACTTATTTGGCAAGTTTCTAAAAAGTAAATAATTTATGAGACCTATTTGACAAGTTTCTAAAAAGTAAGTAATTTATGAGACTTATTTGACAAGTTTCTAAAAAGTAAGTAATTTATGAGACTTATTTGACAAGTTTCTAAAAAGTAAGTAATTTATGAGACTTATTTGATAAGTTTCTAAAAAGTAAGTAATTTATGAGACTTATTTGACAAGTTTCTAAAAAATAATTAAAATAAAAAATTAAAATTAAAAATCAAAATTTAAAAATTAAATATGAAATAAGAAAGGGTATTAACTAAAAAAAATTGATTAATTAAAAAATATATTATTTAAACGTATAAATAAAAACGGTAAAAAAACGAAAAAAAATGGACCGGTATCGAAGTGCTTAAAAAAATAAAACGAATACACCAAAATGATCAACGTAAAATATACCATTCAGAAAAATACGACGCTTTGTCAAATTTTGAAATAAATTTTACCCGCTAAATTGACTTAAACTATCTAAAAATGCGACCGAAAAGTGGTCGAAAAATTTAAATGAGCACGTCATGTTAAACTACGTGAAACGTAGATTAATAAGACTAACGTTTGCAGGCTCGACTTTAAAAATTTTTGTCCGCTGATTTTTCACACAGTTGACTTTTAGTTTGACCGACTCGACTGTAATTCCAACAAGTTTATTTCAGCTGATAAATTGGGTATTATGAAAAATAATAGACATGATATAATACACAGGCAATGCAAAATAATATGAGGGTAAAATTTGGGGTACAACACAAGGCAAGTGAAAATCACAAAAAAACGATTTGGACATAACTTCTCCAATTCTCAACCAAATTCCATGAAATTTAATTCAAACCTGCTTAATTTTTTAAGAGGATCATGATGGTGCAATCCAAATTTTCAAATAATGGACACAGATCAAAACACGATTGGACATGCAAGAGAGAAAATTGATGTGCATTTTGAAATCAAAAGACCAAAACAGACAAGTTTAAGAACAGGTGAGGGTCTACACACATTTCAAATGCAAAAACCACGATTATGCTCAGGGAGATGAGCTCACTCTCACAGTGAATCAAGAAATGACTTTCAAGCTACCAACTCAAGGAAGATTTCCATTTTCGAAGTTAAAAACGAAAAAGAGTAACTCAAGGCATAACAATGCTTGTGAACCAAACTAGACATTGATCATTAATTACAAACATGACGAAGATTAAGAATGGAACACCTGATGATATTGGAAGTTAACAAACCCAAAACAGCTGTTGATAGTTAGCTCTTGGTGTTTCAATCAACATCCATTGATGAATTCCAATCATGGCTCCAACAGTAAATTAAAACAAAGTGAAAACCAACCTCACAAGACTATTCTTATTGACAGAAGCAACAACTCAAATAGATAACATGATGCAAACCTAATAACCTCAAGATAGCCACTAATGCATACATATAAGTTAGTTAGATTCACAATAATTCAAGTATGTCAGTTGGAAATTCCTCAAATAAAAGTGAAAGTTTGATCATTACCAAATTACACACTAGCTTCCTCAAAACATCAAGCCATGACAAAGTTCAAAATCAAGAAAACCAGCCTAAACCCTTTCAAGTGTCAGTTACTAATGCAAACAAGTTTTGGTAGTAATGATGCATAATGGTAGCAACCAATCTCAATTCAAAATACCAAAGTAAAAACTGATGAGAAATTAAAATGGTAAGTGCTAACAACAAAACTGGACAACAGGCCCAACATCAAACCACAATGTTAATCAAAAAACCTGCATTCCGATAGCATATCAGACCAATAGCAGTCCTACAGGTCTACTGCAGACATATGCGAATCTAAGTTGAAAATCCTGACAACATTGGATAGCAAGCACAACAATATGCCCACATCAGCAGAGAAAACTTACTAGCCTCAATTCCAACTTAAACCAATGATAGCCCCTTGATGTTCTAATAGCAACAAATGAGCCCCACCTAAATCACACTAAAACCAACTAACAACTACTCCAAATGAACTGCCTTTAGGGATCATATTAGAAATGAGGCCACTACAGTCTTAGCCCTCATGGCAGTTATCTGAACTAAAAGCCTTAACAAAAAAACCTCTGATGAAGAAACATAGTATAAACCACTTTTTACTAGGAAGAACTAGACTTGGCAGCCTGAGTTGACAAACTCAGCTCTTAAGAACAAGTCATAAACCACATGGTTACAAACCTAAGCAAAATGTTCAATCCCTACTCAACCTGTCAAACCTAAAGTTATAACTCAAAGAACTAAGACTAAGTAAAACCAAGTCAGGGATAAAGTTGTTGGTGTAAGCCCTAGAGGCCAATACTTTTTGGTACTTGTATCGGATTATTCGTTTAATAATAAAAGGCATTTCTTTATTATGTTTGTCTTTCAGAATAATAAATCCCTAGAATAGTTAGTCTGTTTAATGAAATGTTAAGTGTGACTTAATCATGCGATCCCATTAAACATAAAGACATTATTCTTAAAATATCCGTAGTCAAGCTTTATTGCAAAGTGGGATAACATTAAAAGCATTGAGACTATTATGAAGATAGACTGATGATCACATCTCATGGATCATGGATAAAGAGTTATCAAGTCTTGACATAGGTATAAATATTAGGAGTAATATTTATACCGGATTGACCCGCTATGAGAATACTACATAGTATGTTATGCAAAGTGTCATAAGTTATTCTCATGGTGATAATGGTGTATTACCACCCTTCAACCTGAAACCACTATGGACCCTAGATGTAGAGTCGGGTGCTTTATTGCTGATCAAACATTATCCGTAACTGGATGATCATAAAGACAGTTGATGGGCACTCCACGAAGCATGCTGAGGGACATGAGTGTCCTAGATGGAATTTGCCAATCCTGCATAACAGGAGAAATGTCTAAGGGCCCAATATTGAACTGGACAAGGATGACACAGTGTATGCCTTGTGTTCAATATAGACATAGGGGCAAAAGGGTAATTGTACAAACATATATTATCACGAAAAAGGTTTTGTCAGATCACATGACATTTTCGTGACTTGGGTAGCAGTGATGTGTTGCTAGATACCGCTTACTGTTTATTATGTTAAATATATAATTTAATATAATTACCAACGTTACGAAATCCTACAGGGTCACACACATAAGGACAGTTTGATGAGAGATAGAGAAATCAAAGGAACACCGTAAGGTACGGTGCACTTAAGTGAAAAATAGAAATTCGGATAATATAATAATAATTATTGTTATTTTATAATGGTTATAAAATAATAATAAAACAAATATATTTATTATAATAATAGTTATTATAATAATATATAATATTATTATGGATCATGTGAATTGGGTTTTTAGCCCGCAGCCCACAAGAGAGTCTATAAAAGGAACCCTTGTGATGAAGCTTTCACTTGATGCAATTTAGTTTTTGATTCTCTTTTCTCACTCAAATAATTCCGTTCGTAAGCAGCTAGCACTGTGACCGGAAGCTGTTCGTGTGGACTGAGTAGAGGTGTTGCACTTCATCAACGCTTGTGATCGCTGCATCAAAGATCTGAATCGCCACAAAGAGGTAACGATTCTATCACTGACCATGCTCATTCGTAAGGATCACTAAAGGAAATTTTTGTTTTCCGCTGCGTTTAGATCGCAATTTTCCATTAAAAGTACCCCAAACCAAAAGAGTCAACAGACTCAAGGCATGTCCAAATGTACTTGACAGTTCTTATCTGCTGCTCAAAGCTAGTTCAAGCCAAACAATCACAGCAGCAAAAACTGTTCTCAAAGGTTTAACAACAGAGAAACTTGAATAGAAAAACAGTCCTTAATGTACCAAAGTTTCAACAATATTTGTACCTTGTAGCAAGAGTTCATAGTTAAACAACACCTTTAACTCTAACAAAATCAATTTAATGCTTTAAGTGACAGCTAACAAACTTCAAGCTAGCTCCACACACAAGTTTAAATCAGCAACATTTATGAGCTTACCACATTCAAGACCTTTTGACAGCATAGCCACACAAACATGACGCATAATGAGGAGATTTAGGGCTACATACCTCTTGTATACCTCCAAAAAACAGCAAGCTAGCAGCAAACACACAGTACCCCCTTCCTCCTTTGAGCAAGCCTTGAAGTTCCTTCCTTTTGAAGCAACAAGTGATCTTTTGGGACAAATCTAACAAATGAGGTTCCTCTTGCTTTTTAAGGTTTCAGACAGTTGAAATAACATAAAGGGAAGGTGTTCAAAGTGTCTAAGTGTTTCAAACTGATCTAGGAAGTGATTTTGCACATATTATGCCTAAAAGTCAAACCAAGGGGTGTGAGAAGTTGACTTTTGGTTTTGTGATATTTCTGGTAAAACTAATGGTTGGGACACCTTCTAATAATTATTTTGAGGTTGTTTGGATGATTTTTATGATGGTTTAAGGATTGGAAAGGATTTTTGTATGAAATTTGCACAAGGCAATTTTTGTGGTTTTGGAGGATTTCAAATCTCAAGTTCTGATTTCTTGCAACAGTGGTAGCTAGGGTTTCTAAAGCTCCTCTTTAGCTTAAATATGAAATGGAAAGGTGAATTGGCAAGCTTTTACCATGGTAAAGATGGGATGGATAGATTTTCATTTTTCATGTTTTTCTTACATCAATGGTGTGCAGGGTTGTCAAACACGCGGGTAGACTCGTAAACTCGTACGAGTTTACGAGTCTAGGAAGCGAAAACGAGTAGACTCGTGCATAGAATCATTTTTTGATAGACTCGAGTAGACTCAGGTAGACTCGCATAAACTCGTATAGAATCGCGAGTCTATGATGAGTTTACGAGTTTATAATTTTTTTTTGTATTTTGTTTTTTTTAAACCCAAAAAAGGCGTAAATTCTCCAAAAGATTTTATTTTATTTTTAAAAACCCCTTATTTTTTTGTTTGTACGAGAATTATAAATTATTTCTCCTAGTCTCTTGTTTCGACAAGGTTTCTTCCTCTCTTCATCCTTTCATAGACGTGTGTGTTTATTAGGTCTCTTGCTTTATTCACGTTTGTTTTTGTGAGTTAATCATTTGTTGTGTAATTATTTTATAATATGCTTTACTTGAATGTTTCTCTTGTATATTCTCTTGTGTAAAGATGATGAATGGATAATTGAAGATCCTAATGAGGAAAATATGCAAGCTGAAGTTAATGTTGAGTAACATGATGTTATAATTAACAATGTTGTGGAAGTTGTTGTTTTTGTTAATAATGTTGTGCGAAGTGGTGGTGGTGGTGGAAATATTGAATTAGGTGGAAGTGGAACTTCAAGAAATCCAATTTTGGTTAATGATAAAGAAAGTGTTTCATCCGACGTAGAATTTGTTGATGATACTCAAGATACCGATGAAGATGATGGTGATGATTTCACTGGAGTTTTGGATGTTTAAAGCCATTATCATATATATTTTATGATTTTATTTTTTCTTTATATAGTAGTCAATTGAGAAGAAATTAGTACTTTAAGTTTTTAAATACATACTTTTCTATTTTGTTTGTTTTATTATTGATTTTTTTTAAAGAAATTTGGAGTATGAAATTTAAATTTTGATGTTAATTGGTATTCTATTATATATAAGTGTAAAGATGACACATTTATAAGTTTAAAAATACATATGTGTGTCATGTATGTGTCACATATAGGTTTTTGAAAGTTAGTTTTAACTTTCCATAGACTCGTACGAGTTTGCGAGTCGATTCTACGAGTCGAGTCTGCAGACCCTTTACGAGTCTGAGTAGACTCGCGAGTTTGACAACCTTGATGGTGTGTGATGAACAAGGACAACAGCTGCTGCTAGGGCTAGGCCATAGTTGGACAAAATAAAAGTTGGTTTTGTGTCTGCTAGCAACAGAGTGGAGAGAGGTATTGTCTTGTGGCAGTTTTTTGGTTTATGACTTGTTTAGGCAATGTTATTTGAAAATGAACAAAATGGTACATTGGGTGTTTGGCTTGTTTGGGAAATGTTTGGTGTGCTCCAAAACCAACATCATGCACATGGGATGATGATTCAATATGCTGCATGACAGAAATGCAAGGTCATGCCAAAATGTCTTGCAACACATGCCTTGAAAACATGTTCAAAACACCAACTTTGAGCAATGATAACTTGAGGCACAAAGATCAATTTTCCTAAAACTTGAGCTCTAAGTAAAGAGGGCATGGCAAGGAACAATTTTCATGTTGAACTCATCTTGATTTGAGGATTGGAAGACCATGAAAAATGATGTTGAAAATCATGTCATGCAAGCTGCCCATAAATAACTTAGAAAAAATTCTAAGTTATGGATTTTGGTTTATTTTTTCCTTAAATTTGAACTTCCATAACTTGAGCTTCACAAATCATATGGAGGACTTATAGGACTTTTTGGAAAGCTTGGAACAAACTCTAAAACTTTCATTTGGGACAAAGTTTCATTTGGAATCAAGAAAGTGCTAAAAATTGGCTTGCAAAAGAGGTGCAAAAATCTGTTCAGTCTTGGAAATGTTGAAATCATTGAAATCCTCAACTTTGATTGATCATAACTTGAGCTCCAAGTATCATATGATTATGAATTGGTAAAAGAAAGCTTAAAATACAAGGAACAACTTTGATGTTTGACCCAAGTCCATTTGAAACCTTGATCATGAAGAAAAATGGCCTTGAAGATGACTGCTTCAACCATGAAACTTTCCATAAATGGAAAGTTTCTAGAACCTTAATTCCCAAAATGACAACTTTCAACAATTCTTGATTTTTCATGATTCTCTTGACTTTTTTTGATCAAATTCCATCCATTGGTCATATTGAACTTGAGGAACATGATCTTGACCTTAAAAAGTCAAGAGTTGACTTTTTCACTGCACATTTGACTTTCCCCCCAAATCTCTTGATTTTCAATTGACTGATTAATTGAAGCTCTCCTGATTAAAATTGATGATCAATCTCCCATCCTTAAACACCTTAGGACATATGGAGGTCCATGGGAACAAGTTTTGCCTCAAGAAACAAGTTTATCCTGATTAAAAATGAAACCCTAATTTCTTCCTTTTTGCCTAGGCATTGCTTAGATGAATTGAGTGACCATTTCCACTCCACTATAACCTCTGAGGTACTCAACAAGCTCTTGCCTCGTGCTTCTACTAATAATGAAACCTCATGGATCCCCTGACAACCCTCTGATGGTTCTTTAACATTGAGTTATGTCACACCTCTCCTCTCTAGAGGCTCTGATATCTTCATGATAACACACATACACAACAACCTCTACGAATGCCTTTGCTTGAGCTTGAAGCCAATAAGGACTCACCTCTTGGATGGGACACACACACAATCACTTGATCCCCTGTAAGAACAATGCCATGCAGATGCAAGATGCTAAAATGCACTGAAACATAAGCCAAAGATTAAGAAAAGAGGTTGGTCAAATTTTGGGGTACAACATCAGCCAACCTTACCAGATTCGTCCATCACTAGGGGCGAACATGTAGAATCAAACAACTCTACTTCAAGGTTACAACCTTCTCTGGGGAAAAGAATATTCCACTCGGGATGTAACGTCATGACTTCACTAGGATTGCCATCATAAGCTTGATTTTCTTGTTGGAAGAGAAAAAAAATCCATGAAAAGTTGCCAAGATCAACTGAAGTAACAACTTACTAGGGAGTTGGCAGACAATGTCACAAGAACAATATAGTTCTGCACTCTAGCTTGCATAATGATCATCATAATGAGTAACGACTCTTGAAACTAATAATCTTCAAATTTCCACTGCCCCAGATTACGTGGTCTGCAAGAAGAGATCATCTAGAGGATTTTACATAAGAATTGGCATACAAGATATCTTCAAACTCTTAGAGAGATTCACCAATATCTAAGTAACTGCCCAAGTTTAACTGCACTTGCACCATAAAGTCCTCAAACTTGTCCGTTAGGCTGTGGAGGTAACAATTGGGGAACAAACTTGCCCCTGATTAATTGCCTTTGAGAGATTAATCTAATCTTCACCTGATTACTCCTGATTAACTACCTTTGAGAGATTAATCCAATCTCGACCTAGCTACTTCTGATTAACTGGCCTTCAAGAAGTTTATCAATTCTCGATCTGATTGCTCCAGATCATTTGAATCTTGGAGTAGTTTTCCTTTAAAGGAGTTGGGAAACAACTTGCTATAAGATGCCATCAAGACGGTATGCCCCAATATTCTGAACTTTGAAGAGTTCTACCCATGATTTAATAACTCCTGGGGATGATTAACTAACAAATCTTCCAAATTGGTTGCCCCATATTGAGCTTCATGTACCAAGTCAAATTCCTTAGCTGGCTGCATTTGTTGGGATTCCTTTGATATTAGGTTGTCTTGCAAACAGTATTGTTCATTAATATTAGCAATCTTAACGTAACATTCATGCAAACTTTTACAATCAAAGTTTATTGGTAAATCAATGCAATAGAGTGATTCAAAGATAAAAAATAAAGTGGATCCTATTATTTACAGAATGACAGGTGAAGTGATCAATAAAAAGCAAAGATCATTAGGAGTCAGGTTATCCAACCTTGTTGTAGTATGCTTTTAAAACAACCTTACTTCAATTAGGTCTTTTAAAGGTTGTAACGTTGTATGTTCAAGGTTCATGAAACAAAGGATAAAGGCTCAAAGTTTATTTGTTCCCAACCAATCTTTATAATGAACTCCCATCCCACGTTCAAGTAACTCAGGTTATACACTCAGGTTTCTATAAGTTAGGATTTGAACTGATGATAAATGTTAATGGTTTAAAAACCTAGGGTAGTCACTACTCCCTTACAATATTCGGTTGTTTTATGTTATTTGTGGATGTTTAAGAGTCAAAACTTTACGATTATCCTCTTTTTAGTATCCCTAAATTTTGTCGGATCTATTCCTTTTTGTGTTTACAGTCAGCAGGATGCCCCATTTTTTCCCTAAGTCTCCTTCATAGGTTTTGACTTAGCAGGCTTTCTCTTTTTTATTTTAATTTTCCTGTTTAAGAAAGAAGGTGATTACTTGTTTAATGGCTATGGTGAACCATCATTGGCCTTTAGGCTTTGGAAACATCTTCGGCATCCGCTTGTTGTGTGTGAAGGAAAACCTGTGAGCACAACCTTTATATGAAAGGTGTCTCGTATGCATATATTGCCAAGTTAACTGAGAACTACCTACCCCAGGTTTGAGATTACGGGTTTTTGAGATCCGAAGGAAGCTTCTACTTCTAGGATCAAAAGGGTTAACAAGGGATTAACTCCTTATTTCTCCGGTGTTTGGGAATTGAAACAATGCCTTACATCATTGGCAGAGTTTAATTGAAAGCATACCAACAACAGTTATGGATATAATATTTTCGTCATCCTCCCTAATGTTTGCTTAAACAACAGTTTGATAAAGATAAGTGGATGGAAAAAGGATAAATATTGTTTGCTTTTTATGACAATAAAAGAAAATGAATGGATACGAATGGATTAATCCAAAAGATGCATAAATATTTCATTAATCTTGCCAATTCAACAGACAACAAAGCTTACAAGCATACATGAAATTAAAACATAAGGAAAATATAACTGAAAATACTAAAACAACCAAAATACAACCAGCTTTGGAGAATTGACTTCAACAAACTTCAATTTCCAGGTCCAAACAGGGGAACACCTCCATCACTGATTACTTAATCCTTGTGGTACAGAACCTTGAGAGGCCTCATAGGTCCTGTGTCTTTTTCTTTAGGAGATGAGACACTAGAAATTGGCTTACATTCTTAAAGTTTTAGCAGCTCCAACAAGCTTTGCAACTTTAACCTAAAACCTTTGCACTCTTCAACCAGATGCCACATTGTCCTAGTATGGTACTTGCATTCAACTTCTGGGTGATCTTCTTCGAGGATCATATCTTTGTCATAGATCAACTCTTGCACAACTGATCCTAATGCCAAACAAGTATCTAGCTCATGTCCTTCAGCCCCTTTGTAAAACTCGCAAGTCAAGTCTGCATTGTGCCATGGTCCTAGTACAGGGTTGAGAGCTCGCGGAGTCACCAACGAGTTCTGATTAGTAGTGGGTGAAGCTTACTTAGTGGCACATGAACCAGCTTGTAACATTCCTTATTCCTTTTGACAAGATTCTTCTTATTCATGTTCTGGCTTCGAGAACCTTGAGAGGAAACAACCAATGAATGCAGAGACGCTCTTTTAGTAACCACCTGATGAGGATGACATTTTGGTGCAAGCCTAAATGCTGGTTGATTAGAATTTTTCTCAGGTGTATGTCCTTGATGTGGAGGAGGCACATGAAGTGGTGAAGGATTGCTGATTTGAATGCCTTGAGGCGTGAATGAGATCATCTTAGAGTCAAACAGATTCTGAACTTTTCTCCTGAGCACATTATAGTTTTCAGTTGAGTGCCCATGTGCCCCAGCATGGTAGCCACATTGGGCGTTAGCATCAAATCCTGGCGGGTATAAAGGGATCACTAGATCTACCTCTTTTGGCACTATCAATCCATTTTTGATCAAATCTGGAAAAACCTGACTGTATGAGATTGGTAGTGGAGTGAAATGCCTCTCTAGCTTCCTTAGCCTTTGTCGGGCGTGCTGGCACAGTTGACGGAAGTCTGGCCGTTGAAACTAAGGAGGTCCTTGAGTTGGAAGAGCCACCGGAGGTGATGAAGCGACAACCTCTCTGGGTGCAATAGGGTGATAATTTCTCTCATTCTTCATTAAATTTTGCAAGGTATCCAAAACCCAGTTCATCTGACCTTTGAGGACCCTGATCTCCTTCTTCAAGGCTTCTTGGCCTTTTAAAAGCTCATTCATAGTTGCCATTGGTCCAAAATGCATACTAGGTATCCTTTTAGAGACAATAAAAGGAAGAAAAAGATGAGACCCAAGGCAGAGAAATGCAAATGCAAGTGTAAATGCAAATGTAACGACATACGCACGCGATGCAAAAAGTTTCGTGGAACTCGAATATTTAAAAACATCAACAGATACCAAAAAACTCACTTTCATTAACCAACAGATTGAATTATGACATATCAGTACTTCTTACAAGAGTATTAAACAGAAAGCTAAATAAAAGCTAAGAAAAGTCTTAAAGAGATTCTCCTAACAACCTCATGTTGAGCTTTTTGATCTCTTCTTCATTTTGAGCCTTCTCGAGAATAAGCTTATCCACAATTAGCTTCCACGGAGTCGAATGAGGGCTAAATGAAAATAAATCCTCTGATGCTTTCCTCTTCTTACAAGAGAGCACTTCTTCATTCTTCATTTGCAGTTGTTTTTGGAATTCTGCATTCTCCTCGACAACCACTTGATACTTGTGTTTCCAAGCGTCTTTTGTTTGTTGTGCTTTTCTCAAAGTGATTCTCAGCTCCTCTACTTCAGACATGAAGATCAAGGTGGGTTCCTCCTTTAGAACCACGGGCTCTTGTCGGGAATAATGTATCTTCAACTCAATAGCCCTTTTTCGGACCCATTGGAGATATGGTTCCAAGGAAACACAATTAGGCTTTCCTATGTCTTTCTTCCCCTTTTTATGCAAATGGCTCCAAGCATTCAGAATCTTCTCCTTTAGTTCCTTGTTATCTTCCTCTTCCTTGAAGAAAAAACTTTCCACATGAACATTGTTGGGTTTGTCCTTCAAAGGATACCCTAACTGTCGACGAGCAAGGACTGGATTATAGATGATCCCTCCCTTAGTACCAAGAAGAGGTACATTACCAAAATCTTCGCAGCTATCAATAATCATCATGCCATCATAGACACGATTATACCAATCAATGTCAGAGTGAGTGAGAGCCATGATCTTCTGTGACCACCAACCTTTCTTAGAATCCCAAAAAGTGTTAGCCTTAGGCAAGTGCGAAATAAACCACTTGCATAATAACGGAACACAACAAGTGATCATCCCTCCATTGTGTAAATTTCTCAGATGAACAGAATAATAGGCACCGCTAGCAAAGTAGGCACAGGGTTCTTCCTCAAGAAGATTTTGATGGCATTGAGGTCCACAAAGTTCTCAAAGCTAGGGAACAAAAAGATACCATAAATGAGCCAGACAAGGATAGCCTCGAATGCGTGCATGCTCAAATGGTTGGCATAATACTGAGCTTTCCCAATCAAAAACTCTACTGTCAAGCCAAAAATTCCCCCTTATGTAGTTATATTGTTTTGAATATCAATCAATCCCAAATGTGTAGCCTTAGTGATATCCTGCTCCTTAGGGTCTTTCTCTAAGATAGGAAAAGGAGACTCATCAAAAATAGGTAAACCAAACAGATAGGAGTATTCTTCCAGTGTTGGTACGAGCTGATAGTAAAGGAAAGTAAAACAATGGAAGACTAGATCGTAGAACTGAAGTAGTGTGGAGAGAAGTCCCTTATTCATCTTCATCTTCAATAATGATAATAGTTTCCCATATCTACTATTGAACCTTTATGGATTTGTCACCAAAGTACCCAACCTCCTTAGGTCATCCAAATTAAAACTCTTGTAAGTGTACTTCAATGTTTTCTTCTTTCGCTATCCATGACAATCCTGATGTTTACAAACAATTGTCTAAGTTCCACGAAACTTTTACGGTATGATGCACATGAATGCAAGTATGCACAAACATATGAAAACAGAGATTCACATATATACACATATATACAGGTAAACTAACAAGGGCCTAGGTTTGTAGAACACGAGGATGGAGCCATGGTCTACCCATGCCAAAAGGTGTGTACTAAAGGTTCTCAAATCTGTAGAACGGGGTTCTAAGAGATTCCCAAAGTCAACAATCCATATTTAGGATATTATCAATTTCCCAAATCACTCGGTAGTCGATAATATTCTCAAGAGAGTCTCGTCCAAGTGTAGTATCATGTATCAACTATTTCGAGACTACTCCCTCATAGTCATCACATTATGTCCTAATAAGGTCAAAATGGGGTGAAAATGTAACTAAAGCTTCTCAGTGTCACGGGTTCCTAGGTCAAAAGTAGTAATGTTTTCACGATTACTTGTTCAACAAAACTACTCCCAAGAGGGCCTCCACTGAGTGATGGTTTCTTAAGTCAGCTTGGTCGGGAATCAACTCCCTATAAGCCTTCTTGAATACACTACCTTCCTATCATAGGGGCACTCAAATCTGAGTATAGGACTTATCCTCATCACTCAAGGTAACCACCCTGCATACAGAAAACCCAACACAGAAAGGTATATACAGATATTTATAAATATACAGATATACAGGAAAGCGAACATATAACAAACACAAATACAAACAAGGTGGGCTTAACCCCCTTAAGGGATATGGATCCCGAGTGAAGTCGTCATTTCTGTTGCGATGAGAATCAGATATCAACCTATTAATTAACTTGAATCACAAATCTATGAAGTTCATCACTGAGCTTTTATTTATCTAAAGGAAAGGGTAAAGATCGAAGAAAACCCTAAGAGCGCTATGTAACAACAAAGCTAGAGATATAAGGTTCGGGGGATGGTTATACCTAGGGAAGGTGTTAGCATCCAAAATACCTGTAGTACTCTACAAGAACCTCTTTTTAGAATTTGTGTTTTGCTAAAGTTTGCTTGCTAAGGGAAAATAACTAAGGTAAAGACCTAGGGTTTATACACTAAGTATGTTCGCCAAGACATCGCATCTCGTGCCTACGTATCCTACCTAGGATGGAATTAGAGCAACCGTAATTCACCTAACTAGGGATGGGGAACTCTTGACTATGGTCAAGGTTCCAAGGGGAAGAAAGTATTCATAACCATGATATTTACACAGATTTAACCAACTCTCTAAGTCTAAGTTGAAAACCTAACCTAACTAGGGTTGACTTTAACCAAAGTCAAAGGGGAAAATGAGTACTTATAACCATGATACTCACATAGATTTGACCAACTCTAAACCTAATTCTAAGTTGCAAGACCAATTGTCTCTAACAAGGCCAAGGAGGGAAGGTAAGTACTTATAACAATAGTACTTCAATAGGGTTAACAAACTCTAACCTAAGGCTAGGTTAAGAGGGGAGGTGGCTTTGACAAGGTCGATGACAGGGTATGAGAGGTAGACTAAGCGATCCTAAAACGTGACTTACAAGTCAAAATGAAAATCCTTTCCTTTGGAACTGAGATTAAAAGAGACATTGAACAAAACAGACATCAAAACTATGACAGCAACAAGAATGACAATCACAAGATTTCATCAAGAAATATTTACAAGTATCCTCAAGAATTAATCAGTATCCAAGCCTAATCAAAACTAAAATCCAAAGTTAATCACAATCAAGATAAAAAAAACTTCTAATCTAAACTAAGATTAAAATTTAACACAAAATCAAATAAAGATTAAATGCTAATCAAAATAATATCTAATTAAAACGAAAGTATAATTAGAACTAAAGTTTAATTAAAATCAAGTAAATAAACTAGAACAAAAATACCAATACTAGTATTAGAAGCTAATCTAAAATTAATTAAAGTTAAGAACAAAGTTAATCAAAGACTAAAAAAAATATTTTAAAAAAAGGTAATCAAAAACTAAATCAAAAATATAATTTAAGATTAACCCCTAATAGAATCTAATTAAAGAACAAAAATTAAACAAGTGAAGGGTGCAGTAACAACCACGGGGTGCTAGAAAGGAATCATATGGATTGAGCCCATCATCCTTTTGAAAAGAAAGACAGTTCACAAAAATAAAGGGAATGGGGAAGTGAGTCACGGGTTGGGTCAAAAGTGACACTCGTTTGATGATAAGAACAGAAAGAAGAAATAAATCTACTCTTTCCAACAATCATGAAGAAGAAAATACACTTGAAACTCAAACGAAACAGTGAAATGAAACCAAACAAAAACCATCAACTCGACGTATCGTCATCTTCGATTATCAAAACAAAAAAAATTACCTTTCTCAATTCTTCCCCCTCTACAACACTTTCGAATCCCTCTGGATTGTACGGAGGCGGTCGTGTTTTGTCGTTGACGTTGTCTTTGAGGATGTCGTGTAGGGCAACAAAGGTGTTTAGAAATGATTAAAGGTGAAGGTCCGATGGCCCGCTTAGAAGAACATATAAGGTTCTCCCGTTAAGCGATTTCAAATAAAAGGCTTTCCAGATCCCCCCTTCTGTCCATGATTTTCAACCTAGAAAACATTGAGTAAGTTCCATTCTGCCTCTCAAAGTCCTTCTCTTTCTTTTTTTTGAATCCCCTGTTTAGAGGTGTCTCTCCCTTTCTAAAATGAAATCCAGTTTCCCTCTTTTGTTTCAAGATACAAAAATTGTCTCCCTTTTGTCATTTTCACTGCAATTTTTATTGGTCTAGTTTGATTTGTCTTGTTGTTTCTTAAAACATCCTTTTCCAATTTAATTTGTGTTGCATTGGTTTTATTTTTGTTAGAAATTTTCAAGTTTGTCTTTGTTTTGCAGGAAGTGTCTGGCTTGTTTGTATTGTTTCAGTTTTCATGTTTTGGTAAAACTGATTTTACGTTGGCAGCAGGCATGGTATAATGTGTTGCAGCAACTTGCAGGTCGTGAAGCCTTGGATTGTTGCGAAGACAGGTTTGGAATTTTGTGGATAGTGTATTGGCAAGGTTCAATATTTTTGGAGTGACACTACAATTTTGTAGCAGGTCAAGTTGTACGGGTTTGAAGGGTATATGTGGTGACATGGTCCTGCGCGTGTTGTTGGTCTAAGGTTTTGGAATTTTGTATATATTATTATTTTTGGTAATTTTGGAATGAGCTTTTGTATACCTTTTTCTTTGTAAGATGGGTTTTTTGGAATGTTGTGTTGAATGGAATTGATATTTTTGAATTTTTTCATATTGGTTGTGAAAAAGGAAAGAATATGAAGAGTGAGCTTAGAATTTAGTAAATGGGCTTTGCTTCAAACTTTTGCAATTTTGTTATAATGTATACATGTTTTTTTTTGTATATGGACTTTTCAAATGGACAAAAGAAAAAGAATAGAATTTGGATTTTAGATGAAATGGATTATGAACAATGATTTTGGACCCAAGCTTCTAAGAAATAAATGTTTGGATATTATTTGAAAATAAGTAAATAATTTGGATATGAAGATGAACAATGGATAATTAGATTTAAAGTGGTTATTTAAAAGATGAATAACGGTTTAGAAATTGGTATGATGGATAGTGAATTCAATAAAAGGATTTGGATAATGGATTTAAACACAGGTATGGATAATAAAGTGAAATTGGATAATGGATTTCGTCACACGCCACCAAACCGGGATCATGACAACTTTGAATTCATCTCGACAAATCTAATGAATCTTTTGAATCAATGTCGATAGCCTGGTCCACACCCTCAAAACTCACACACAACTACACTTCCTTGACCTTTGATGGCTTTATAACCTGATCAAAACCATATCGCATCCAACTGAAACAAGATTTTGCATCCACACTTAACTTGTTATTCTCAGGAGAAATTCAACTAAACAACACTTTTCGATCACAAACATCAAGGGTAAAAAACTCTAATCCTCCAGAATCCTAATTTAGGATCTTTCCAGTCAAACTACTGATGAACCTTACACAAACAACAACCTTGTGGCCGCTCAGAGAACTGAAGTCGTGCCTCGATAACCATATGATAGGCACTGCTAATGACGATTGAAAACTCAACACCTCTGCCTCAACCTTGAGTACCAATAACCGAAGGAAACTAACTCTGAACAAAAGGAGTCCAATACAACAGAAAACCTCCAACCCCACGTCTTCTGAGCCTAAATAGTGGATGACCTATCCAAAATCCTAACTCAATGCCCCCTAAAGTCTCTTAAAACAAACCCTAATTTCACAGGTGAAACAAAGCAGAACAAAACTGATAAATTAGTTAGTTATGCAATATGATGATTGACCTAATATGTTCTAATATGCTTATTTCGCGCTGATTATTTTGGTGTGTTCCTTTTATTTTTCGAGCACTTTTCTGTCCGAATTTTTATTTCATTTGTTTAATAATTTGTATTTATTTAAATAATCATTTAATTTATTTAGATTTAATTAGATATTTAATTTAAATTTTTATTTTTATTAATTAATTTTATTTTAATTTGCTTATTAATATTTTCTTTTTTGTTTTATAAAAAACATAAAAATATAATATTTAATTCTTTTTATTCTTGCCTTATTATAAAAAATATTAAACTAAGATGGTTTTTAATTCTTTTTATTCTTATCTTATCATAAAAAACACAAAAACATGATTTTTAATTCTTTTTATTCTTGTCTTATCATAAAAAATAAAACAAAAAATATTATTTTAATTGTTATTATCGTTCTTGTCTATTTTCTAATCCTATATATATGCATTAGAAAAAACAAAGAGGACAACAAGAAAAAGACAAAAAAAAATTACATACACACTCCTCATTTTCTTCTCACGTTAATAAAAAACTTTCTCCTCAAAACTCCATTCACCAACTAGCAGCATAATCCCTTCTCCACTTCATACTTCTTCATCACCTACAAACACCTTGAAAGCCTCCTGCACTTATTCTCCCTCATTTTCAAAAGGGTTCATTGTAAGTACAGAGTATGCCTAAGAGGGGGGGGGGGGGTGAATTAGGACTTTAGAAATTTTTCCGGTTTTTATGGTTTCTTGAAATTCTACTGGTTTGTGTTCTTGGTTATGAAAGCAGAAGAAAGTAAAAGAACAATGGACACCAGGATTTATAGTGGTTCCCCTCACAATCCGAGAGTACTCCACTCCCCTTTCAACACGAAAGAGAGTTTTCACTATTGTTTAATAAAGTACAACCTATCACACCATCAACCGATGAGGCCTACTATCAAACAATGAAACTAACAAGTGTACAAGAACAATCCTCTTGTAAACACTCACCCTTGTGTCCAACAATCCTGGATCACAAGTCAGAATACAAATACTTGTAAAGATTTTTGTTTTGAGAATAATAATAATATCAAAGTTGATCTTCTCCAAATGATCAAAATTCACTATTATAACTTTCAACACAAGTGTTCAAAGATGAATATGAAATTTATGCACATATGAACACTTAGAAAAGATTTTGAAAAATGGTGAATTTGATTCTAAGACAATTTGAAAATGAAAGTAGAAAGTGTTTGGAGATTGGAAGTTTTTAGTGTGTGTTTTTCAAAATTGAAAAACTCAGAATTTATATGAGTAAAATACCCTTTCAAAAAGGTATATTTGAATAGATTTCAAAATATGAAATGGTGTAATTTTCAAACAATTTTTGAACTTGAAACAAAGCCATTTTCACTGTACGTTCAGTGTTAATCGGTTAACCTATATGGTTAATCGGTTAACACTGGAACGTTAGCCCAGATTATTTAAAATTTGAAATGGTTAACCGGTTAACCTATATGGTTAATCGGTTAACACTGCTATTTTTCAGAAAAATGCTTTTAAAAAATGAATGTTATACCAATTTTAAAGTTTCAAAAAAAATGCTCATGTATTATGCTAAAATGCTTGATGTTTTTGAACACTTGTATATCAATTATAAGGGTAGAATTTGATATACCCGCAATACGTCCAAGTCTTGAAGAATCATAGTTCCATATGTAGCTTGACTTGAAAGATAGCTTGACTTGATCTTGAGAACTTTGAAAGGCTTGTCTTTTTGCAATCAAGAGATGACCTTGAGTAGTGTTGACATCATCAAAACTTGAGACTGAAGCATGCTTCTACATTCTCCCCCTTTGACATCAGCAAAAAGGAAGAGCTTTCAAAGAAATCACAAGATAGCAGCATATATAGTAATAAGCACATGCAAAGCCAAGTAAACACAAAGCATGAATAGTAGTACATATAAAATGCAGCAAATAGAAATTGTACTTGTTACAATAAAACATAGTTCAAATGGAAGCATAAAACTTAAGACTAGAACGTAATGCAATAAAAACAACAACAGGAACATATTCTAAAAAATTGAATCAGAATTGAACTTTCAACAGTGTTAATCGGTTAACCCATATGGTTAATCGATTAACATACTCGAATTTTTGAAAAATACTTAAAAACAGAATGAAAACATATGAGAACATATCACAAATGATGCATACACATATTAGAGAAAAGGTCAGATGTCACCTTCATCAAGAATCCCAAGTTCTCTCCGAATTTTATAGAACGGTTCTTTTGCCAAAGGCTTGGTAAAGATGTCGGCGAGTTGGTTGTGTGTGTCGACGAAAGTAACATCAACATCTCTGTTCAATACGTGATCTCGAAGGAAGTGATGTCGGATATCGATATGCTTTGTTCTGGAATGCATAACCGGATTCTTTGTGATATTTATGGCACTAGTATTATCACATCGTAGAGGAATGCATCCGAGGTCAACATCATAATCCAGAAGTTGTTGTTTCAGCCATAAAATCTGTGCACAGCAACTTCCTGCGGCGATGTATTCTGCTTCGGCGGTGCTGAGTGCTACACAAGCTTGCTTCTTGCAGGCCCATGATACTAGAGCATTTCCGAGAATGTGACATGTACCACTTGTACTTTTTCTATCGGTTTTGCATCCTACATAGTCAGCGTCAAAATAACCAACTAAAGAACAAGTACTACCTTTAGGATACCATAATCCGACGTTGGTCGTTTCTTTGAGATACTTGATAATTCTCTTCACAACAGTGAGATGCGATTCCTTCGGATTTGCTTGGAAGCGCGCACACAAACAAACACTA
Organism: Lathyrus sativus; assembly: GCA_963859935.3. Classification (NCBI taxonomy): domain Eukaryota; kingdom Viridiplantae; phylum Streptophyta; class Magnoliopsida; order Fabales; family Fabaceae; genus Lathyrus; species Lathyrus sativus. The sequence goes on along the minus strand of OZ012740.1, from coordinate 489,194,791 downwards.
AACATAATGTCAGGACGGCTTGCCGTCAAATATAGTAATGAACCAATCATACCTCGATATTTAGTAATATCAATTGGAGTACCAGATTCATCTTGATCAACATACGTTCCGGATCCCATAGGAGTAGACATCATCTTGCAACTATCCATATCGAATTTCTTTATTAATTCCTTACAGTACTTGGATTGGTTGAGGAAGATTCCATCCTTGGTTTGCTTGATTTGTAGTCCAAGAAAATAATTTAACTTTCCCATCATGGACATCTCGAATTCTCCTTGCATCATGAGTGAGAATTCTTCACAAAGTTCTTTGTTTGTTGATCCGAATATGATGTCATCGACGTAGACTTGTACCAACAAGGTGTTACCCTTGATTTTCTTTATAAACAGCGTCTTGTCAACCTTTCCTTTTGTAAATCCTTTCTCACATAAGAAGTTGCTAAGGCGATCATACCATGCTCGTGGTGCTTGTTTTAAACCGTAGAGAGCCTTCTTCAGTTTGAAAACATGTGAGGGATTTTTGAAGTCTTCAAAACCCGGAGGTTGTTTGACGTAGACTTCCTCATTAATGTACCCATTCAGGAAAGCGCTTTTGACATCCATCTGGAACAACTGAAAATTCATAGAACAAGCGTAAGCAAGTAGTAATCTAATTGCTTCTAACCTTGCTACCGGAGCGAATGTTTCATCAAAATCAATTCCTTCCTCCTGGTTGTAGCCTTGTGCGACCAATCTTGCCTTGTTACGAACTATAATCTCATTCTCGTCAAGTTTGTTCTTGAACACCCATCTGGTTCCTATGATATGCTTATTATCTGGTCTTGGTACAAGGGTCCAAACTTGATTTCTTTCAAATTGATTAAGTTCTTCTTACATTGCTATAATCCATTGGTCGTCGCCTAAAGCTTCATCGATCTTTGATGGTTCAATTTGAGATACAAACGCCATGTTGAGACAAGCATCCTTTAAATTAAGTCGAGTTGCAACGCCTTGACTAATATCACCAATAACTTTATCAATTGGGTGATCTCTGTGTGTTCTCCATTCTTTCAGAAGATCTTGATTTTCTTGAGTAACATCTTCTCGTAATATTGTTTGATCATTTGAAACAATTTCTTCATTTTATGGAGTATCTACAAAATCATCATCATCATCCAAAACAATATTATCCTCTTTCGAGGGGTTAGTCTCATCAAATGAAACATGAATATACTCTTCAATGGTAAGAGTTCTTTTATTAAAAATTCTAAATGCTTTACTATAAAGAGAGTAACCAAGAAATATACCTTCAAACTTACCGAGATTGTCCTTATTGTTGTTGAGAACGAAGCATTTGCAGCCAAATATGTGGAAGAATGATATATTTGGTTTCCTTCCCTTGAACAACTCATACGGAGTCTTTTTGAGTAGCGGTCGAATATTCACGCGGTTGCTTACAAAACACGCCGTGCTTACTGCTTCTGCCCAAAAATATTTTGGAAGATTTGTGTCGCTGAGCATTGTTCTAGCAAGTTCAACTAGTGAACGATTCTTCCGTTCTACGACACCGTTTTGTTGAGGAGTTCTTACTGCCGAAAAATTATGAGACATTCCATGTTCTTCGCAAAATTCTTCAAAGTATGAATTTTGAAATTCTCTACCGTGGTCGCTTCTTATGGAGGCTATAGTGAGTGACTTCTCGTTTTGAATTTGTTTTGCATACTTTTTGAATGCTTTGAAAGCATCATTTTTCTGCACTAAAAACATTGTCCAGGTATATCGAGAAAAATCATCAACAATAACTAAAGCATAAATACTACCTCCGAAGCTTTTTGTTCTTGATGGTCCAAAAAGATCCATGTGCAACAATTGAAGTGGTCTTGATGTAGAAACCACTTGCTTGGATTTGAAAGTTGTCTTGGTCTGTTTTCCCTTTTGACATGCATCGCATAATTTATCCTTGATGAATTTTATCTTCGGAAGCCCAACAACCAGATCATGTTTGATTAATTTGTTTAGATGCTCCATGTGAATATGAGCAAATCTTTTATGCCAAAGCCATGCCTCGTTGTTGTTTGCCATAAGACATTTTACCTTCAAGGAAGAATCATCAAAAGAGATCATAAAAATATTATTATATCTTTTACCTTTTAGCAGAATCTCATGAGTGACTTCGTGTTCGATCAAGCATTCCTCCTTTGTGAAGTTGATTTTGAACCCTTTGTCACACAATTGACTGATGCTAAGCAGGTTATGCTTAAGGCCTTCAACATAAAGAACGTCTTCGATGATTGTACATGGAGGTGCACCAATGGTTCCAACTCCAAGAATTTTTCCTTTATTATCATCACCATAAGTGACGTATCCTTTGGCCTTTAATGATAGACTTGAAAATTTGTTTATATCTCCCGTCATATGCTTCGAGCAACCACTATCAAGATACCATTGATTTGTGGTTGTCTTCAAGCATACCTCATTTTCGTCATCGGAATGGTGAGAGGCCATTAAAGCCATATTTGCGCATTCATCGTTATCTGATTCCGATGATGAACTCACTTCGTTGTCGTCCCATGCGACATAAGCCTTCTTCGTTTTGAAATCCTTCTTGCCCTTGAATTTTCCTTTATTTGCGAGTTTCGGGCAATCTGGCTTTATGTGACCTTGTTTCCCACATTCGTAACATGTAATTTCTTGGTTTGATGTGGGTGCCTCCTTTTTCCTGAAATGTCTATTCTTTTTAGAAAAAGAAGAAGTTTTATTATTATTAAAAAACTTACCAAGCTTCTTTACTAGAAGCATGAAATTTTCGTCTTTGGAAGATTCGTCATTTTTATCATCCCTTGTGTCAATCTTCAAGGCAATTCCTTTGGACTTCTTGTCTTGACTTTCATGTTTCTCAAGCCTTCCAAGTTCTAGTTCATGCTCTTGAAGTTTCCCGAATAATGAAGCGGATGTCATTGTTGAAAGACTTTTCTTTTCCGAAATGGCGGTCACCTTCGGTTGCCATTCTCTTGTCAAGGATCTTAGGACTTTTAAGTTGAGATCATCATTGGTGAAGGTCTTCCCGAGAGCAATCAGATGATTTGTTAGATGAACGAACCTTTTTTGCAAGACAACAATAGATTCACCGGGCTGCATACGGAACATCTCATATTCTTGACTTAACGTGTTAAGTCTTGATCTTTTTACTTCTGCTGTTCCTTCATGCGTTTCTACCAAGGTATCCCAAATCTGTTTTGCCGATTGACACTGTGATATGCGAAAGAATTCATCCATACTGAGAGCGCTTTGAAGTATGTGGATTGCTTTCTTCTCATTCAAGATTCTCCTTTTGTCATCTTCATCATATGAGGATTTAATCTTTGGGGATCCAACACCATTTACCACACTTGTAGGAACATGTGGACCAGTTTCTATGGTTTCCCATATACCATCTCCTTGAGCCTCAAGATGTGCCTTCATACGGATTTTCCAAAAATCGAAGTATTCTCCAGAAAAGAGTGGTGGCTTGTTACTACTTCCACCATCTTTGAAAACCGGGTTGGTACTTGCGGAAGCCATACTGAATCGTTAGGAACAGGTTACCTTAACCTGCTCTGATGCCAATTGTAAGTACAGAGTATGCCTAAGAGGGGGGGGGGGGTGAATTAGGACTTTAGAAATTTTTCCGGTTTTTATGGTTTCTTGAAATTTTACTGGTTTGTGTTCTTGGTTATGAAAGCAGAAGAAAGTAAAAGAACAATGGACACCAGGATTTATAGTGGTTCCCCTCACAATCCGAGAGTACTCCACTCCCCTTTCAACACGAAAGAGAGTTTTCACTATTGTTTAATAAAGTACAACCTATCACACCATCAACCGATGAGGCCTACTATCAAACAATGAAACTAACAAGTGTACAAGAACAATCCTCTTGTAAACACTCACCCTTGTGTCCAACAATCCTGGATCACAAGTCAGAATACAAATACTTGTAAAGATTTTTGTTTTGAGAATAATAATAATATCAAAGTTGATCTTCTCCAAATGATCAAAATTCACTATTATAACTTTCAACACAAGTGTTCAAAGATGAATATGAAATTTATGCACATATGAACACTTAGAAAAGATTTTGAAAAATGGTGAATTTGATTCTAAGACAATTTGAAAATGAAAGTAGAAAGTGTTTGGAGATTGGAAGTTTTTAGTGTGTGTTTTTCAAAATTGAAAAACTCAGAATTTATATGAGTAAAATACCCTTTCAAAAAGGTATATTTGAATAGATTTCAAAATATGAAATGGTGTAATTTTCAAACAATTTTTGAACTTGAAACAAAGCCATTTTCACTGTACGTTCAGTGTTAATCGGTTAACCTATATGGTTAATCGGTTAACACTGGAACGTTAGCCCAGATTATTTAAAATTTGAAATGGTTAACCGGTTAACCTATATGGTTAATCGGTTAACACTGCTATTTTTCAGAAAAATGCTTTTAAAAAATGAATGTTATACCAATTTTAAAGTTTCAAAAAAAATGCTCATGTATTATGCTAAAATGCTTGATGTTTTTGAACACTTGTATATCAATTATAAGGGTAGAATTTGATATACCCGCAATACGTCCAAGTCTTGAAGAATCATAGTTCCATATGTAGCTTGACTTGAAAGATAGCTTGACTTGATCTTGAGAACTTTGAAAGGCTTGTCTTTTTGCAATCAAGAGATGACCTTGAGTAGTGTTGACATCATCAAAACTTGAGACTGAAGCATGCTTCTACATTCTCCCCCTTTGACATCAGCAAAAAGGAAGAGCTTTCAAAGAAATCACAAGATAGCAGCATATATAGTAATAAGCACATGCAAAGCCAAGTAAACACAAAGCATGAATAGTAGTACATATAAAATGCAGCAAATAGAAATTGTACTTGTTACAATAAAACATAGTTCAAATGGAAGCATAAAACTTAAGACTAGAACGTAATGCAATAAAAACAACAACAGGAACATATTCTAAAAAATTGAATCAGAATTGAACTTTCAACAGTGTTAATCGGTTAACCCATATGGTTAATCGATTAACATACTCGAATTTTTGAAAAATACTTAAAAACAGAATGAAAACATATGAGAACATATCACAAATGATGCATACACATATTAGAGAAAAGGTCAGATGTCACCTTCATCAAGAATCCCAAGTTCTCTCCGAATTTTATAGAACGGTTCTTTTGCCAAAGGCTTGGTAAAGATGTCGGCGAGTTGGTTGTGTGTGTCGACGAAAGTAACATCAACATCTCTGTTCAATACGTGATCTCGAAGGAAGTGATGTCGGATATCGATATGCTTTGTTCTGGAATGCATAACCGGATTCTTTGTGATATTTATGGCACTAGTATTATCACATCGTAGAGGAATGCATCCGAGGTCAACATCATAATCCAGAAGTTGTTGTTTCAGCCATAAAATCTGTGCACAGCAACTTCCTGCGGCGATGTATTCTGCTTCGGCGGTGCTGAGTGCTACACAAGCTTGCTTCTTGCAGGCCCATGATACTAGAGCATTTCCGAGAATGTGACATGTACCACTTGTACTTTTTCTATCGGTTTTGCATCCTACATAGTCAGCGTCAAAATAACCAACTAAAGAACAAGTACTACCTTTAGGATACCATAATCCGACGTTGGTCGTTTCTTTGAGATACTTGATAATTCTCTTCACAACAGTGAGATGCGATTCCTTCGGATTTGCTTGGAAGCGCGCACACAAACAAACACTAAACATAATGTCAGGACGGCTTGCCGTCAAATATAGTAATGAACCAATCATACCTCGATATTTAGTAATATCAATTGGAGTACCAGATTCATCTTGATCAACATACGTTCCGGATCCCATAGGAGTAGACATCATCTTGCAACTATCCATATCGAATTTCTTTATTAATTCCTTACAGTACTTGGATTGGTTGAGGAAGATTCCATCCTTGGTTTGCTTGATTTGTAGTCCAAGAAAATAATTTAACTTTCCCATCATGGACATCTCGAATTCTCCTTGCATCATGAGTGAGAATTCTTCACAAAGTTCTTTGTTTGTTGATCCGAATATGATGTCATCGACGTAGACTTGTACCAACAAGGTGTTACCCTTGATTTTCTTTATAAACAGCGTCTTGTCAACCTTTCCTTTTGTAAATCCTTTCTCACATAAGAAGTTGCTAAGGCGATCATACCATGCTCGTGGTGCTTGTTTTAAACCGTAGAGAGCCTTCTTCAGTTTGAAAACATGTGAGGGATTTTTGAAGTCTTCAAAACCCGGAGGTTGTTTGACGTAGACTTCCTCATTAATGTACCCATTCAGGAAAGCGCTTTTGACATCCATCTGGAACAACTGAAAATTCATAGAACAAGCGTAAGCAAGTAGTAATCTAATTGCTTCTAACCTTGCTACCGGAGCGAATGTTTCATCAAAATCAATTCCTTCCTCCTGGTTGTAGCCTTGTGCGACCAATCTTGCCTTGTTACGAACTATAATCTCATTCTCGTCAAGTTTGTTCTTGAACACCCATCTGGTTCCTATGATATGCTTATTATCTGGTCTTGGTACAAGGGTCCAAACTTGATTTCTTTCAAATTGATTAAGTTCTTCTTACATTGCTATAATCCATTGGTCGTCGCCTAAAGCTTCATCGATCTTTGATGGTTCAATTTGAGATACAAACGCCATGTTGAGACAAGCATCCTTTAAATTAAGTCGAGTTGCAACGCCTTGACTAATATCACCAATAACTTTATCAATTGGGTGATCTCTGTGTGTTCTCCATTCTTTCAGAAGATCTTGATTTTCTTGAGTAACATCTTCTCGTAATATTGTTTGATCATTTGAAACAATTTCTTCATTTTATGGAGTATCTACAAAATCATCATCATCATCCAAAACAATATTATCCTCTTTCGAGGGGTTAGTCTCATCAAATGAAACATGAATATACTCTTCAATGGTAAGAGTTCTTTTATTAAAAATTCTAAATGCTTTACTATAAAGAGAGTAACCAAGAAATATACCTTCAAACTTACCGAGATTGTCCTTATTGTTGTTGAGAACGAAGCATTTGCAGCCAAATATGTGGAAGAATGATATATTTGGTTTCCTTCCCTTGAACAACTCATACGGAGTCTTTTTGAGTAGCGGTCGAATATTCACGCGGTTGCTTACAAAACACGCCGTGCTTACTGCTTCTGCCCAAAAATATTTTGGAAGATTTGTGTCGCTGAGCATTGTTCTAGCAAGTTCAACTAGTGAACGATTCTTCCGTTCTACGACACCGTTTTGTTGAGGAGTTCTTACTGCCGAAAAATTATGAGACATTCCATGTTCTTCGCAAAATTCTTCAAAGTATGAATTTTGAAATTCTCTACCGTGGTCGCTTCTTATGGAGGCTATAGTGAGTGACTTCTCGTTTTGAATTTGTTTTGCATACTTTTTGAATGCTTTGAAAGCATCATTTTTCTGCACTAAAAACATTGTCCAGGTATATCGAGAAAAATCATCAACAATAACTAAAGCATAAATACTACCTCCGAAGCTTTTTGTTCTTGATGGTCCAAAAAGATCCATGTGCAACAATTGAAGTGGTCTTGATGTAGAAACCACTTGCTTGGATTTGAAAGTTGTCTTGGTCTGTTTTCCCTTTTGACATGCATCGCATAATTTATCCTTGATGAATTTTATCTTCGGAAGCCCAACAACCAGATCATGTTTGATTAATTTGTTTAGATGCTCCATGTGAATATGAGCAAATCTTTTATGCCAAAGCCATGCCTCGTTGTTGTTTGCCATAAGACATTTTACCTTCAAGGAAGAATCATCAAAAGAGATCATAAAAATATTATTATATCTTTTACCTTTTAGCAGAATCTCATGAGTGACTTCGTGTTCGATCAAGCATTCCTCCTTTGTGAAGTTGATTTTGAACCCTTTGTCACACAATTGACTGATGCTAAGCAGGTTATGCTTAAGGCCTTCAACATAAAGAACGTCTTCGATGATTGTACATGGAGGTGCACCAATGGTTCCAACTCCAAGAATTTTTCCTTTATTATCATCACCATAAGTGACGTATCCTTTGGCCTTTAATGATAGACTTGAAAATTTGTTTATATCTCCCGTCATATGCTTCGAGCAACCACTATCAAGATACCATTGATTTGTGGTTGTCTTCAAGCATACCTCATTTTCGTCATCGGAATGGTGAGAGGCCATTAAAGCCATATTTGCGCATTCATCGTTATCTGATTCCGATGATGAACTCACTTCGTTGTCGTCCCATGCGACATAAGCCTTCTTCGTTTTGAAATCCTTCTTGCCCTTGAATTTTCCTTTATTTGCGAGTTTCGGGCAATCTGGCTTTATGTGACCTTGTTTCCCACATTCGTAACATGTAATTTCTTGGTTTGATGTGGGTGCCTCCTTTTTCCTGAAATGTCTATTCTTTTTAGAAAAAGAAGAAGTTTTATTATTATTAAAAAACTTACCAAGCTTCTTTACTAGAAGCATGAAATTTTCGTCTTTGGAAGATTCGTCATTTTTATCATCCCTTGTGTCAATCTTCAAGGCAATTCCTTTGGACTTCTTGTCTTGACTTTCATGTTTCTCAAGCCTTCCAAGTTCTAGTTCATGCTCTTGAAGTTTCCCGAATAATGAAGCGGATGTCATTGTTGAAAGACTTTTCTTTTCCGAAATGGCGGTCACCTTCGGTTGCCATTCTCTTGTCAAGGATCTTAGGACTTTTAAGTTGAGATCATCATTGGTGAAGGTCTTCCCGAGAGCAATCAGATGATTTGTTAGATGAACGAACCTTTTTTGCAAGGCAACAATAGATTCACCGGGCTGCATACGGAACATCTCATATTCTTGACTTAACGTGTTAAGTCTTGATCTTTTTACTTCTGCTGTTCCTTCATGCGTTTCTACCAAGGTATCCCAAATCTGTTTTGCCGATTGACACTGTGATATGCGAAAGAATTCATCCATACTGAGAGCGCTTTGAAGTATGTGGATTGCTTTCTTCTCATTCAAGATTCTCCTTTTGTCATCTTCATCATATGAGGATTTAATCTTTGGGGATCCAACACCATTTACCACACTTGTAGGAACATGTGGACCAGTTTCTATGGTTTCCCATATACCATCTCCTTGAGCCTCAAGATGTGCCTTCATACGGATTTTCCAAAAATCGAAGTATTCTCCAGAAAAGAGTGGTGGCTTGTTACTACTTCCACCATCTTTGAAAACCGGGTTGGTACTTGCGGAAGCCATACTGAATCGTTAGGAACAGGTTACCTTAACCTGCTCTGATGCCAATTGTAAGTACAGAGTATGCCTAAGAGGGGGGGGGGGGGTGAATTAGGACTTTAGAAATTTTTCCGGTTTTTATGGTTTCTTGAAATTTTACTGGTTTGTGTTCTTGGTTATGAAAGCAGAAGAAAGTAAAAGAACAATGGACACCAGGATTTATAGTGGTTCCCCTCACAATCCGAGAGTACTCCACTCCCCTTTCAACACGAAAGAGAGTTTTCACTATTGTTTAATAAAGTACAACCTATCACACCATCAACCGATGAGGCCTACTATCAAACAATGAAACTAACAAGTGTACAAGAACAATCCTCTTGTAAACACTCACCCTTGTGTCCAACAATCCTGGATCACAAGTCAGAATACAAATACTTGTAAAGATTTTTGTTTTGAGAATAATAATAATATCAAAGTTGATCTTCTCCAAATGATCAAAATTCACTATTATAACTTTCAACACAAGTGTTCAAAGATGAATATGAAATTTATGCACATATGAACACTTAGAAAAGATTTTGAAAAATGGTGAATTTGATTCTAAGACAATTTGAAAATGAAAGTAGAAAGTGTTTGGAGATTGGAAGTTTTTAGTGTGTGTTTTTCAAAATTGAAAAACTCAGAATTTATATGAGTAAAATACCCTTTCAAAAAGGTATATTTGAATAGATTTCAAAATATGAAATGGTGTAATTTTCAAACAATTTTTGAACTTGAAACAAAGCCATTTTCACTGTACGTTCAGTGTTAATCGGTTAACCTATATGGTTAATCGGTTAACACTGGAACGTTAGCCCAGATTATTTAAAATTTGAAATGGTTAACCGGTTAACCTATATGGTTAATCGGTTAACACTGCTATTTTTCAGAAAAATGCTTTTAAAAAATGAATGTTATACCAATTTTAAAGTTTCAAAAAAAATGCTCATGTATTATGCTAAAATGCTTGATGTTTTTGAACACTTGTATATCAATTATAAGGGTAGAATTTGATATACCCGCAATACGTCCAAGTCTTGAAGAATCATAGTTCCATATGTAGCTTGACTTGAAAGATAGCTTGACTTGATCTTGAGAACTTTGAAAGGCTTGTCTTTTTGCAATCAAGAGATGACCTTGAGTAGTGTTGACATCATCAAAACTTGAGACTGAAGCATGCTTCTACATTCTCCCCCTTTGACATCAGCAAAAAGGAAGAGCTTTCAAAGAAATCACAAGATAGCAGCATATATAGTAATAAGCACATGCAAAGCCAAGTAAACACAAAGCATGAATAGTAGTACATATAAAATGCAGCAAATAGAAATTGTACTTGTTACAATAAAACATAGTTCAAATGGAAGCATAAAACTTAAGACTAGAACGTAATGCAATAAAAACAACAACAGGAACATATTCTAAAAAATTGAATCAGAATTGAACTTTCAACAGTGTTAATCGGTTAACCCATATGGTTAATCGATTAACATACTCGAATTTTTGAAAAATACTTAAAAATAGAATGAAAACATATGAGAACATATCACAAATGATGCATACACATATTAGAGAAAAGGTCAGATGTCACCTTCATCAAGAATCCCAAGTTCTCTCCGAATTTTATAGAACGGTTCTTTTGCCAAAGGCTTGGTAAAGATGTCGGCGAGTTGGTTGTGTGTGTCGACGAAAGTAACATCAACATCTCTGTTCAATACGTGATCTCGAAGGAAGTGATGTCGGATATCGATATGCTTTGTTCTGGAATGCATAACCGGATTCTTTGTGATATTTATGGCACTAGTATTATCACATCGTAGAGGAATGCATCCGAGGTCAACATCATAATCCAGAAGTTGTTGTTTCAGCCATAAAATCTGTGCACAGCAACTTCCTGCGGCGATGTATTCTGCTTCGGCGGTGCTGAGTGCTACACAAGCTTGCTTCTTGCAGGCCCATGATACTAGAGCATTTCCGAGAATGTGACATGTACCACTTGTACTTTTTCTATCGGTTTTGCATCCTACATAGTCAGCGTCAAAATAACCAACTAAAGAACAAGTACTACCTTTAGGATACCATAATCCGACGTTGGTCGTTTCTTTGAGATACTTGATAATTCTCTTCACAACAGTGAGATGCGATTCCTTCGGATTTGCTTGGAAGCGCGCACACAAACAAACACTAAACATAATGTCAGGACGGCTTGCCGTCAAATATAGTAATGAACCAATCATACCTCGATATTTAGTAATATCAATTGGAGTACCAGATTCATCTTGATCAACATACGTTCCGGATCCCATAGGAGTAGACATCATCTTGCAACTATCCATATCGAATTTCTTTATTAATTCCTTACAGTACTTGGATTGGTTGAGGAAGATTCCATCCTTGGTTTGCTTGATTTGTAGTCCAAGAAAATAATTTAACTTTCCCATCATGGACATCTCGAATTCTCCTTGCATCATGAGTGAGAATTCTTCACAAAGTTCTTTGTTTGTTGATCCGAATATGATGTCATCGACGTAGACTTGTACCAACAAGGTGTTACCCTTGATTTTCTTTATAAACAGCGTCTTGTCAACCTTTCCTTTTGTAAATCCTTTCTCACATAAGAAGTTGCTAAGGCGATCATACCATGCTCGTGGTGCTTGTTTTAAACCGTAGAGAGCCTTCTTCAGTTTGAAAACATGTGAGGGATTTTTGAAGTCTTCAAAACCCGGAGGTTGTTTGACGTAGACTTCCTCATTAATGTACCCATTCAGGAAAGCGCTTTTGACATCCATCTGGAACAACTGAAAATTCATAGAACAAGCGTAAGCAAGTAGTAATCTAATTGCTTCTAACCTTGCTACCGGAGCGAATGTTTCATCAAAATCAATTCCTTCCTCCTGGTTGTAGCCTTGTGCGACCAATCTTGCCTTGTTACGAACTATAATCTCATTCTCGTCAAGTTTGTTCTTGAACACCCATCTGGTTCCTATGATATGCTTATTATCTGGTCTTGGTACAAGGGTCCAAACTTGATTTCTTTCAAATTGATTAAGTTCTTCTTACATTGCTATAATCCATTGGTCGTCGCCTAAAGCTTCATCGATCTTTGATGGTTCAATTTGAGATACAAACGCCATGTTGAGACAAGCATCCTTTAAATTAAGTCGAGTTGCAACGCCTTGACTAATATCACCAATAACTTTATCAATTGGGTGATCTCTGTGTGTTCTCCATTCTTTCAGAAGATCTTGATTTTCTTGAGTAACATCTTCTCGTAATATTGTTTGATCATTTGAAACAATTTCTTCATTTTATGGAGTATCTACAAAATCATCATCATCATCCAAAACAATATTATCCTCTTTCGAGGGGTTAGTCTCATCAAATGAAACATGAATATACTCTTCAATGGTAAGAGTTCTTTTATTAAAAATTCTAAATGCTTTACTATAAAGAGAGTAACCAAGAAATATACCTTCAAACTTACCGAGATTGTCCTTATTGTTGTTGAGAACGAAGCATTTGCAGCCAAATATGTGGAAGAATGATATATTTGGTTTCCTTCCCTTGAACAACTCATACGGAGTCTTTTTGAGTAGCGGTCGAATATTCACGCGGTTGCTTACAAAACACGCCGTGCTTACTGCTTCTGCCCAAAAATATTTTGGAAGATTTGTGTCGCTGAGCATTGTTCTAGCAAGTTCAACTAGTGAACGATTCTTCCGTTCTACGACACCGTTTTGTTGAGGAGTTCTTACTGCCGAAAAATTATGAGACATTCCATGTTCTTCGCAAAATTCTTCAAAGTATGAATTTTGAAATTCTCTACCGTGGTCGCTTCTTATGGAGGCTATAGTGAGTGACTTCTCGTTTTGAATTTGTTTTGCATACTTTTTGAATGCTTTGAAAGCATCATTTTTCTGCACTAAAAACATTGTCCAGGTATATCGAGAAAAATCATCAACAATAACTAAAGCATAAATACTACCTCCGAAGCTTTTTGTTCTTGATGGTCCAAAAAGATCCATGTGCAACAATTGAAGTGGTCTTGATGTAGAAACCACTTGCTTGGATTTGAAAGTTGTCTTGGTCTGTTTTCCCTTTTGACATGCATCGCATAATTTATCCTTGATGAATTTTATCTTCGGAAGCCCAACAACCAGATCATGTTTGATTAATTTGTTTAGATGCTCCATGTGAATATGAGCAAATCTTTTATGCCAAAGCCATGCCTCGTTGTTGTTTGCCATAAGACATTTTACCTTCAAGGAAGAATCATCAAAAGAGATCATAAAAATATTATTATATCTTTTACCTTTTAGCAGAATCTCATGAGTGACTTCGTGTTCGATCAAGCATTCCTCCTTTGTGAAGTTGATTTTGAACCCTTTGTCACACAATTGACTGATGCTAAGCAAGTTATGCTTAAGGCCTTCAACATAAAGAACGTCTTCGATGATTGTACATGGAGGTGCACCAATGGTTCCAACTCCAAGAATTTTTCCTTTATTATCATCACCATAAGTGACGTATCCTTTGGCCTTTAATGATAGACTTGAAAATTTGTTTATATCTCCCGTCATATGCTTCGAGCAACCACTATCAAGATACCATTGATTTGTGGTTGTCTTCAAGCATACCTCATTTTCGTCATCGGAATGGTGAGAGGCCATTAAAGCCATATTTGCGCATTCATCGTTATCTGATTCCGATGATGAACTCACTTCGTTGTCGTCCCATGCGACATAAGCCTTCTTCGTTTTGAAATCCTTCTTGCCCTTGAATTTTCCTTTATTTGCGAGTTTCGGGCAATCTGGCTTTATGTGACCTTGTTTCCCACATTCGTAACATGTAATTTCTTGGTTTGATGTGGGTGCCTCCTTTTTCCTGAAATGTCTATTCTTTTTAGAAAAAGAAGAAGTTTTATTATTATTAAAAAACTTACCAAGCTTCTTTACTAGAAGCATGAAATTTTCGTCTTTGGAAGATTCGTCATTTTTATCATCCCTTGTGTCAATCTTCAAGGCAATTCCTTTGGACTTCTTGTCTTGACTTTCATGTTTCTCAAGCCTTCCAAGTTCTAGTTCATGCTCTTGAAGTTTCCCGAATAATGAAGCGGATGTCATTGTTGAAAGACTTTTCTTTTCCGAAATGGCGGTCACCTTCGGTTGCCATTCTCTTGTCAAGGATCTTAGGACTTTTAAGTTGAGATCATCATTGGTGAAGGTCTTCCCGAGAGCAATCAGATGATTTGTTAGATGAACGAACCTTTTTTGCAAGGCAACAATAGATTCACCGGGCTGCATACGGAACATCTCATATTCTTGACTTAACGTGTTAAGTCTTGATCTTTTTACTTCTGCTGTTCCTTCATGCGTTTCTACCAAGGTATCCCAAATCTGTTTTGCCGATTGACACTGTGATATGCGAAAGAATTCATCCATACTGAGAGCGCTTTGAAGTATGTGGATTGCTTTCTTCTCATTCAAGATTCTCCTTTTGTCATCTTCATCATATGAGGATTTAATCTTTGGGGATCCAACACCATTTACCACACTTGTAGGAACATGTGGACCAGTTTCTATGGTTTCCCATATACCATCTCCTTGAGCCTCAAGATGTGCCTTCATACGGATTTTCCAAAAATCGAAGTATTCTCCAGAAAAGAGTGGTGGCTTGTTACTACTTCCACCATCTTTGAAAACCGGGTTGGTACTTGCGGAAGCCATACTGAATCGTTAGGAACATGTTACCTTAACCTGCTCTGATGCCAATTGTAAGTACAGAGTATGCCTAAGAGGGGGGGGGGGGGGGGTGAATTAGGACTTTAGAAATTTTTCCGGTTTTTATGGTTTCTTGAAATTTTACTGGTTTGTGTTCTTGGTTATGAAAGCAGAAGAAAGTAAAAGAACAATGGACACCAGGATTTATAGTGGTTCCCCTCACAATCCGAGAGTACTCCACTCCCCTTTCAACACGAAAGAGAGTTTTCACTATTGTTTAATAAAGTACAACTTATCACACCATCAACCGGTGAGGCCTACTATCAAACAATGAAACTAACAAGTGTACAAGAACAATCCTCTTGTAAACACTCACCCTTGTGTCCAATAATCCTGGATCACAAGTCAGAATACAAATACTTGTAAAGATTTTTGTTTTGAGAATAATAATAATATCAAAGTTGATCTTCTCCAAATGATCAAAATTCACTCTTATAACTTTCAACACAAGTGTTCAAAGATGAATATGAAATTTATACACATATGAACACTTAGAAAAGATTTTGAAAAATGGTGAATTTGATTCTAAGACAATTTGAAAATGAAAGTAGAAAGTGTTTGGAGATTGGAAGTTTTTAGTGTGTGTTTTTCAAAATTGAAAAACTCAGAATTTATATGAGTAAAATACCCTTTCAAAAAGGTATATTTGAATAGATTTCAAAATATGAAATGGTGTAATTTTCAAACAATTTTTGAACTTGAAACAAAACCATTTTTCACTGTACGTTCAGTGTTAATCGGTTAACCTATATGGTTAATCAGTTAACACTGGAACGTTAGCCCAGATTATTTAAAATTTGAAATGGTTAACCGGTTAACCTATATGGTTAATCGGTTAACACTGCTATTTTTCAGAAAAATGCTTTTAAAAAATGAATGTTATACCAATTTTAAAGTTTCAAAAAAATGCTCATGTATTATGCTAAAATGCTTGATGTTTTTGAACACTTGTATATCAATTATAAGGGTAGAATTTGATATACCCGCATGACGTCCAAGTCTTGAAGAATCATAGTTTCATATGTAGCTTCAATTGAAAGATAGCTTGACTTGATCTTGAGAACTTTGAAAGGCTTGTCTTTTTGCAATCAAGAGATGACCTTGAGTAGTGTTGACATCATCAAAACTTGAGACTGAAGCATGCTTCTACATTCATAACCATAATCAATATTCTCCTACAAGCTAACGATCTCGGAGAAGTGGTACAGTAGTCGTGCGTTCACCGAACGAGCGAGAAAGAAGAGGAAGGAAGAGCTTTGAGGGAGAGGTATGTTTTCTTTCTTGTTTCTAGTTATTGTTATGTTGTCACTTTAGAGGATGAGTGTTTTGTTTTGTTTTATATATATATATATATATATATATATATATATATATATATATATATATATATATATATATATATATATATATATATATATATATATATATATATATATATATATATATATATATATATATATATATATATATATATATATATATATATATATAACGTGGTTTAACCTTAATTGACATGAGATTGTTTGTTTTTTTTCCCTTGGTCCTATATAAATATATAAAGTGAGCGGGATTTTAAAATGAGAGATGAGAGGAACAAACAACAACCATTAGATAATGATTAAACTTATTTATTAATGTGACTATTAATTTCTCTCTGTTATTAACATGAATTTCATCTCTCTTATTAATTTGATCTAATGGTTGTTGTTTGTTACTCTCATATCTCATTTAAAATCACTCTCATTTGATATGCTCCCTATATATATATATATATATATATATATATATATATATATATATATATATATATATATATATATATATATATATATATATATATATATATATATATATATATATATATATATATATATATATATATATATATATATATATATATATATATATATATATATATATATATATATATATATATATATATATATATATATATATATATATATATATATATATATATATATATATATATATATATATATATATATATATAACGTGATTTTATCTTAATTGGCATGAGATTGTTTGTTTTTTTCCCTTGGTCCTCGCTTTCTTTTTCTTGTTGTTGGAATATACTTTCATTTTATTATATATATTGCATTTTGTTTTTTAAAATTTAGCTAGGTATATCTTGTTCTTGTACATATGTCTTATAATTTTTTGGTTTTTGTCTTATCTATATATATTCTATTTTATACAATTGTATACATATTCTGTTTTGTTTCATGTACACATATGCCATATTACTTTTTGATTTAAATATCCTTACTATATATATATATATATATATATATATATATATATATATATATATATATATATATATATATATATATATATATATATATATATATATATATATATATATATATATATATATATATATATATATATATATATATATATATATATATATATATATATATATATATATATATATATATATATATATATATATATATATATATATATATATATAACTTCTTGTTTCATTTTTTTAATATAACTATAGACATGCTTTTAGATTTATATATTAGCTTTTATTATATACATATATACATTTGTTTCAAGTTTAATATATATTCATATATTTTCTACCGTTTTATTTTTTCTTTTTATATATATTATGAGTTTACTAGAAATGGGGTGTCACCCCTTTGTCAGTTCTATTTTATTTTTATTTTTTAGTATTATTATTTTATGATTTAGGTTATTAGGTTTGATTTGTCCTTTCATTCATTTATCTATCTTATTTTCTTATGTTGATTTAATTATTTTAACTATTTTATTTATATTAATAATTACTTGTTTGAATGTTTATCTTATTAATTAGTTAGAAATTAATTAAATAATAATTTTTCTATTATTAATTGGATTGATAGACTCTTTTTGTCATACGATAGATAATCCATATCCATGCTCATATCCTCATACTTAAATAATAATACTTGATGTTTCCCACAAATTCAATTTTACTAACATTTCATCGCGATGTTTTTCCGCATAATTTCAATTCGTTTCACGATGATTTGCCATGTATATACTTTTATCATATGATGTTTTTCCATGTATTCAATTTCACGCATGATGTTCTTCCGTGTGTGTTTTATTTGACACGATGTTCTTCCATTTATGTTCATTTATTCCATGATGCTTTGCCATATATCCTTATTCCCTAAGGTTCATGATTCAATTTTATTCCCGATAATTTGAAGCAGAGTAGATCTTAGGTTTTTTTTATCCCTCACATGATAATATTAGGCTACAGTTTACCTTCGTAAAACTAAAACCTTTCCCTAATAAAAAATACAAAAATACTTTAATCATATTTCTAATTTGGAAGAGAATCTGAGACAAAACTGTGTTCTAAGGAGATGAAAGATATGAGGAACAAGTTAGAGAGCACAAGGAAGATGTTGGCCTTTGTAGTTGTAGTTCTTATTTGTTCTTGGGTTTATTTTATCATTGTCTAAGAATAGAACATAGTTGTATTGTTTTGTCTGTTAATTATGTATAATGAATGTTGTTTTGGGATGTATTAATGAATGTTGTATTGTGATGTATTAATGAATGTAGTGATTTGAATTGAATGAAAACAAAGTTGTTGCTTTAAATTTTAGTACCTTCTGCAATATATTTGGTGAAGATAATGACATATTGTTTTTGCTTATAGTACAACCTTGTGCATTAAGCATATAGTGTGCATTAATCATGTTTTACCAACTTACAAAATGTTAACAAAGTTGATAATACAACACTGCTAAAAACATGGTTAAAGTGAAAACCTTGCAAAGGTGACAGTACAACATGTTAACAAATGTGACAATACAACATGTTAAAATCATAGGCATAATTAAACAAAATAGTACTTCCATATATATTTAAGCTGCCATAGGCATAATGTCATTACAACTCACAAAACATTATGACAGTGCAACCTTATTGCTCTAACTTACACAGCAAAAGGACATTATAACATTCAAAACATAATGACATTACAACCTTGTTCCAACTTACAAAACATAAAGACATTACCAACTTGTTCCAACTTACGAAATATAAAGACATTACAACATTCAAAATGACATTACAACACACATAATGACATCCATCTTGATAGTACACATTATTGGGTCAGTTTCTTGGATATCTCATCCCATGATTTCATCATGCACACACATGTCCCTAGTTTGGGGTCTGCTTGGCTAGTAGAAGTATTAGGTGTATCATCAACATGTGAGTTGTCAATTTCCAAAGGTTCATCAAAAGTTGAACTTGGTCCAGAGCATTTTTATTTCCTGAAGATAATTTTTAGCCTTTCACTATTCCTAGTAGGTGCTTGAGTTTTCTTCTTAGACATCTTCAACTTTCCAAGTTTCTTCTTCTTTGGTGTAAGATTAATTATCTGAGACTGTTGATTATTTTGTGGTTGAGAAGGAACTTCAATAGGAAGCAACTGAGAACCAAGCATTTCTTCAATTATGTCATCAATTTTTGGATCATAGAAATGATGCACTATAGTTGGTTCAATAGTTTCAGCAGGTTCAGAACTAAGATTAGGTTCAGCAGTTTCAGCATTTTCAGCAGGTGCTTGTTTTACACTTGGTTTAGCTATGTTGGTATTATTTGAGGTCTCACCCTTGGTTATGGGTGTTTTCTCTGCACATACACAAATATAATAAACCAACAATAATAATGAGTACACACTAGTCAATGCAATTAACAAACAATGACAATGACATATAATATACCTTTCTCTTCAATGCATTAGTGTCTTGTACTGTGCTTTGGCATTTCCTAGATTTGTGCCCAAATTTATCACACTTTGTACATCTATATGCCACACAGACCTCCTCATCCTTGAGTCTGTTTCATCATGCTCCCTCCACCTTAATTTTTTTGTCCTGCCTGGACCCTTCTTAAAATTTGGGGGTAATATTTCTTCAACTTCTACACTTGGCCACATGTCCCTTCCATTTCCAACTATCTTTTGTCTCTGTCTCAACTACACTAAAAGCTAAAGGGTAATACTGATCATTTGGATCTCTTGCTACAAAAACCAAAAATTGTCCATCATACTTTATCTTCAGGTGGCACCCATCAACTCCAATGAAAGGTCTGCAACCTTTAATAAAGCCCTTTTTGAATCCATCAAAATAGAAATAAAATCTCTCAAATCTTGGTGGAAGACTTGGTATTGTCCTCTCCATGTTGGTCTTAGATGTGTTCCCTCCATAGTTTTTTTAACTCTACAACATAGCTCCAAAGAATATTGTTTTGCAGCATCCCATTCAACCACTTCATCAGCCATTGTCTTAGCTCTCCATGGCTTACCTTTGGTGATGCCAACAGAATACTATTGCCTTAGCTCAGACATAATTTCATAGACTTTCACCTTATCCATGGATTGTCTTTTCTCAACAACTAATTTGGAAATCCACTTAGAATTAGCTGATCTATTATCTAAAACCTAGCACATGTGTGTGTGTCCCCACCCATGTTTTTAATTGGTAGGTGTGTCTATAACCAACTTTACTACACAATGCTAAAAAAACCACATTTGCCCCTACACTCTACCCTAACCCTATAGCTTTCATTCTTCACAAACTTTATCTCCCTACCATTAAGAATAGACCATTCTTTTATAGCATCTTTAAATTCACTTAATGAGGTAAATGCCAAGTTTGAACTGAAAGTCCTTGTTCCATAACTCACTTCTGAACTGCTCATACTTAGGGTGCTTTTCATCACTATTGCCATCAGGATCAAAACTATCTAATTCTTCACTTCCATTATCCTTAATGTCTCTTGGTATATTATTGGGTAAGCTTCTAGAACTAGACCCCAATATTTTGCAGGCACATATAAATTTAGCGTAGAGTGACCATCTTGCTTGTCTTGGTTTTTTATCCCTTACTTTGTACCTAAGAGACTTGTCATTAACATCAACCCTTGTACCACTAGTTGGTTTTTTCACCACAACATTCACAAAGCCTTAATTTTTTCTCTTGTTCTTTCTTCTTCACTATCATCAAACCTAATGCCTCTAACTACATCACTACTATAACCATCATCACTACCTTCAGTGAATTGAACAACAGTAGAACTTATAACCTTACCTATAGTATCTTGAACTTCATTCTCAACCCAAATATGGCCATCAACTTTGTTATCAATGTTGTGTTTGGAAATTCCTCCAGCTAGCACATCATCAAAGACATGAATAAACCCTTCATCAATACCTGGAAGTTTTGTCCATAACCTAAATCCATCATGTCCCAAATCCTTAACTAAACTCAAAGCCTCAAAATAACTCCAAGTATCATAATCTTGACCTTCCATAGTCGTATCATCCCCTTATAAAATATGAACTTTTCATGTACAAAGTGTCCCCCGTGATGGAAGACGACAGTGAATATGCCCATGTTCTACAATTATAAAAAACCTAATGGTTAAACTAGGGGTACTGGTTTATTACAAATGTTACCACATTGAAATTTAAAAAATATTACTTCAATAAAGTATGTTAATAAATGTTAAACTAACAGACATGGTATTGGTTGGGACCACTACAAAACATAAATTTTTATAAGTTAAGTAAACAAAAGCAAAGATCGTTCCTTTTTGAAGAACGACAACAACGATTGCTCCACTTGCGTTGACTGCTACACATGAAGCACGAATCTCAATCTCAATCTCACGCTTGGGTATAATGTAGACAATGATGAATTTAATTGAAATGGAAGAAGACATTATTTTCTGTTGCTTATGGATTTACTAATTTAGGGATTTAGGGTTAGTAATTATAAGCTTCATTAAAAACTCAAGTATCTGAAACAAAAAAAAAATTATTCAAATCAAAATGAAACTGATGACATGTTTGCATACCTGGTAAATAATAAAATGAAAAAACAACAAAATATATTACACATACGCAAAGCCATGTCAGACAAGTTGATGCGTTGCTTTAATGAAGGACTGAATTAGGGAAATCTTCAAATGTTGGGGGGAGGGGATTTTTCAAATTTCGCCCAAATGGCAGGAGAAAAACAGCTATTAACCCTATTCAGAATTATCTAATACAAATAAAAATAAACAACCACTAAAAGAGATTATGAGGTTAGAACCAAAAACTTTAAGAAAATTGATGTTATACCTGACAAGTAATCAATAGAACCAAAAATATAAAGACCCATTTAATTATATTCAATAATTTTAAAAACAAAAATAATGAATTATAGTCATTATATATTCTAGATTAGCTAAAGCCTTGATTAACTAATGTCCAATTTGTATCAAGTTTATTAAACTATACACAAAATATAAAAAAATTCACATGCTAAGATAAAGGTACAATCTCTAATCTCCACTTTCATTATACCCATCTTGAATCTTGAACTGATTTGGACATTGGAATGCTAACCATGCAGGTCAACCCCGCGTCCCCGTGAAAGAGGCCGGAGTCACCGTTCAAGATAACCAATCATCTAACTATCCTCATTTCTGATTTGTAAGCGGAGCTAGAGCATCCATTTATGGTTTCTGAACTGAACAGTGATTCCTTATATGGGAATCGACTTCTGATTCTCACGATTTTCACAAAAATCATGTTCACTTCATAACACCACCGAACAAACTTATAAGTGTGTATCTGATACGAACTTAACGCATCTTTACAATTTCAATGTGACTCAAGCACACTCTATGTCTGATTAAGTATCTGATACAAACTTAACGCATCTATGAGATTCTAATATGGCTTAAATGCACCGCTGACATGACTACGCATCCAATACACACTTAACACATCTAAGTTATTTTGATACAACATAAACACACCGCCTTCAAAATTGTGTATCTCATACAGACTTAATATATATATATATATATATATATATATATATATATATATATATATATATATATATATATATATATATATATATATATATATATATATATATATATATATATATATATATATATATATATATATATATATATATATATATATATATATATATATATATATATATATATATATATATATATATATATATATATATATATATATATATATTATATATATATATATATATATATATATATATATATATATATATATATATATATATATATATATATATATATATGCCAGTCTGATATAGCTTAAGCATATTTCATGCCATATTGTGTATCCGATACAGACATAAAGCACTTCCATGATTCTGATATGGTTCAAACGCACACCTCACGTGACTCCTCATTTAATGCATATTAAACGCATTTCTGCGTAGTTGGCGTACCCGTTATCAAATTTATCCAATCCAATGGCGTAGGCAGTTGAGCCTAAATATGTTCACCCCGATCCAAGCCAAGCCTCAAGAGGAGGGACAAGGATCCTACCCTTGGTCGGAGAACACTCATCTGTCACACAGAGTATGGTACAAAGTACAACTACATGACGACGACTTCTTTGATCCTATACCTTACCCCGGAGAAGGCAGGAAATATGCTAAACAAGACATATAAATTAGTACACTACCACATCAAACGCTAAATACAACGAACAAATTTAATAACAAAAAATTGTATCTAACATTATTCAACGCATCAAGGATTAAAAAGTAGGAATATTCTAGAGGCACATTTTCCATTTCATTACAATCAAGTACATTATTTACTTTTTGAAGCAAACAATTGAGGCTCTTACGCCCAAAACAGACATTCCACCGTAGCTTATAAATGATGGCGGTCTGACCTAAACTCTAAAGTGAATAAATATTTTGCAGGGTGATAGAGCAAGCCCTGAAGTTTCAATAATTCGTAAACAACAATAATGATAAAGCAAAGACATGTGCAAAGCTCTAAAGTGAGTAATACTTGAGGTATCAAGTTAAAATATTCCATTAAATATCAAAAACCATTACACTCAAGGTATAAAAGCCCGGGGAGTATTGCTTGAAATAAAAAGCAATACAAGGAAAGAAAAATAAAATGTATACATTTAAAGCAGACTTGAATAGGTCCAACGTCTCAATAGAAATTACAACATCATCACAGAATTGCCTCGCCTGTTCCACCTCATCTTAGAAGGCTTTCATGGTCTCTACATGGGCTCCTTTCTCTTGGAGGAAGACTTTTCTCTGTATGCCTACAGTCGGAAGACCCTTATGTACGCCCATGACCCCGAATGAAGTCGAGAAGGAGCGACTTTTAAATGTTTCAAGAAGACCGCCTCAAATTCAGAAAAAAGGCAACTAAAGCCTTATTATTGTAAACAAACATTCATGGAACATGACCATGCAACCATCAAAAGAATTGCATATCCTCTTCTTCGCTGACACTGGAAGAACCAACCACTCTGAAGGATTGCCGACCATAATGTCAATATCGCTTACGGAGGCCTCAATGCTCAGAGCTGAAGAAGAACCCACCACCTTTGTATCTACCCAGTCATATTTTGACGCAATCGAACGACTTCGAAGCAACAGTAACCTTGAAAGCTAAAGGGTGCAAAAAATTCCAAATACCCAACTCAGTCTATTTATAAGCAACAACAACAGAAGTATTAATACCAACTATGGAAAGAAATCATGAGATCAACGACTAGATCTCCACTCAAAGAGACACACCAACTCGAGTGCACTCAAGTACTCTGTAAACTCCGTCATACCCTAACTGGTCACATCACTGCACATGCAAGAAAAGGGCCACAGAGCGTTTAAATGATGAAACCGCATTAAATACGTTTATTCCCCTTACTCTTTCAGAACTAATCCCAAGCGTTTCGATTTTATTCTGCATTGGACCATGACATGAAGGTCGATCAATGATACTTAAGGCTTATGGCTCTTTCAATGTCTGACAAAGCCTTAGAGGCAATTGTTCTAAACCTGCCAAAGACCCATTTAACCAAGATCCAATCCACCTCAAATTCTCTCTACTCAACCCAAAGTAAAAAAAATAGATCAAGGTATAATTTTTAATCTCTAGTTTCATTAAACTTATTGATCTTACCATATTAGAAAGAGGATCAACAACCAGCATCACGTTGTGAGCTGTAAGTTCTGCCAAAGTAAGGATTGAAGCAAAGAGAGAGCAAGTACAGAAAAGTGGATATGAGTTAGAATACCTGACCCTCCTGTCGAGGAGGGTATTTATAACGTGCACCCAGCGCTGGGCCAACGGTCATCTGCTTTGAGCTGGATTACGAGGCCCATACTAGCTGACTTCCAGGATCCTACGTGGTGGTATGGAAGACCCGCATGTGGTCTTAGTTTTGGATTAACAACCCCATTAACTCTGGGGAGTGGAATACCAGCTCTTTTAGACGTGGGTAGTCTGCTGATGATGTGTTCCCGCGTGGGGAGCACATGGACATCATGTGTGGTGTGTGGCCTCCAATGGCTATGCAAACTCTGGCCTTTGTGTTGGACCATCCCCGACGTAATGCTGGGTTAGGCCATGTCCGACGATGGGCCATCCATATGCCTAGTCCAAAACAAGAGCCCCCCAAGTCGTCGTTCCTCTCTCGAGGAGCAATAACTTAGAACCAGTCCGTATGTCGGGGATGAAGGAGACTCTGCATGGAGAGCGATTGTACCTACTCGCGGTTACAAGCTTACATTTGATGCAAAAGATGCAGTTAAGAGAGTTTGTCTATCAGGCAAACACGACAGTCAAGAGTTGGCTTGTGCTCGTGACTTTGTCTCAATTTTTCTTCGAGGACATGCTTGCGGGAGATTCGCCCGAAGTTGACGTCTGTACTCGACGCTGCGGATTTCGAGGTTTTTTGAGGTAGTGCCCGCGAATGGAACATGAGGGGTCGACGCGTCTGTCTGACTTTCTGGGATATGTAAGGTTGGACCTTGAGAAATGCAAAATGTCTAATCTTTCACACGCCACGTGTGACGGCTATTAAATGTGCCATCATAGCCTACCCTAGCCTAGGTTGAGGGAAATGATGGCTAAGGGCGGCTACACATTTCCCTGCATGCTGAGAATGCTTATAAATAGGAAAGAGAAAGAAAAGTTTGAACACTTTCAACTTTCGCTCTCAATGTTTAAACTTGCACGAATTCTTCAAGTCTCTTTGCTCTCTTCATTCCTCGTTCGTCGTTGCCGCTGCCAGTTCCTTTCACGCCACCGTGGCTTTCCAGACCTTCCATAAACATGTAAGTTTCCTCTGTATTTATAGCTATCGTGGTAGGGGTTAGTTCTGGACGCTCGAGGACTTCGCAATGAAGCTACGCATTTTCTAGGGATTTTTTAAGAGTTTTCCGGCCATGTTCTTGAACTTCCTGTAGCCTTCATGAGGTTCCGATGAAGTTCTCGAGGACCTCATGAGGTTTTTGGTGACTCTTTTGGGAAACTCGTGAAGATTTTAGGGAACTTATGAAGTTTCTGATGAAGATTTTGAGAACTTCATGAAGATTTCGGGGACCTCATGAAGTTTTCGATGAAGATTCCTGGGACTTCATGAAGATTTTAGGGAGCCCTTCAAGTTTTCGATGAAGATCCTGAGGAGCTCATGAGGCTTTCACATCCCTTCCAGGTTCAACGTCGAGGAAAATTGTATCTAGCCTCTCGTCGAGGAGACCTCATCCATTTGGTTCTGATGAGGAACCTAAGTGTCGAGGAATCTACCCCTCGTTGAGAGGGGGTCGTGTGTCTCGTGTCGAGGAGGGCTCTCCTATGCTTGTTGACAAGGGCTTTGGTCGGAGACGTGTCTTCGAGCTTTCTCTCGCCTATTCACTTGACTTGCGGTAGAAGGGTGGATTTGACCTTAACGTCAAATTCACTATTTTCCTTAACTTTTCAGGTTAAATGGACCTAAAGCGCGAGGACGTTGTTACAACTAACGAGACTGCTGAAGTTGAATTGGTCGACGCAAAGGCCAAAGTGGACTTGGTCGACGCAGACGTTGAGTCCCCGACTGTCTGGGTCGAGCAGGAACCCTTGGCCATTTCTTCACGCTTCATTTTTGACGACTCAGATGCCTCCACGATCGCCGAGGACCGTTTGGAAGGGGCCTCAGCAAACTGGGAGGTCTATAAGCCTAAGGAAATTGATAGGATATGCTCACCGTTCAAGGGGTTACGATTCCCCATGTACGATTTTACCTTCCGGGCGGCAGGGTTTCATTTTCCTTTCAGCGATTTTCAAACGGAGGTATTTCAGTGGCTGGAGTTAGCGCCCTTGCAGCTTCATCCTAATGCGGTCGCGTTTATGCGAGTGTTCGAGCTCGTGTGTCAACACCTGTACGTCGGTGCCACGCTCCCTCTGTTCTTCCTCTTGTTTCACCTTCAACAGCAAGCTTCACATGGATGGTACAACTGGGTGTCTCTAAAGCAGCTGAGGAAGTTGTTTAGGGTGTACCTGGATTCAGTCTGTTCTTTTAAAGATATGTACTTGCTCGTGCAATCTGTGTCGCATGCTGTCGTCGACTCTTTGTTCGAATGTGTGATTAAGCACATGGATGGGCGGGAAGTAGAGGAGCTTTGAGAAAAGTACCCTTTGTATGGAAGAGGGCCCACTTTAACAAGGGAACAGACCATTACATCACGGAGCCCTATGAGCTGAACGGCGAGGATAAGCTTGCCTACAAGAAGATCGTGGCTTTTATCAACAACTTCACTCCTGCCAAGTTAGTGAACAAAGACAGAAGTTTCATTCGCAACGAGAATGGTGAGGTCTCCTTCGAGGCCTGATTAATTAATACCAAGGCGCTCCTCGAATGCGGTTATGATGCGGAGGCCTATAGGCTCTTAGGTAGCGAGTATGTTCCTAACTTGTGTGTCCGCTTATTTTTTCCTTGTTATATTAACTCGTTCTTTTCTTTGTTGCAGGCCAAATGTCGAGCCTTCACGAGCACATGATGAAGATCTTGGAGAACAGGGGCACCAAAAAAGGCTCCCAAGGGACGCATAACCCATATTCAACAGATGTCGAAGGTTGATCAGCACCCCGGGGGTTCTTCCTCCTCTCCTCATGGGAGTCAGTCTCTAGTTTCCCAAGAACATCCGACCAAAAAGTAGTGTGTAGAGGGGTATGGGCTCGTCTACCTTATGGAAGGCATTGTCGGAGAGAGGTTTTTGTTATCCCCTACCATCTTTAATGGGGAATTTTATGCAGGGAGAACTCCCTGATCGTTCCCGAGACAGAATCTCAAGCAATCCTAGCGCTCGACAAGGAGGCCAGGAGGAAGGGGTTGTCTAATGATGCGACCGCTGTGATGAGGGTCCTCGAAACAACTTTGGCCCTTAATAACGAGACCTGATCCCTTGCTGAGTTGAACAAGTTGCAGGCAGAGATTGTGACCCTAGGATCGAAGAAGACCCAGGTGGAAACAACTTCTTCAACTACAAAGAGAAGTACTAGATCCAAGTCAACCTCTACCGCGAGATGGATGAGATGCAGGAGAAGGTGAAAAAGGCCAGTGAGGAGAAGGACAGACTCTAAGCGAGGGTTACTAAGTTAGAGGCCGCTAACAGGCCCGTCGAGGATGAAACCGCTGAAGAAAGGGCCTTGGTAACTCGGGGTGACTTGGTTTCCAGGATCAGGGAGCTCGAGCAGGATTTCTTGAGTTCTATCGAGATGGGTTTTAGTACCACGGTGGAGCAACTTCAAGTTGTTAACCCTGGGCTTCAGCTTGTCACCGAGGGTACCGAGCCTTTCCATCGGGTGATCAATGGCTAGATAATAGCCCCGGTAGATCTCGGGGAAGCTGTTGACCAAGTTGAAGGTGTGACCTAGTCGGAGGAGGAGGCAAATGTTTAGTTTCTGTTTAATTGTTTGGCCTGCGCACCATATTTGTACTTTGATTTTTCCTGGCCTACGCGCCATGGTTTGTAATTTTTTAAACAGTGGGTTTTTTTTGTCTTTGTAATCGAATATTTGATTTGAGATTCTAATATGAATGTTTTCTTTTGCTATGTGTTTATGCTTTTGTATGTTTCATTTTCCAAGTACTTATTTTCCTCGTCAGTATATATGAAATGTTGTGTTTGCTTATTTTAACTACGTGTTTGAGGCCTTTGCTCGAAATAATTGGCCACCGACCGTTCAAGGAACTGGTCGGATGATCAGAGTTGGCTTTCGATCGACAATAGAGCTAAGACCTCGA
This sequence comes from Lathyrus sativus, assembly GCA_963859935.3. Taxonomy (NCBI): domain Eukaryota; kingdom Viridiplantae; phylum Streptophyta; class Magnoliopsida; order Fabales; family Fabaceae; genus Lathyrus; species Lathyrus sativus. The sequence continues at coordinate 489,165,577 of OZ012740.1, read as the reverse complement.
TCGAGGTCTTTGCTTCATGGCGTGAACTTCCCATCGCGGGTTGGGTTTTCTACCTTATTGGTACGATTACGGAGGAGCTCAATCAAGGTGTCCCCGTTGGGCTAAGAGTATGCCCGTACACAAGATCAGAGTCTTAGCCTTTTGTTTCAAGTTGAGAAGTCATGCTTGTACCTTAGCACACTCTTGTGGTTGGGACATACTTCATTATGGTCGAACCAAGTACGTCAATTGCAGTGTCTAATTGTAATATTGTTTGTGATTTTCAGTGTTCCATGGTCGAGCAAGTTTCTCCTCGTGAAGGTTTTCGAGGTAATAAACCTCGTTGTCTATTTTCGCTCGGACACGATAGGGACCTTCCCAATTCGCTGCAAGTTTTCTCTCACGCGAATCTTTCTTATTTCTTCGCAGGACAAGGCTGCCAATTTAGAATTCGCGTCTTATGACTTTGGTGTCATGTCATATGGTAATTTTTTATTTTAGCGAGGCTTCATGGAGGGCTGCCTCTGATTGAATTTCTTCGACCAGTTCCTCCTTTAACGACTTATCGTTCATCTCCCTGTCGAGGGGAGATTCTGTCTGCCTGAAAGGCTCTCTGATTTCCACCAGGATAAGCGCCTCGATTCTGTAAGTTAGTCGAAAGGGAGTCTCCCCAATGGTCGAGTGTGGTGTCTTCCTATAGGTCCATAGCACGCTATATAACTCCTCGACCCACCTCTTCTTGGCCTTACCCAATCTTCGTTTAAGGCCTCGTAGAACCACCATGTTCACAGCTTCAGCCTACCCGTTCATTTGCGAGTGCTCGAAAGAGGTGAAATTTTACTTTGTGCCCAGTTTGGCGATGAAGTCCTGGAAGTTTTTGTCAGTGAACTACATCCCATTGTCGGTGACGAGCGGCTGTGGTACTCCAAATCGGGCAAGTATGCTTCTCTTGTAAAAACAAAATATGTTATATGTCGTGATTTTGGCGAGGGCCTTAACCTCTATCCATTTTGTGAAATAGTTGACACCGAATATCAGATATTTGTTCTGGTACGACCTCATGGTGAAGAGCCCGAGGATATCCATCCCTCACCAAGGCTAGTAGTATCCTGCTCGTAAAGCCTTTGGGCGAGGGATCACCCTTCGAGGTGCTAGGCGTTGATTCTCTCACGGATCTATCTAAGTATGTGGGGGACTTTGGTATCCTCGACACACTTAATCAGAGGGATGGAGAATCCTCGTCTGTATATTTTATCCTCGATCAAGACATAAGAGCAAGCTTTGCGCCTGAATATGCTAGCCTCTTTTGAATTGAGGGGTAGTTCCCACGTGGTGGGGTATGTGTACATCGGGGTCATCCATCAGTCGTTGTCATTGATGGCGTTTATATCAATGGTCGCAGAGGGTCTCTCGATGCTTGGTTGAGATAGCACCTTCTAGATGACGAACTTGTTTCCACCCTTCTTCTTCGTGCTCGCGAGCTTCGACAAGATGTCTTCTCGGGTGTTGTGTTCGCAGGAAACATGTTGCACTTCTGTGGAATCAAAATTTTTAATCCTCTCTTTGACCAGGACGAAGTACTCAACGAGGTTGTCGTTTTTGGCTTGGTACTCTCCTCGTACCTGAGAGGCGACCAACTATGAATTGGTGAAGATCTTCACCTCCTTCACGCCCAAATCATTGGCTAAGCATAATCCCACGAGGAAGGCTTTGTACTCGGCCTGATTGTTCAAGGTCAATAAGGATAACACGAGGGAGACTTTGATCAGAATGCCTTCTTTGTTCTCCAGAACGTCCACGTAGATGGTCCACTTTGGGCTCCACTGGCCGGGGAGGCCTGTCGCGGCCATCTTTGCCATGAAATAAGCTAGCACTTGTGCTTTGAGAGCTTTACTTCCTTCGTATTGGAGGTCGAACTCTGACAGCTCCAACGACCATTTGAGCATCTTGCCCTCCATGTCGAGACGACCAAGTAGTTGTTTTATGGGTTGACCGGTTCGTACCACGATCGTGTGGGCTAGGATGTAATGTCTCAGTCTGCTCGCCGTGTTAATGAGGGTTAGAGAGACCTTATTGATTTGCTGGTATCTGAGCTCGAGGCCTTGCAGGGCCTTACTAGTGAAGTAAATTGGCTTTTCTCCTTCGGAGGTCTCACAAATGAGAGACACGTTGACTGCCTCTATTGCGACGGTAAGGTACAAGTATAAAGTCTCCCCGTCTTCTGGCCGCGAGAGCACTAGGGGTTGTGAGAGAACTTGTTTGAGATGGAGGAGGGCTTGCTCGCATTCCTCTATCCACTAAAACCCGACCTCCTTACACAGAAGTTTGAAAAATAGAAGCGCGTGTTGGGCAGACTTGGCTAGGAAGTGAGACAACAAGGAGAGCATCCCGTTCAAGGATTGGATCGACTTCTTCGAGCTCAGTGTTGGGAACTCGGAGAAAGCCCTACATTTGGCAGGGTTGGCCTCGATTCCTTATTCTGTTAGATAGAAACCGAGGAATTTTCCTTCTCAAACACCGAAGATGCACTTCTCTGGGTAAAAACCTCATCTGGCATCTCCTCGTCGTGTCGAAGACCCTTTTAAGGTGAAGGGTGTGGCCGGTTTCTTCTTAGGACTTCACGATCGTGTCATCCATGTAGACCTCAAGCATATCGCTGATCTCACCCCGGAAGACTTTGTCCATCATCCGTTGGTAAATAGCATCGACGTTTTTCAGTCCGAAGGGAATTACATTGTAGTAATAGTTTCCTGACTCGGTCATGAAAGCCGTGTATTGCTTGTCAGTTTTTGCCATGAGGATTTGGTTGTACCTCGAGTACGCGTTCATGAACGACAAATGTTTGAAACCTGCAGAATTGTCGACCAACTTATCGATGTTAGGTAAGGGATATGCATCTTTGAGTCATACCCTATTGAGATCGATATAGTCAACACACATACGCCACTTTCCATTAGATTAACAAGTACAACATTAGACGGACAGGTTGTGTACTGGGCTTCAAAAATAAAATTTGCCTTTAGGAGGTCTTTTACAACTAATTCAACAACCTCTTCTTTCTCAGGAGACTGCCTATTCCTACATTGTACTACGGCCATAGCAACCCGATCTATGGTAAGCTAATGGAAAGCGATGTTGGGTTTCAAACCAGGCAGCTCTGCAGCGCTCCAGGAAAACAAGTCAGCATTTTCCCTAAGGCATGCCTTAAGTTGCTTCCTCGCTAAGTCGGGGAGTCTCGTGTCGATCTTCACACGTTTGTCCGGGTCATCGTCGAGGAGGATGAGCTCGAAGTATCCACTTAGAATGGGGCACGTTGGATGGAGAGGCTCCTCGTTGTTCCCAGCTGTTGAAGACTGAATTGATGCAAGGCAATGACTTCTGCTCCTCAGACATGCCTGGCTTGCTGGCGGTCTTGGGTTTCAGGTTGATCAAGTTCATCCCCTTTGTTTTTACCTCAAATCATCTTTTAGCAGCCTTAATGTCTCCATGAAGAGTGACGACTTATCCCCTGACAGTGTAATATTTCATCTTTAGGTGGACCGTGGAGGATACGGTAGGTAGCTTGGCTAGAGTTGGTCTTCCTAGGATGCACTGGTATAAATATGGGAACTCTATGACCAGGAAACAGATCTTGACCTGCCTAGCTATTTTCTCGGTGTCAAAAGTGATGAGATGATCGACATAGCCCCATGGCTTAGTAGTTGTGCCATTTAAGCTCTGTAGGTCAGAGCCTACGTATGGTGTCAGATGACTCTCGCTGAGTTGGAGAATGGTGAACAAGTGAACATACATTATGTCAATGGAGCTCCCTTGGTCGAACAGGATGGGCGGGCGTCAAAGTTCGCCATCTGTGCCCTAACAAGCAAAGGAATGCTAGAGTTAAGGGCACCGTCCGACAGTTCCTCGAGGTAAAAGTTGATGGGATTTTATTTCCCCTAGAACCTGTCAAGGGTCGCGTTCTGGGCGGAGCTCGCCTCGATCAGCTCATTGAACTTTCTTTTCAACGACCCCACGGTGATCTAGTTGAATCCCCCGCCAGATATGACCATAGCGGAGGTCTCTCAAGTGCTGCTAGCAGAGTGGGGCATGTCAATCTTGTCATAGACGTAGAAGTCCTCATGCCGAGAGATGTAGAGGGCGACCTCTAAACCATTATTGTCAGAGGGAGGCGTCTCCTCCTCGACCTTCTTCGCCTCACGAACGTTCTGTCAGGGAGTGTCGCCCCTCCTGGTGTACTGCTTCAGACGTCCTTCCTTGATGAGGATTTCTATCGCATCCTTGAGGTGGAAGCAATCCTCAGTTACGTGCCTATGGCTCTTGTAGAACCGATAGTACTTGGACATGTCGACATTCGGCTTGGGGGTGTTGGCTTGGGAAAGAGGACCCCACCTTGCTAGAGTTCCGAGTTTACACTCTAAGCCAGGATACGCTCGCGGAGAGCGGTTAGCAGTGTGTACTCGGAGAAGTGGCCTGCTGGTTTGTGGTGCTCGCGGGAGCCCTAGGGTTTATCTTCTCTTCGTTTCTCCCCGCCACATCGGGAAGCCACAGATCCATCATGTGTGGCAATTTTGGAACCCTCCTGGTTCCATGAGTCGCGGGCCTTGTTAGCGGCCTCTCTCTCTTTGTACTGGATGTACACATGGGCTTTAAGGAGAAGGGAATTCAGCGAATGAGGCGTATGCCGCAACTGCAAAAACAACCGGAGGAAAGAAAAAAGAGTCGCCACCGAACGTTATTTATCCAGACGGAGGAAAGGAAATGATCGAAGAAAACCTCAAAAAGGGAAAGAACATGGTCATCGCAACTAAGTTCTGGGTTTGAGAGTCGATTATGCGAGAGGAAGGTATTAGCACCCCCTTAACGAGATCCACTCTTGTTGTTCTAATCAAAGGGCGTGTTTACCTAAAGCCTACTGCTAATGGAAACGAAAAGGGAAAAACAAAAAGGAGACTCAATAGAACTTCACCATGGATTTCAATAATTGATAATGCACATGAACATGTACCAACAATAATCAAGTGAACATACACCATGGATTTCAATAATTGATAATGCACATGAACATGTATCCATATTAATCATCATGAATATGCAACATCAACAAGCAAGAATCAACATGTAAACAAGTGTTCATCATGAACATGCTTCAAGAATACAAACAATTACATAATCAACAAATCATGCATAAAAAATTCGCATACGTACTGCAAATGGAGGTTAAACAACTCAAGAAAATTCCACAAATATCAAATATATCAAGCCATGGAAGTTACATGTGGAAAGGAATCAAAATAAGCTCAAAAACAAGCAAAAAACACATTTTACAGCAGGTGTAATAGATCAATACATGTCTGTTAATCGATTAACAGTTGCCCAGAAGCTGAAAATAGCGTTGTAAAAAGGTGTAACAGATTAACACATAGCTGTTAATCAATTAACAGTTGTCCAAAAGCTGAAAATAGCGTTGTGAAAGGGTGTAATCGATTAACACATATATGTTAATCGATTACACCTGCTGTAAAAGCAGAAAATCAATTTTCATAAGCACTTTTTCATCATTAATTCAAGGTTCAAATGCAACATGTAATAGCATGCAATTGTGTATGAAAATTACATCAAATAGCAACAAACAAACACCAATTGCATCAATCAAACAACAAGATCAACAATTAAATCAAATAATGGATCAATTCATATAAAAATTAATGTATCTACATTGTGAAAGTTGTAAATAATCTACAACAAGCTTAGATCTAGGAATTACCAACCTACAAAGTGGAGAATTGCTTTAGTAAGTGTTGAAATGGAATTTGACAGATCAAGCACAAAAAAATCCAAGATCTAATGAACTTCTAGCAAGAAAAGTTGAAGATCAAAGCAATATCCCAAAATAATCCAAAATCTCTTCAAGAAGTGATTCTAAAACTTGATCAATTTCCAAATAAGCTTCGAATTCAGAATTGAACAATGGATGATTATATAATGGAGGTTTAGCTCAAGATTTCACAAATTGCAATGTATAATTTGTGAAGCTTTTTTTGTTATGGAGCTTCAGTGAAGGTTGAAGATGAAAATGGAGACTGAAAAAGTGAAAGAATTGCGAGAATTGGGATGTGAAGAGTAGAAAAATCAGAAAAATGAGTGAAGTTATGTGAGGTTTGGAGAAACTTTTCTTAAATAAACTCTAAGTTTGGAGTGTAAATGAGGTTAAGAGTGTGGGTTTGAGTGAGGGTTATCATTAAGAATGGAATTAGGAGTGGAATTGTTTGGAGTTTTTGAGGGAAGATGAAATTAATTGGAAAATGAATCAAAATTTGGAAGCATTTTAGATCCTTCTACTGATGCAAATGTGAATCCAAGTGATCAAAATAAGATTTGAACTGCTGCAATCCTGAAAATTGAAATTTCTGGGTAAAATTTCCTCGTGTTAATCGATTAACCATTTGTAAGCCAAAACGTGTTAATCGATTAACACATCAAAATTTTGAATTTTGGCGCTTTTTAGAGGGAAACTTGGAAAATCACATGTTGCCACTTGTTCTGAACCATGTTCTGCCGCTGAAACATGTCATTTGATATTACAATTGAATCATGCCTAAAATAAGCTGTAAATTCCCTTTTGCACTCAAAATACCTTGCTGGAAAAATATGGTCAAATACGAAACCACTGTGCAAATTAAATGTTGGAGCCTCTGATGCTTGCTGCTTGAAAACTTGAAATAAAAAGAAGTCTTGAGCCATAAAAACAAAGTGATCCCATGTCTCAAGCATTCAATTCAATGTATGATTGATTATTATGACCTAATGAAAATGCAAACGAATGCGAAGCGAAAGCTGGTTAGGGTTAGAAATGAGAGGGAAATTTTTGGGGTGGTACAACTGCCCCTATTCAATTAGCTTAAACCTGAAGGTGGGAAAGCAACGACTTTCAAACATTTGAGAGGCCAAGAACCATTGAACTTTGAACTACTGGGAATTATCAGATTTGACTTTTGAGGAAGAGAAAACTTTGACTTCTCACCATCTTCAAACTGACTAATAATATTCCATCATCTTAAGCTGCTGGGAATGAGGAATCCGCCTACACTGCTGGGGATAAGAAAATCCTCATAAAGAACCCTTCTCCACTGAGGGATGATTCTCTTCTTGGGAAAGAATATAACTTATAATACCCTGTTGGGAAAAGATACCTCATATCACCTTGCTGAGGAAGAGAAACCCCATACTAGAAACAACCTTGGCGCTTCACGCTTCTGCTGATCAAATGCATATTGGTTATCATAAGCGAAAAATGGTTCCTTTAACTCTCAAATTGTCTCAAACCACAAAGTTTATTAGAAAAAATCATCTCAAGATGATTTTATAGAAAACCTTGCATTCAAAATGCCCTAGTGTCTTCAAACTGTTGGAGAGATTTATCGGATCTCGACGTAACTTCCCCCGACTGCATAATCTATGAAGGAATTTGCCTCGAGAGGATTCATAAAGAACCTTGTATCATAATGACTTGAGATATATTCCCCTACATTCTGAACCTTGAAGAGGTGCTTCTAGTTAACTATCTTTTAGAGAGGATAACTTCCCGTGCTCTTGAGGTGCCTTGCCTCGATACGAGCCTTGAAGTGACTTTGCCCCTGACTGACTAATCTGTGAGAGAATTCCCTAGACTAACTGCTCTTGGAGAGATTTTTCAAATCTTGACGTGACTGCCCCAGATTGGCTAAATTTTGGAGAGATCTCTCGATGTGACTGCCCCAAGTTGGCTACATCTTAACATGACTTACTAGGAAAATTCACACTCAACAGAGTCTCCTGGAAACATGCCCCTTGACATGAATGTCCTTCAGAATTTTCAAGCATTTTCTTTTGGGAGGATCAAGCTTCTCAACTGATGTCCATCATTTAAGCTTCCTTAATGTCAAACACATGTATGCAGGCATAAAATGCTTATTCTGAAAATGATAATTCTAATGCAACACATATGTTCATCTTAAAGTTTTTATTGCAAACATGTTGTCGAACCCTGTGAATGAATCACTAGTTACGACATTGATATTTTTTTTAATGGAAGATAGTGCGCACATGCAATACCAATAAAAATCTTATTAGCACAACCCATGGGAGTCAGGAACGTTATCCTATTGAAGTACGCCTTCAGAATAAACCCTGCTTCAATTAGGATTTTTGAGGATTGTAGCGTGGCTTGGTGCATGGTTTTAGAAAAAAGGATTTATGGCTCAAAATTTTGATTGTGCCCACCCACTATTCTTCATGTTCTCCAGTTCTACGTCCAACTAACTTGATGCAAGCGCTTACCTTTCAAAAGGTTATTGAATGATAGAATTTAAGGAACCCACAAGGTTTTCGGAGCGACGGTCACCCCTTTTGTCTTTGATGTTTTGTGGTCACATAAATTATTCTTTATCGAGGATTTTTCTTTTGTAATCCTTTTCGCTTTTTGCATTTTCATTCTTGTACTTTTGATTTTCCTGATTTTTTCCTGGACTGATTTTTTAATTTTGAATGTCCAGCGGGATGCCCTAACTTTTGCCTAAGTCATTTTCTTTCAAGCTTTTGACTTAGCGGGCTTTCTTTTTCTTTTTCTTGAACAAATCGTGTGACATTGGCTGTCTTGATTTCTATGAAAGGGTTGTGACTGCCTCATTCCTTGGTTGATGATGGATAACCATTGTGGTTTCACGTCTTCTGACCTCATGATGATTGAGGAATAAAAGGTAATGGATCCTTAGACGTGTATTCCTTTTGAAATTTGAACGTGTGGTCAAATTAACTGACAACTACCCTGCCCATGGGTTGAATATGAGGGTTTTTCATACGAAAAGAAATTCTTACTTTAATGATAAAAGGGGTTGATGAGGGTCTATCTCCCTTATATCTCCGGTGTTCGGGGATTTGAAACAATGCATGTACATCATCAATAAGGTTTTATCCAAAAGCATACAACCAGAGATTTTTGCGTTTTCACTTTGTCATCCTCCCTCCAAGAGTTTAAGCAAGAAAGTTGGTATTGCAGTGCATAGAAATATTTATATAAGAATATAAATAGAATACTTCAAGAAAAACATACTCGTTGCATTAAGATAATCATTAAAAAAACAAGCAAGTTTTTACATGCAGATAAAGCATTAACAAACAAGGAAAAACTATAAATAAAAATACAATAAAGAAGATGAAGATTACCATTGTTGAGGAGGCCTGACTCCGTCTGGACTTATTACTTTTGACGACGTCTTTGCAATCTGTCTGAGTGCTCACTCGAGAAAGGAGGTTTCAATTGATGTGCAGACCGTCTGCAGTGAATGTGATGACCTCTGAGTCAACCAGGTATTGCACCTTGTGTTTGAACACATTACAATCTTCAATTGAATGACCCAGTGTTTCCGAGTGATACTCACATCTAGCATCCATGTCATAACCAGGAGGAATAAGGTATGTAATTGGTTTATCCTCTCTTAGTTGAATCAGAGAACCTTTGAGCATACAAGCAAGCAGCTGACTATGAGAAATAGGAATTAGATCGAACCTTCTCTCAGGCCTTCTTGATCTTTGTTGTCTCTGTTGATAGTTCTGATGTTGAGGAGCATAGGGTTGTTGGTACTGAATGGGTTGCTGAGAAGTTGGAATATATACAACTCTATTTTCTCCTTCATTCCTCTTGGAGAACCCAACATAAGGCTTCTTTGCATCTTCAGAGGAACTATCAGCAGCTTAAATCTTTCCCATTTTGATACCACTTTCGACTCTTTCTCCAACCCTTACCAAATCTAAGAAACCGACGGAAGTACTACCAACCAACCTGTCATAGTAGGGACCTTGAAAAGTGCTCATGAACATGTCCACAAGCTCTCTTTTCGTCATAGGAGGTTGAACTCAGGAAGCTAATTCACGCCATCTTTAGGCATACTCTTTGAAGCTTTCGTTTTTTCCTTGTGCAAGTCTCTACAGCTGAGTCTTGTTAGGAGCCATGTATGTGTTGTACTGGTAGTGCTTGACAAATTCCTCAATAAGTTCCCACCAACTGCAGATATGAGTCGTCTCTAGTTACATATACCACTCTAAGGATGCCTCAGCTACGCTGTTCTGAAAGAAGTGTATCAGCAGCTTCTCATCATCCGAATATGCATAAATTTTTCTGAAATAGGCTCTAATGTGCGTCTTAGGACAGATGGTTCCATTGTACTTATCAAAAATAGGCACCCTGAACTTTGGAGGGATCCTCACACTTGGGACCAAACCCAAGTCATCCATCTCCATACCCAAAATACTTTAGGATCTCAAAAGCCTTCATTCTCTCCTCGAGCATACGAAACTTCTTTTCTGCCTCGGTAGGAAAACCCATCTCAACATCGAAAAATTGTTCATCCTGATTTTCCACCTTCAGGCGAGGAACAAGAATCTCAGTAGCCCTTTTCCTTGATTAACCTATAGGAGGGGGTGGTGAAAGATCAGTACGTGGAGGATTCAAACCTCCTCCCAAAGGATTACCACTAACAAAATTCCCATTGACAACCTCTGGGATAACAACAACAGGACTATGGATAAGCACCCTTAATTCCTCTTGACGCTGAGCCATACCTTGCATCACCTCCATAAAGTTTCCCATATGAGTTCTAACTTCCAGCAGTTCTGATTGTACCATATCCATGATTTGCCTCTAGTTGCTTTGAGTTGCATAATGGTGAGAAGTCAGGTTTTCAGTTCTGAAGAGATGACCAAGTTAGACTAAGAATTCCCATCCTCGAATACCTTTTATGAATGCATGTATGCATGAGCGTATGAAAATTCCATGTTCGATTATTTCCAAGGAATCTTCCTACTTTGATTCAAGTTTTCCACATAAGAACCACAAGAAATAGATGGACAGCTCGACTACGAGACCCAAAGTTAAGATCCTTGGAAATAAAAGAACATGTATGTAAGAATGCATACATGTTATGATGATATGGATGCAGAGACACGGGATCAAGACTTCCAAAAACTCTGAATAATTGTTGTGTTGATGATGGCATAAGTTCAAAGGTCTTCTCTGACGAGAATACCAGAATACCAAGTTCAAAAGTCCATACTGAGAAGAAAACCAAAAAACCAGGTAGGTTGAAGGTCACGATTTCCTACAAAACTCATCCCCTCTCACATGTGGGTTCTAGTATTGGACAAGGCACCCTAGTAGGTCCTCAGTCTCACGGGCTCTCTGTAGCACCCCAAAATTTTCCCATCATTTTTCTTTTATCGTGGCTTATTGTTTTATATCATTTTGCATTGACATTTTCACATAGCATTAATCTTAGACATGGGATCAAGGTATCTTATCCAAAAATCAAGAGAAGAGCTTCATCTTCAAAGCTCAATCAAGAATTCATGCTCAAAATTATGGCAATATCAAGTCACAAGGTCTTCGTCATCATCAAGATGTGTCATTACACTCCTTGAATCAAGAACACAACCATTGATTCTCCTCCTCGTTTCTCATAGATAACTGATTAGGGTTTTGGTTCAAAGGAGATTTGTGTCTAGTTCTTTGGGCAATACATAACTCTAAATTTTAACACACATCTTGAGGGTCCTCTGCAAGGATTATCTGTCATCACAAGCCATCACAAGAGCCTCAGTCAGTGGAAATGGTCGTAGGATTTCATCTGGTCAACCAAAGTCAACTACGGTTCAATAAAGTCAAAATCTTGGATCTCAAGGTTAATTAAAGGCATGATAGTAGTTTTCAAGTGATTTCGTGTGTTTGGAACAAGAAGAATCAAGGAGAAACATAAAATCAAGAGTTTGACAAAATTAGGGCTTTGATGGAAAATTTTCTGTGTAGAAAACCATAATTCTAGCCATTTTGCAACTTCCAAAACTTTCTCATTTTTTTATCCAATGAAGGAAAACATGCTATCAAATTAAAGAGGAAGTCATGAACTACAAATTTATGGAAGGAGGAATGTCCAAAAGATTCATGGTTTGGGAGATATGATAAGCTAAAGTTGGAAAATTGGAGATTTTGACATTTCAATACTTAGAATTTGTAGTATAGAAAATCATCTTGAAGTACCAACTTTCAAGCCCATCTTTCATAATGATACAAGCTTCGGTGGAATTTTCCTAAAATATGAGAGTTGTAGAGCATCCTCCAAGTGTTCCTTTAAGTACTAGATCATCTCCATTAGATATGTAGAGCTCAAGTTATGATGCTCCCAAGTTGGGATTTCAAAGATGTCAAGTTTGGCAAGTGGCTAGGCAGATTTTTGGACCAAACTTCCAAGGCATTTTTCAATGAGTTCTTGATCTCAAATGAATTTTCCCATAATATGAAAGTTGAAGATCATTCTTCAAGCTTTCTATCCATTACCAGAACCTTTATATTGAATCAAAACTCTTCAATTCACATGGCTTCAAAGTTGAGGTTTCAATGATGTGAAAAGTCCATGACTTAGAATTTTTCTAAGTCACCTTGGGAAGATTTTGAGGCATGACTTTTAAACCATTCTTTCATGATCATACAAGGCTTATTTCAAGTTGCCGTCAACATGAAAATTGTTCACCATAGTCTTGGCTTTGCATTGATCACAAGAACTCTTGTTTTGCATCCAAAATCACAAAGATATAATCAAAGAAAGTATGGTGTTTGAACATGATTTCAAGGGCATAACTTGCCACGATTTCTTGGCATGATTTTCATGTAGTCTTTCAGCATGATTTCACTTCATTCCTTGTGCATCAAACCTCACTTTTTGTGTCACAAATCTTACCTAAAGCAAACCAACATTCCTTGTACTAACCATGCATACTTTTTTCATGTTTTGCCATTTCAAGTTAGATTCCAAGAACTTGTGCAACAAGAATTCCACTACACTCTCCATTCTGATTTCTTCCTCTCACCATAAGGACAACCTGAGTCACCACCATGCACCTCACATGGGATCAAACTCGTGCCATGCGCATCATCCACCATTCATCTTCATTTTTTCCAAAATCACAATCCATTCATTTTAAAGCTTGGTAAAGGTTTTTAACCACACTATAATCTCAATATAAAAGCCTCTAAACCCTAATGAGAAGGGCAGCCAACCTCACTTGTGTGAAAATCAGAACCAAGGAAGCTCTTTCTCTCTCAATTTTTTTCTAGTTTTGAACCTCACATTTCTCTAAAAGTTTTCATCTTTATTTTCCTTATTCATCATCCTCAAGGTTCTAAGGAGCTTGGACACGGGATTTTTGAGGTGGTTTGAGCAAGAACAAGGCGCAGTGGACACCCTCCACTAGGTATTTTTCTCTCCAACTCTTTTCTCTCATTCTAGAAGCTTTCTAGGCTCATTACTGGTTGCATCTGAAACCCTACACATTGTAGGCCATGTTTGCATTGATCTTGTGTTGGTTTGAGTAAGTTGAAGAAATCACGTGTTTTTTCATGTCATGTTTTCATGATGCTAGAGTTCTTAGAAATGAAATGGATGTCATATTTGGGTTCAGCGTGAAATTTCCTTGAGAATGATGTAAGTTTGGTTGAGTTCTATTTCAGTTTTCGGTTTGCTCTGGTGAGGCTCACCGGGGAAGACTACTGGAGCTAGGGCTCCAACGTCTGAGGTGCTAAGTTGAGGTGTTTGGTGATTTGGCAGTTGACCTGCCTGTGTGACGCGTTAAAAGGTGAGGTGGCATGCCACCTTCTTTAATGATACGCAACGTTTCACTTAATCTCAGAGTTTTGGCTTGATTCTGGGTTGGGCCTGACACGTTTTGATATTTACACCACCCTCATTTGGGCCCATATGCGTGTTCAACTAGAAATCAGTTCATTCTGGATTTATTAATTCACCCCTTGGCTTATTTTCTTCATTTTATTTTATTTTGTCATATTTTCTTTTTGATTTTATTTATAATAGTTAAAACCTTTTTAAAAATACACAAAAATATTTCTCAGATGCTTTGACATGTAAATTTATTTTTCACTTTTTATTTTAATATTTTATTTTGATTTAATTGTGTAGTGTGTGCTATTTGACCTAGTTTTGAAATATGGATCTAATTCTTGATCTTTACTTTTGACTCCTGGTCCAATTTTTCACATACAATTAGGCACATATATGTAGGGTACTTAGGTGCTAGTTTGATGTCTTGATGATCACCTTTTGCTTGATTTTCATTTGGCTTTATTTGACCCTCGTTTCTTGCTCGATTAATTACTTGCTTTGTCTTGTTTGATTCATTTGATGATGCTCTCTTGCAATTCTTGTTGTGACACTTCGCCATATGATTCATAGCATACATGACTTAAGTTTGAGCATTTTTTTAGATTTTATTTTCTCTTGTTTCTATTTTTCAATGAAGCATTAAAGTGTTCTTGTTTTAACTATGAACTTGTGTATGTCTTGCCATGATATTTTGAATTTAATGCTTGGTTGACTCAATGGTTGTTTGATGATCTTTATTGGATTTTCTCAACATGTCTTAGGTGCTGGTTTCATTGAGTTGAGGTCCATTGTATGTTCCTTTTGTTTCATTTGCCTTGCATGACCTTATACTTCTCACATCAGCAACTTGAGTTTGTGTTTGCTTAACTTTGATATTTCAATTTTTGTTTGGCCCATCTTGATTTTGATTAGGGATTGAAATGTAAACATGATACATCCTATTTGAGTTTGTTTCTAATCATGATGGTTTGGTGTTTGATTGTGTATGCTTGAGTGTCTCCTATCTTCGATTGACTTTGATGTTTGTGTTTATTCTTGAGGCATGTTTTGAGATCAACCTTTGATGATTCCCTTGTGTGTTTATGGATGAACTCTTGCCTTGATAAACATGTTGTTGTTGCTTCCCCAATTTGATTTCATACCCTAATCTCACATGCTTGTTTATTTGAAGTGTGTCTTGCTTGAGATAATTTTTGTTTGTTTGGATATTGATGAGATGCATGCTTGACACTATCTATGTTTCTTGCTTTGATCTTTGAATAGAGTTGACATGATATGTTGTTACTATTGCCCTACCTTGTTTTCCATCTCATTTGACTTCATCCTACTTTGTTTGATGATTGATGATATCTATTGTTGGACTTTGAGTCACTTGTGTGTGTTTGGGAACTTTGTTTTAACCTCTAACCTTTGAGTGTGGATTGATATGTATGCATTCTTGTTTCACTTTAACATGATGTTGATGTGTGCCTTGTGTGATTAAGACCAATGCTTCCTTGTGTGTTTGCTTTTCCTTTTGAGTTGAACTTCCATGAGTGCTTACTTGGTGTTGTTTCTTCTTCTTCATCTCTCCTTCTTCTTTCTTCTCTTTCTTTTCTTGGGACTTGTTTAAGTCTTGAGTTTGTTTTCATTTATGATTGATTAGTATGGTGTTTACTTGTGCTTGCTCACATGATCCCTTAGGATTCCTAGCCTCACTTGATTTAAGATTAAGGTGGGGGTAGGAGAGACATTAAGCTTTTAATCCTTTGCATGATTGCAATTAGGATAGTCCCTTCTTGACCTCAACTCTAGGTCCATCATTTGTATGATAACATTAGGTAGACTTCCCTTTTATCCTAACCTTAGGACCATTTTGTATGATAACATTAGGGTTTTCAATTTCCGTTTAGTGGTTTCTTTTGTGTCTTCTCTTCTCATCTCAAAAAACTCTAAGACACTTAATAAAGATGATGAATATTGTGCGCCACGAGCCTTCAGTATATGGGAAATGATGAGTGAGGGGTTTCTCCTCACTTGTCTAGAGTGTTTAGTGTATGCCCTTTGGGCGATATGTGACGCATTTGCTCTTATGTCGTAGTCTTTAGTGCAACGTGAATCTCAAACAGATTCAATTCATTTCTCTAAAACTCTTAAACCAAATTCAAACTTTTTTATCCTTTGGGATTTGTTCAAAAGTCATTTTCAGAAAAGAGTATGTTACCTTTCTGGTCTACCACAAACATACATCGACCCTAACTGCTAGAATGGGAACTTGACGTCGCTCATAAAAAACACTTAACCAACCAGAGGTCTAGTTTTCCCGAACTACGTTTGCTCTGATTTTTCATACCAAATGAGGATACGTAGGCACAAGACGGCGATGTCTTGATGAGCAACCTTCCCCCCCATCACCCGTAGTTTTTCAAACTACGTTGACTCTGACTTTCCCATTGCACGAGGGAATACATAGGCATAGGTTGGCGATGTCCTATCGAGTCTCCTTTTTCGTTTCCCTTTCCCCGTTTAGCAGTAACTTTTAGATAACACAGCTTTTGATTAGACAACAAGCGTGGATCCCGTTGAGTACAACGAACGTGAGGGGTGCTCATACCTTCCCCTTGCGTAATCGACTCCCGAACCTAAGATTTGGTTGTGATGACCTTGTCTTATCCTTTATTTTAGGTTTTATTTGATCATTTCCTTTCGCTCTCTTTGGGATAAATAACGTTCGGTGGCGACTCTTCTGTTTGTTTTCGCCGATTGTTTTTTCACAGTTGCGACACTCTCAGGTCGAGAAATGATAATACGTTTACCGTTTCGTGTTTTCCATTATCACAAATCAAGGAGATCTTAACTGATTTCCCATGAAAGGTCTCCAAAGTCGTAAGCTTTCTAAGTCAACACCCTATCATCTGCACCAAACGTGCATGATAGGATATCTCCAAATGAAACATCGTCTGAATGCGGGTCTCGTATGTGTCAACCAAACATAACCATACGCTACACTGTCCACACGACTATCCACTATAATCCTAAGTGTGTACTCGAGCCTGGGTGGTAGGCTTATCTCTCACAGAACCAACCCAACCAACAACACAACAATAACAGAATAGTATGATAACAGTAATCAAATGCAATAAAATGCAAGTAATATACAACATATAATGCACATAAAAGCATAAAGATAAACACCCAAAGAAAAGAAACAGACAAGCGCTAGGATTGACTCTCATAGGGAACCAGAGTCCCCAGTTGTCACAACTGCAAAAACAACCAGCAGAGTCCCCAGTTACCGCAACTGCAAAAACAACCGGCAGAAAGACGGAAGAGTCACCACCAAACGTTATTTATCCCGACGGGGGAAAGAAAAAGATCGAAGAAGACCTCAAAAAGGTAAAGAACATAGTCATCGCAACCAAGTTTCGGGTTTAAGAGTCAGTTACGCAAGAGGAAGGTATTAGCACCCCCTCGCGTCCGTTCTACTCAATGAGATCCACTCTTGTTGTTCTAATCAAAAGATGTATTTATCTAAAGCCTACTGCTAACGGAAACAAAAAGGGAAAAAAAGAAGACTCGATAGGACTTCTTCGTACTAGGCCAACATATTCCCTCGTGAAATGGAAAAGTCAGAGTCATCATAGTTCGGAGGACTATGGGTGAAAAGGGAAGGTTGCTCGCCAAGACTTCGCCGTCTTGTGCCTACGTATCCTCATTCAGATGGGAATGAAGAAATCATAGTGTTCGTAGTTCGTGGGACTAATTGTTAAGTGTTTTTATGGGTGATGCTAAGTTCGCGATCTAGAAGTTAGGGTCGATACCTGTTTGCGGTAGAACGGAGATAACATGCCCCTTCTGAAAAAGGTTGACAGACAATCCCGAAGGATAAAAAGATTTGCAGTTTGTTCAAAAGTTTTAATAGAAGTGAATTGATTTTGTTTGATATTCGTATTTCACTAAAGTCTATGACATAGAAGCGAATGCGTCGCAAGAATGCCCCGAAACGGGATGTATGCTAAACACTCTAGAAGAAGTAAGGAGAGACTCCCCACTCATCATTTCCCATATACTTAAGGCTCGTGGTGCACAATACTCATTGTATTTATAAAGTGTTTTGATTTTGTTTTGAGAAAGAGGAGAGACTCAAAGGGCAAAAGAAAATCTAGGAGAAACTCATCTGGATGTTGTCATGCAATATGGCCATAAGGTTAAGGATGAGAAAGGAATTTCTATCCTAATGTTAGCATGCAAAGATGGACCTAAGGTTGAGGTCAAGAAGGGACTACCCTAATGTTATCATGCATGGATTAACACCTAATGTCCATCCTACTCCATGCTTAATAAAAAACTAAGTTGGACTAAGAAGCCTAAGGGAACATGGAAGAGCAAGCAAAGCAAGCTAAAAGAAGGGACAAGCAGCAGCATACAACAACGCTTAAAATAAGATAGCAGTGCATTTACAACAACATTTAACAACATTATGACAACAACTTACAACGCAAGAACATGACAATGGTGTATGCATCAGCTACATTAACATGAACACACATCATGTATTCCACAAGGTTGCACAAGTATCATAAGCACACGTCAAGAATTTAAGCAATCATGAACATGTGTTGCGCAAGATTAAGCAAAGTGTATGAACATGTGACAAAGGAATAATCAACTATGATGAACATGTACCAACAATAATCAAGTGAACATACACCATGGATTTCAACAATTGATAATGCACATGAAGATGTATCCACATTAATCATCATGAATATGCAACATCAACAAGAAATAATCAACATGTAAACAAGTGTGCATCATAAACATGCTTCAAGAATACAAACAATTACATAATCAACAAATCGTGCATCGAAAATTGACATACGTACTACAAACGGAGGTTAAACAACTCAAGAAAATTCCACAAGTATCAAATATATCAAGCCATGGAAGTTACATGTGGAAAGGTATCAAAATAAGTTTAAAAACAAGCAAAAAACACATTTTACAGTAGGTGTAATCAATTAACACCTGTCTGTTAATCGATTAACATCTGTCCAGAAGCTGAAAATAACATTGTAAAAAGGTGTAGCAGATTAACACATAGCTATTAATCGATTAACAGTTGTCCAGAAGCTGAAAATAGCATTGTGAAAGGGTTTAATCGATTAACACATATAGGTTAATTGATTACACGTGATGTAAAAGCAGAAAAACAATTTTCTTAAGCACTTTTTCATCATTAATTCAAGGTTCAAATGCAACATGTAATAGCATGTAATTATGCACAAAAATTACATCAAATAGCAACAATCAAACACCAATTGCATCAATCAAACAACAAGATCAACAATTAAATCAAACAATGGATCAATTCACATCAAAAATCAATAGATCTACATTATGAAAGTTGTAAATAAGCTAGAACAAGCTTGGATCTAAGAATTACCAACCTACAAAGCATAGAATTACTTTGGTAAGTGTTGCAAATGAAATTTGGCATATCAAGAACAAAAATCCAAGATTCAATGAACTTCTAGCAAGAAAAGTTGAAGATCAAAGCAAGTATCGAAAAATTATCCAAAAGTTGTTCAAGAAGTGATTCAAAAACTTGATCAAGATCCAAATAAGCTTCAAATTTAGAATTGATTAATGGATGATGATGTAATGGAGGTTTAGCTCAAGAACTCACAAATTGCAATGTGCAATTTGTGAAACTTTTTAGTTATGGAGCTTTAGTGAAGGTTGAAGATAAAAATGGAGAGTGAAAAAGTGACAGAGAATTGAGAGAATTGGGATGTGAAGAGTTTAAAAAAATGAATGAAGTTATGTGAGGTTTAGAGCAAATTTTTTGAAATAAGCTATAGGTTTGGAGTGTAAAAGAGGTTAGGAGTGTGGGTTTGAGTGAGAGTTAGCATTAATAATGGAATTAGGAGTGGAATTGTTTGAATTTTTGGAGGGAAGATGATATTAATTTGAAAATGAATCAAAATTTAGAAGCATTCTAGATCTTTCTATTGATGCAAATGTGAACCCAAGTGATCAAAATGAGATTTGAACTGCTGCAGTGCTGAAAATTAAAATTTATGTGCAAAAATTTCTCGTGTTAATCGATTCACCATTTGCAAGGAAAAATGTGTTAATCGATTAACACATCAAAATTTTGAATTTTGGCGCTTTTTAGAGGAAAACTTGGAAAATCACCTATTGCCACTTGTTCCGAGCCCTGTTCTGCCTCTGAAACTTATCATTTGATATTGCAACTGAATCATGCTTGAAATAAGCTGTGAATTCCCTTTCGCACTAAAAATACCTTGCTGGAAAAATATGGTCTGGTACCAAACCATTGAGCAAAATAAATGTTGGATCCTCTGATGCTTGCTGCTTGAAAACTTGAAATAAAAAGAAGTCTTGAGCCATAAAAACAAAGTGATCACATGTCTCAAGCACTAAATTCAATGCATGATTAAATTTTATGACCTAATGAAAATGAAAATGAATGCGAAGCGAAAGTCAATTAGGGTTAGAAACGAGAGGGCAAAATTTTGGATGCTACAGCGTCTCAATGCCCACTGCTTTGGCAAAGTCGCTGCGGGGACGTAGCCCTTGCTCGAGCAAATATCTTTTCATCCGGTCAGTCGTGGGGACCTGAACAGCCTCTCGATTGAATCTCTCTATATAGTCGCGGAGATATTCGTCTTTCCTCTGAATAATGGCCTCGAGCGACGCCTCAGATTTCAGGTGTCGACGGGAGGTGGTGAAGTGCCTGGTGAACTGTGTCTTCAGGTCCTTCCAAGAGGTGATGGATTCGGGTTCGAGGATCTTATACCACGTCGGCTCCCTTTCTTAGATTCGTGGGAAAGATCCGACACTTGATGGCTCCCCAGACGTTGTGGTAGTCAAGCATAACATCGATGTTCTCGATGTGGTCGTCAGGGTCCGTCGTGTCGTCGTAGGTCTCCAGACTCGATTGTTTTTACATTTCAATGGGGATGGGGGCCTCCATAATAGCATGGGATAGAGGACCACGGGGGTCGTCTTCGTCACTCCTGACTGGTGAGCGCGACGAGGAGCGGTCGTGATGGGGGATGCTATCGTGGCGCGACGAGTTCCTTGGTCGACCCTTTAGATTCTCTGGATGCTGGTCGGCTTTGTTCCTTTAAGGAGCCGGGAAGCGTCGTTTCTTTCGGAGAGGAGTGTGATCCTGCTTCTGGGTGATCGCGGCTTGTGGCCTCTCCAGCTACAGCCTACATCCGAGTTGTCGTAGTGAGGGGCTTCGAGACTCGTCCCAGTGGTCTCTTAGCGGGGGAGAGTGAGGACGAATTTCTCATTGCCGCGGGGACGGGCTACGAGAAATTAGTCACCGATGTCTCTGTGAGGGAGAGCGTGACTTTCGCTCTTTCTCTAGCATCCTGATGTGTTCGTTCTGCTGGAAAATCATCAGGTTCGTCTGGTTGACTGCCGCGAACAAGGCCACCGTGGTAGGACTGACGTTGGGCGGCACAAAAATTGGTTGAAAAACCGTTGGATTCTCGAAACATTGGGCGGCATTGTAAGTCGCGTCATCAGGGAAGGTAGAGGCGGTGTGCCCATCCCTAGGGTCACCTTCTTCAACAACAGGCATCACGTTGTTGTCGTGGTCGTCACCGTCGGCGAAGGTGGTGAAGAAAATTTCGTGGACGTTTTCGTCAGTGTGTTGACTACCCATGATTGAAGGAGGTGAAGGATTGCTTTGGTCCTTTTATTTCGGAAAAAGAAAAGACGGGGAAACAAAAGGTTCCCACAGACGGCGCCACTATGATCTTACAAGATCAGAAAGGGGATCAACAGTCAACAACAAGTCGTGAGCTCCAAGTTCGTCAGCGGTGGAGAAGAGGAGGAGGGTGTTCCTGCAAGAAGCTCTGATGTTAAGGTAAGGAATGGAGCAAATAAATAGCAAGTACAGAAAAGTGGATATGAGTTAGAATACCTGACCCTCTTATGGAGGAAGGTATTTATAACGTGCCTCCAGCGCTGGGCCAATGGTCATCTGCTTTAGGCTGGATTGCAAGGCCCAGAACAGATGACTGCCATGATCCTACGTGGCGGTAGAGAAGACCCGCGCTTGGTCTTAGTCTTGGATCAACTGCCCCACGAACTCCGGGGAGTGGAAGACCAGCTCTTTTGGACATGGGTAGTTGGCTGATGACGTATTTCCGCGTGGAGAGCACGTGGAGAGCGTGTGCGGTGCGTGGCCCCCAACAGCTATGCAAGCTTGGGCCTTTGTGTTGGGCCCTCTCCAACGTAATGTTGGGTTGGGTCATTCTCGACGGTGGGCCAACCATAGGCCCAATCCAGAACACTTATCTTTAACTGATTTGCACATTAAAGTGCTAACCATATTGATCCATCCCACGACATCATAAGGAATAGAGGATTTTTCTATGAATTTTCATGCAGCTTTTAACTTTAAAAACTGAAACCAATAAAATCTTAACATTCATGAATTATTTATAATATAAAAAAAATACACAGACGAAAATAGAAAAACACACAAAAACTTTTAAGAATTAATTAACTATTATATATATATATATATATATATATATATATATATATATATATATATATATATATATATATATATATATATATATATATATATATATATATATATATATATATATATATATATATATATATATATATATATATATATATATATATATATATATATATATATATATATATATATATATGGTACTGGCTTTGACTTTTTTCGTAATTTTGTAATTTTGAATACCTGTAGTTATTGTGCAAACTAGTCTCTTAAAAACCGGAAATTGATTAAATTATTTAGTGCCTATATATTTGCAAGCCAATTCAGTTAATTTTTCTTCTGCAACTGATTATAAAAGTTTCTACTTGATTAAATTAATTGATCGATGATTATATTATATTATGCACAAATGATAGCTTTTAAAAAGAGCAAACTGGATTTATCAAAGATAACTAAATTGACTAGCAATATGCTAGGAAATGGAAGAAGAAAAAAAAATTGAAATGAATATATATTATAATACTACCTGTATCTCGTGTAGTTGCTTTCGTGCACCATGATATATTGATTCGTTTCTTCCATATCTATCTCCTCATTCTCTTTGTTGCGTTTCTTTTCGGTGATTGAAACATGGAATGTATTGCATCCAATCCAATAGCATCAATTAAACTGTCCCTACACACCTTTTTCAATTTATATACTAATTCTTCTGGCCTTTCATTCTAAAGTCTAAACCCACCATCACCAATTATTCCTAGTGGAAAGATGATTTTGTGATTTGGAGTAGGAGAGTAAGACTTGGATTTTAATGATAAAAGGTCTTACTGGCTGTATATCTTATCATCAAGTATTTATCAGTTATTGCTTATTAGTTTGTCGGTGTGATTTTTACAAATTGTTTTAGAATGTCAATTTTATATCTCTTGTTGATAGGATCATTCACGATTGATAATAAGTATAGAGAGTAAGGACGACAAAACCCAAAAGATTCCATTGAATTAGAGTTTGAAATTATGGTTCATAGAAAGGTTAGAGAGATGAAGATGATGATCATGTATGATTTTCTTGCTGAAGTTAAATTTCACTTGATTTATTATTATTATTTTTGTGAAATGATGTCGTCAATAATAGAATAAAATTATGAGATAAAGATTGAATTTCTTGTATAAACACAAGAAACTCTATTATATTTTATGAAAGAAGGAGAAGAAAGAATAAGGAGAACAAGAATTTATTAAAACTATTTTACTATTTAATTTGTCAATAAGGGTTCAAAGATTACAAGTGAATACTAACAATTAACCTCTCTCAATATCCTGAGAGAACTAGTGTATTTATAAGCTAACATAACAATTGGACTTACAAGTAAGGGCTGATTCGACATGTTAACTTAAACACAAAGTTAACGTATTTCGACAACATGTTTGAATAGACTTTGACCACAACATGCACAACTCCTATCGAACCATGAAGTTACCATTGTCAACACTAGAGTTCGGTCCAAATACCACAAATCTCCACATTGGAACAAACTCTATACTAACAAGGGAACAAACTATCTTTCATCATGCAACTTTATCAACTGGATACAGGGAAAAAAAACTTGCTACTTGGCAATGTCTTGGCGAACATATAACATTGTCATCAGTAGAAACCTTCATCACTTGAACTTCTCCACGCTCGATTATCTATCTGACGAAGTGCAACCTCACATCGATGTGCTTGGTTCTTTCATGACAGGCTAGATTCTTCAGGCATATTTCACTTTGACTATCACATTTAATAGTGATAACTCAAGCTTGAAGTTTCAACTCCTTAGCAAAACCTTCAAGCCACAATGCTTCTTTCACAGCTTCAGTGAGGGCGATATACTCTGTTTCAATGATTGATAAGGCAACAACCTTATGAAATGTTGCTTTTCAACTGATTATTGTGCCAAACATAGTGAACACATATCCAGAAATAGATTTTTTAGAATCCATACAACCTGCATAATCAGAGTCGACAAATCCTTCGATTTCGACTTTGCTATCATCACCACAGACTCCACCATAAATCAGGACTATGCTCAGAGACCCATTGATGTATCTAAGAATCCATTTTAATGCTCGCCAACGCGGCTTCCCAAGATTGCCCATATACCTGCTTACAAGGCTTATTCTGTACGCCATGTATGGCCTGGTACATACCATAACATACATCAAAGACTATACTATACTAGCATATAGAATGTTATTCATATAAGCTCTTTCGACTTTAATACAAGGAATTTGAGTCGTACTCAGCTTGTACTGAGGATTAGTTGGTGTTAGAACAGGCTTTGAGTTAGACATACTAAACTTTTCGAGAATCTTCTTCAGGTATGTCTCTTGAGATAAGCATAATCTTGACTTCTTTCTATCTCTCCGGATGTCAATCCAAAGAATTCTGGAGGCAGCTCCAAAATCTTTCATGTCTCTCAAGGCTTCCTTCAACCCCTTAACCACCCTTAGGATATTATGCTCTCCTCTGAAAACATATCCTTTCTTGTCGAACTCACCAAGAGAAATCAAATTTCTCTTAAGATCAAGTACATACCTAACATCAGTCAATAGCCTTATTGACTCATCATGGAGCTTGAATCTCACGGATCCAACTCTTGCAATTTTGAAAGTTTTGTTGTTTCCCAGTAGCACTGATCCTTCATCTTGATCATATAATTCCTCAAACACATCTTTGTTTGGAGTCATGTGCCAAGTACACCATGAATCCATAATCCACTCCTTGCTAGAGTCACTACTTGAAACCACCAAGAGATCAGATGATTCATAACTATCTTTCACAATGGTTGCATTACCATTATCCTTTCTACCATGATTGTTTAGTCGATAAGGGCATATATTTCTTGCATGAACCTCCTTCTTACAATGATAACACTTAATAGTAGGAGCATTACCACCATAAGAATTATGTAGAAATTTACCCTTCTTCTTCTCAAACCTACCATCTTTCTTCAAGAATTTTCCCTTAACGAACAAACCTTTACAAATTGTTGATGTCTTTTGCTCCTTTCGTTTGTTCAAATCCTTAGAGTACAAGGCAGATTGAACATCTTCAAAGTTCAACGACTCTCTTCCATACAATAGATTATTTTTAAAGTGAGCATGAGACTTAGGTAAAGAGCACAACAGTAGCAACATTTGATCTTCTTCATCAATCTTGACCTCAATATTCTCAAAATCAAGAATCAACTTGTTTCATATCCAGTTGCTCAGCCAAGACTTTATCTTCACTCATCTTGAATTATTAAAAAGCTTGTTTCGGTTAGAGACGATTAACTAACAATTTTGTTATGTACAACCCTTTAAGTTTCATCCATACACCAACTATAATTTACTCCTTTGAAACCTTTTAATGCTTCTAACAAACCTTATTGAATAAGAAGACCTTGCATCTTGAAGCACCACAAACTGAAATCTTTCACACCGATGAATTTCTCAATCTCATACTTTGTTGACAACATCTTCTCATCCACGCTCACTGCACCAGTTTGTTGTGAAATGATGCCTTCAATAACAGAACAAAGTTATGAGATAAAGATTGAGTTTCTTTATCAAACACAAGAACCCTATTATGTTTTACGAAAGAGTGAGAAGAAGGAAGAAGAAGAATAAGAATTGGTTAAAACTATTTTACTATTCACTTTCTCAATAAAGGTTCAAAGATTACAAGTGAATACCAAAAATTAACCTCTCTCAACATCCTGAGAAAACTAGTCTATTTATATACTACTAAGCTAACTTATGCTACAATCTAACTTAACAATGGAGCTTACAAGCAAGACCCAATTTGGCATGCTAATTTAAACCCAAAACTAACATACTTGAACAGACTTCGACTACAACATGCACAACTCCTGTCGAACCATGAAGCTACCTTTGTCGACACTAAAGTTCAATCCAAATACCACAATTACTTATTAATCTTCACATTGTGCATGGGATCCTATTTATACAAGTGGTTTATGTAGAATTTAGTTAGACATTCTTAACTAACTTCATAACTATAGTAACTAACTTTATAACACCATTAACTACCACTTTAACTACTTAAACCTAACTCATCACTAAAATTTCTTCAATACTTCCCCATAAACTCATGGTTAATGGAGTGAAGACACCTTGAGTTTGGTCCGAAAAGAAAAAAATAAAGCAGTCGAGAGTGGTTTTGTCAACACATTTCCTGTGGGGTAGTTTTGTCTGCCACCTCGACCTCTTCCATATGCATGTCTTCCTCTACCATGAGTGTAATGATGTGAGCCTCCATGAAAAATTTCATTTCGAGCAACATTTGGTTGAAATGTGCCTTGAGCTGCATTTGTAGTTGCATTAGGAGTTGCCAATCTTTGAAGAATAACATCAACTTGATATGGCTCAATTATTGGATCTCATATAACAAGAAGTGAAGTTGCAATCATACGATTGGTAAAAACATGCACTGATATTGATTTGTTTCCTTTATTACTTATTTTTAGCTCTGACCTTAGTGGATGAACACGAGCCTTCATCTGCTAGTTGTAGTGTTTATGCACTTTATCCCAAAATTCAAAGGCATGTTTGCGTGATATCACGTGAGGTAAAACACCTTCATAAATCGTGGATAGTAACCATGTAAAAAGATATTGTCTTGCACATTCTAAGACTCATAACTTTCAGAAACAATGTTTGAAATTCGATCATGTTCATTATTGAATAACACTGGTATCTGGGTATTCACTACCATTTTATGAAGTTTGTATGAAATAATGACTCATTATACCTGCTTATTCGACAACAAAAAATTGTTATCTTGCAGCTTAATGGATAATTTTGGTGCAAACATGTTCGAAGCACATGAAAATATAAATTGAGATGTGGCGATTCGTGATGTTTGAAAAATTGGAGGAAATGATTGCACTCCAACATTTGGAGGTCCACCATTGGTGTTTCTCTAAAACTTCCAATTGAAGAGATGGTGCAGCTATGACGAACTAAATTCTCAAGTTTCTTAGAAAATTTTGTGATTCACCGTAGCTTCTTTTAAGCTTTAACCTTCAACAATGGCTACAATGATGAAGCAGTTGAAGATTATTATGCACCGAAAATCATGTCCCTCTAGTTGATTGATGCCATGTTAGAGTTTGAAATCATGGTTCATGGAAAGGTTAGAGATACATGAAGATGATGAGGCAAGATTCTTTTGCTAAAGCTAAGCTTCACTAGATTTTATTATTATTATTGATTAACCTCCTCTTTATGCATGAGATCCTATTTATATAAGTGGTTCATGTAGAAGTTAGTTACACACTCTTAACTAACTTCATAACCATAACAACTAACTTTATAACAACATTAACTACCAATTTAACTACTTAAACCTAACTCACACTATTACGGAAATCACCTATCATAATGGTTGGAAAAGGGATACCACCATGTTGGTCCAACCGTTGTGAGGTAAGGTGTGATTATATGTATGATGTTTTCCACCACGGACATGCGACCATGGTTGTGTTTATGTAGCACACTACCTAATACAATGGTTACTTTAGACAACCATTGTGATATCCTTTAATGCAACATCTTTAACAATAGTTGTGCTAAACAACTGTTGTGATATATAGACTTGAGTTTATTATAAATTATGTGGAATGCTTATTTCGCTAATGCTCACTAAACATATAACCTTTCAATCTGCACTAGAACATTATAATATGATGAATTAAGTTATATTAGAAGTACAAGTTCACATTCAGTGCTAGACAAGAGTTCTTCAACACCTTATCTGTATTTTGTTCTTTGACAGTAAGAACTTGGTTTAATGATCATAATTCTTCAACCTCCCCTGCTTTCACCTCTAGTTCTTTTTGAAAAATATTATTTGCTTTGCAAACAATATTAGAGGTGTTCAACCACCTCTACAATCATTAAACCAAGTTCTAACTATCAAAGAATAACATGCAGTTAACGATGTGAAGAATTCTTGTCAAGAATTGAATGTATACTTGTTTTCTAATACAATTTTATCTATCATATCATAATTTTCTAACGCATTCTGGAAAGTTATATATTCGGTAAGGGATTGGAAAAATACTAAAACCACGTAATATATAATAAACTCGTCTCTTAAACAAACATTAACAACAACATTCATCAACAACAAACCATAAACAACAAATACACCATATCAAATCATAAGATGCTTCATAAACGTACCATACATGTCCTTTAATGGCGTGTCCACAATGAAATAAGGATGAACCTAAAGTTAGAGCAACAAACTTAACATCCTTGCCTACAAGTTTGCAAAGTTAACTTTAGCTTCGTCCTCTTTATTGAAACAAGTATCCCTACGTACAAGTCAAAACAAGAAGAATGTTCATACATCATGAAACAGGCTATTGAAACAGATTTAAAAAAAACTATAGAGAAAACAAACCTGTAAATACCCATTGGCTAAGATTTGATGTTATGATTTTGTTTTGAGATTTCCATATGAGAGAGATGAGTGACATAACTGTTAGGGTTTTATTTGGAGAGAGACGATTGAAAGAGTTGTAAGGGTTTTGTTTTAAGAGAGACAGGTGTTATGTACTGAAGCGAGAGATAATTTTTCTTATGTATAAATAAGCATAACCTTTCATCATAGTTGGTAAAAAACTGTGGTGATATATATGGTCAATCACATGTTTATCACGATAAATGGCTAATTGTTGGTGTTGGGATTCGAACCATTTCACTATGTGTACCTTTCACTAGGGTTGCTTCATTTGACCATTGTGACATGTTCGTTAGTAAATACCAAAACAAAAAAGCACCCATACATAAAATATTACCACGGTTAACATTATGATTGTTGTAAAATTGGTGTTACGAAAGGTCTATTTTGTAGTAGTGTCATCTTTAACACTTCTCTACATTGAAACCTGATAAAGAAGAGTGAAAAATACCAAAGATCAATTTCAACGTGACAAATTAGAACGATTGAAATCTCTTATAAAAGCCTCAAGACATAAAGATTGAGGGGCCGTAGAAAAGAACAATCTATAATCACAAGCCATGCCTCATATAAGCCGCACCATGCTTTTGGATAACTATTCCGACTTGGGCTGAGGGATATTTTGTGACCCAATAAAGTAGTTAACCCATAACAAATAAAGCAGATTCATTTAATACCAATGAATATCTAATGTAGAACAAGATTAGGCTAGTAACGCTAAACTAAAGATGTCTTTCCTCCAGCTTTGGACCTGGAGAAGATTTTAAGACCTTAGGAACAAGTATGGCTTTACCATAGGAAAACACCTAATCTAGAAAAATAATTTAAGGATAATCATCAAATGACATAAGAAATAACACTATGACACATGTCTCTTTGAACAACTATTTTGTACAATAAAGTTCCAGGCCCTCAAAACCCTAGAGTGTGGCTATAAAAAGAAAGACATCGCGTCAAATTAAAGTACTACTTTTTTAAAATAAAAATATATTTATCTCTGGTAATCATTGTTTTGGACGTCCACTATGGCAAAAAAGACCTTTAGCAGCGCTTAAAAGCGTTGCCTAAAGTGGCGCTACTAAAGATAAAGGTAGCGCTTTTTTTTATGGAAAAAACGCTGCTATAGGCCCACTTTTAGCAGTGCTTTTCCATAAAAGCACTCTCTATTCGCCCCCCCCCCCCCCCCCCTTTAGCAGCACTTTTCCATAAAAGCGCTCTCTATTCGCCCCCTCCTTTAGCAGCGCTTTTCAAAAGCGCTGCCTATCCCCCCTCCCCTTTTAGCAGCGCTTTCTTAATAAAAGTGTTGTCTATTCTTCACGTCTTTAAAAAAAATTTAAAAATCACTTTTTCATAGCGTTTTTTGGTAAAAGCGCTGTCTATTTTTCATATTTTTTAGAAACGAGTTTTTTGAATTATGTTGCACCATTTTTTATATTTTTTTTCGATAAACCTGCTTATAACAATTACATTCACCTGCTTATAATTCAGACCTTTAATTCAACACTTTGGCCTTATATATACCATAATCTTTGTAATTTAACACATAAATTAACCCGCTTATAATTCAACACAAGCCGATCCTCAGAACAACTTCACAAATACAGTCAATATACATATAATTACAAAATTGATAACTTTACAAATACATTCAGTACTACACATATAACGCCAAAACTACATACGACTTCCAGAAATATAATTATCCCGCATCAATATTTGACAATATATATACCTTATACAATTCTCAACTCAAGAATGTATTGACACCATTCCTCCTTAATCTCTTCCAATCTATCTTTCAAGCAAGTACCACACTTGAATTCATCAAAGTACTATATAATATAACATAACATGCATGATTTAGTTTTAAAACTAATTACTCAGATGAAATATCGGTTAAATATTAAAATAAATCATATAACTTATAAATTGATCCATACCATGATTGGAATCTCTATTTGACCCGAATGAATAATTTTCTTCATAAACCTCAATACAAAATATCCGCAATCAATTCCATTGCGCTGACGAGGACACTGTAAATGGAAAAAATAAACGAATATTTATCAAGATATATAGTTTAACTAGTTTTATCAAGTAGAATCACTATAATAGTCAAAATTGTGAAAATATACCTGCACTCTGGTCCAGCTAATGTTGTTAGCATTCCTTTTTGGCAATGTTGCTTCTCTTTGTGATCAGAATATTTGTATAGCTCTAACATAATATAAAGGAACATTTAGAACAATCTCACATAATAAATAAAGATAATTATTTAGAACAATATAATATATCTCATCACTTACGTATCAACCATTTTCTTCATATCAGGATATTTTGTTTGATCACCATCCAATGAATCCAGATAATACACTATTTCTTTCATCGGATTAACTGCAACCAACAACCAGTGTCCACTGTAAAATAAGACAAAAGTTTAGACGAAAATGTTATATAGAATGGAAAAAATGAATAATTATAATAAATGAATTTAGAATGAAATCTAACCCATGGCCAGTATTATATGGCAAAAAATACAACTTCTCTGTATCTGCGGTCATAAATGCTTGGACTATGTAATCTCTTACTACATCTGGAGTGTGATCGATTGACCGTGAGTTGATACAACTAGCAGATAAGAATGTGAATCTTGAAGTCAAATTATGCGGGACCAACAACTTGTCATACAAGAACCTTAAATAAAAACATAATCAACATTAGAATATTCATTTAAATGAGCAAATAAATTGTTCAATTATTTAATTAAAATTAATCGGAGTACCTGATGTAGGAATGCATAACACCGATGCCCAATTCAGAATGTTGGAAAATCTGGTCCAAATCCTCTTTTGCAATTGTTTCAGCATATTCAAAACCGAAAATACCTTCCTCCATAGGTATTTGACGGATGCCACCCTCAGCCACATCTGTTGTTCCTACATATGTTTCAAAGCATAACCTAAATCGAGGAACAAATGCTTTTTTTGGCTCGGCCTTTTTTTTGTTGGGCACCTTGCTAGATTCAGGCATCTTACCCTTGCTGACTTGTTGCAACTGTTGAGCATGAACCTAAAAGTCATATAAGTTAAGTAATTAATGTATAATAATAAGATCATCATGTAACTGTAGTAGTACCTGTTTTTTTGATGCAGCTGAATCGGTTTCTCGCACAATTCCCTTATCTTTTGATTTGGATTTTGTAGGAGTCTAAGATCATCATGTAAATAAATGATACGTAAATGTAAGAATAACTTTCATGTATGGGTCGTAAAACATTTGAATACTACAAGGTTCATAATGGTGTTCAACCTACCTCATCATCTATGAAAATGAGATTTGGCGGCCATGCAACATACGATCCTATTGCGTCTCCCACCACTGTTGCATCCGAAACATCATCTGGTATAGGCAACAACGCACCCCCCCTCTAAAGCAATATCAACTGATACTTTCAAAAATCTAGCAGGGAGCGGTTTATGGTGAAGTAAGTCTCCCAAAGTGTTATGCACTTTTCCCTTGCCAACCATGCGATAAGTCGGTGACGATAAATATAGCCGACAAGGTAAAATGCCCTAAACAAATAATAAATAGGATTAATGTGTCAATTAAAAAAATTGTGCTAAATTAATTTCAATGTAATATTTATAATTACCTCTGGAAGCTTCTGCGGAAAATTACAATTGATATTATCTTTGTCACTAGTATCTTTACACTCTGGATCGTGCCTTTCTGACATGTATCTCTCTTTGTCCTTTTGTAATTCATGAATCTGAGCTTTCAATTCCTCCAACGTCTCCATCACTTGTTTATTCCTAGGAATTTTATTCTTTGGCTGCGTATACAATTTTTTTGGAGTGACACCAAATCCCTTACCCCTCACACGCCCAGAATACACAGGAATATTTAACACTCGACTCAGTACGCTCCTGCAATCATCGTCCTCAACTGCAGTTATAGTCTGGGATAGAGTCTCCTGAAATATAGATAAAAATATATTATACACTTTTGAGTTTATGACAAAACTAATGTTGTACTTACACATTGTTCAAATACTTGTTGAACTTCTTCTTGAACGACTCCATCTCTTCCCACACGGGCAGCCTTCAACAAAACATGCTCCGGAAGAGATGTTGCATCACTTTTCTCCTCTTCTAACTACATATTAAGACAGATTATAAAGCATGCATATCCCATTATATATACTTACTATTTTTTGTAACTATATCATACTAAAGAATTTATATATACATACTATTTTTTGTTGTAAGCGTGCATATCCCAAACGCCCTTTTTTGTATGGATACGTGAGTTTTGATGCTCGTTGCCGATTTACGTCACTCACAACCTGAAAAAAACAAGTTTAAGTCATATCAGAACTCATGTGGAAGAAGTATATATATTATACATTGCTCATGATAAGTTATAATTACATAAATTTCTTTGGTTCTTCGCTTGGCAACAAATGTTTCCCATTCTTCATCTGAAATCAGATCAGCATACTTCTTTGGATGCTCTGATTCGACAAAGTTTCCATTAGAATCTTTAAGAAACTTGTTCGTTAAAAATGCTCTAAATCCTCTTAGTCGCTTTCCAGCCAATTGAAGACAATATTTTCTCCTGCAATCATCACTACTAGAAAAAAGACTTTTGGGAAAATGTTTTTACATCGGGTATTAACTTGAAGCGATGTAAAAGGCGAAAATATAAACACGGTGGCAGTTTCGTAAATAAAAAAAATTTATGAGATCTTTTACATCGGTTCATTTAGTTAACCGATGTAAAAACTTGAAAAAAATTAGTATAAGGGTTTTTAAATCGGTTATAACATAAACCGATTTAAAAAACTATGTTAAAAAATGGAAAAAAAATAATCAAAAGGTTTTTTAAATCGGTTATAACAGAAACCGATTTAAAAAACCATAATAAAAAATTTTGAAAAAAAAATATTAAAAAACTTTTTACATCGGTTATAAATAAACCGATTTAAAAAGTGGTATTTTTAAATCGGTTAAAATCCCAACCGATTTAAAAAACCATAATAAAAAATTTTGAAAAAAAAATATTTTAAGGGCTTTTACATCGGTTTTGTTTTCCACCGATGTAAAAAGTCTTCAATTCATGGCTTTTACATCGGTTTTGGTTTCCATCGATGTAAAAAGTCTTCATTCATGGATTTTAAATCGGTTTTGCTTTCCACCGATGTAAAAAGTCTTCAGTTCATGGATTTTAAATCGGTTCAATTTTCCACCGATTTAAAAAGTTCTGTTATAATATATTTCAGGAAAACACGCACATTTCAAACCCATTTTTTTCTCTCCCACGAAAACACGCACACATTGCAAAACCCACGACCGTTCCTCCCTCCACCACCGTCTTGCTCGCGCTACCAGCCCTCCCTCACGTCGTGCTCGCGTCTT
This sequence comes from Lathyrus sativus, assembly GCA_963859935.3. Classification (NCBI taxonomy): domain Eukaryota; kingdom Viridiplantae; phylum Streptophyta; class Magnoliopsida; order Fabales; family Fabaceae; genus Lathyrus; species Lathyrus sativus. Next base: position 489,131,447 of record OZ012740.1, on the reverse strand, counting down.
CGCCTCCTCCCTCCCACAGTCGTGCTCGCGTCGTCACCTCCTCCCTCCCACAACCGTGCTCGCGCCGTTGCCTCCTCCCTCCCACAGCCGTTTCTCATTCTTCCTTTTTTTTCATTTGCATGTTTTGGAAATAGAGAGAGTTATCAACATAAGGTACATACTTTAGTCCCCTTGCTATGCATTTTGACTTTGCATTTTTACTTGCAATTTCTAAATTTCTTTTGGGTTCAATGGAGTTTTCTCTGTTAGTTCAAGTTTAGGTTTTTTTTTCTTTCTTTTGTATGTGGTGTGTGTATGCGGATTTGTGTGTATGAGGATTTGGAATCATATGTCATGTGTATGTTTCTGGATTAATCAATGGTGTTTTATGACTGAACTCTTGATTTTCTTTGGTGGTTATGGCTGAAATTGTTTGTTTAATTTGTAAGATGATGCTATTGCTTGTTCTCTAAATTAGTATATTGTTGTTGTCATGCCTACTATTCTTATAAGTTGGATTGTATTTAAATTTTTTGATTAATTTGTTAGATGGAATATTGTGTGTTTGTAAAAGATCATTTATCACCTCATCCAAATGCTCTTGAGTTACACTATTTTGTAATTAGTTTTTAAATAAAATAATGGAATTTACATGAATTTTATTTAATAAAAGAATGAATATAATATTATAGTACATCTTTTGATCTCTACTTTCTTTTATTGAAAAATATTAATATCAAGGAGCTTAATGGGTTATTTTATTCTATTATATAACAATATATCAAATAGATTTTTTTGTGTTAAAGAAATGCTTTCTTTATTTTTGATCACATATTCAAATTTAAAATTTCACATAAAATATTTTCACAACCAAATAACTGAGATGCATAAACCAACATTACATTTATAATGATATATATGATATGGTGTCTCATGGAATAAAAATTGATATTTCGGTTCTCGCAGGATTTGTGTCCCTCTTTTTGTCTTAACCGCGAGTCATCCGGCCTCCACGACATTGCAGGTTCTCTTTTTATTCTTTATAACTTCTCAATTCTTCTTTTATGCCACATGTTTACGCGTAGAGACTTTTGTTCTCTCTAATGTCCAAAAGAGGGACTATTATAGACATCCTAATGATTTAACTCTGTATGCATTAATAATTTCGGAACATTGTATTGATGTGATGCACGTGGAAAAAACTGTATGTGATAGTTTAATCGGAACACTTCTCAACATTCAAGGCAAGACAAAAGATGGTTATAATGCTCGTCTGGATTTGGGTAATAAAAATGATTTTAATTGGTTATTTACTTTACATTTTGCAACTTAATATGAATTTTCAAAGAATAACTCTATTGTTCCTTATGTGTTGTAGGTATTTGATGACCCAACGAACTTAACAGAAGATGATTTGTATGATTTGCGACTCCGTTGGGCAAAATGTTTCTTTGAGTTATATAAAGGTTAATTAAGCTTTTTGTTGTTGTTATGATCCATCGTGCAAACCTCCTTATAATTTAGTACATTTGTGTATGTCCTATATCAGTACTTTTGTAAATCAATTATGTGTATACTAGATATTTGGTGCAATGAAATTAGATTTGTGAGAAAAATATGAAAATAACGACCTAAATATGGTCTATATGATATTGGAAAACTATGAAAATAGCGACCTAAATGTGGTCTATATGATGTGCAATATAGAAAATAGCGACCTAATTATGGTCTTTGTGATGTTGGAAAAATATGAAAAATTAGGTACCAAAAAAGTTACAGGGAACGGCTAAAAAAAGAAAATTAATTTATAAACGTAACAGTACTTTTTACATCGGGCGAATGCAAAAACCGATGTAAAAAACCACTTTTTACATCGGTTTAAACAAAAAACCGATGTAAAAAGTTCCTGCAATACTATTTTTTTTGTTTCCTACAGTATTTTTCACATCGGTTGAAAATAAAACCGATGTAAAAGGTGCTAGAGTAAAAAAAAAAATTGTGGTGACACTTTTTACATCGGGTGAAGCACAAAACCAATGTAAAAAGTGTCCCATGGGGACTTTTTAGATCGGTCCATTATATACCCGATGTAAAAAGTGTCATCACAAAATTTTTTTTTTACTACAGTACTTTTTAGATTGGTTTTTCCACCTTTTACATCGGTTTTTCCTTAGAACCGATATAAAAACACTCTTTTATAATTAAAATTTTCAATTATATATTTTTTTACACATCAGTTTTAAAGTTTACCCGATGTGGTTGGTGTGTTTCTTACATCGGTCCTAAAACCCGATGTAAAATGTCTTGACTTATTACATCGGACTAAGAACCGATGTAAAAAGTCAATTTCGCCCGATGTAATAAGTCAATTCTGCACTAGTGCATCAATATTAAAAGATCTCTGCAAACAAATAAACATACATATAGTATGTTAGTATAATTAATTTAAAGACATAATCGTCGACATAATTAAAAAAATATCAAATATCATACCTGTATCTCGCTCCAAATTTTGTCTTTAGCCGGTTGTAACGAAGGAATTCTCCAATTATCACAAGTAATTGGAATTTGTGAACGAACAAGTGCTCAAATGTAACTTGTCAGCATCGCACCATTAGGTTCAATTAATTGATCTGTTTCGTTCCAATGCACATCATACTTTATACCTTTATCTCTCGCACGGATGATTTTTTTCATAATCGTTATTCCTCTTGTAATATCGCCTTCCACGTCCAGTGTCGTTTCGTTTCCATCATGTGATTTTTCCTCGTTGGTGGCCATAATACCTGTAATTCAGAAAAACCAAATTATGAAATGAATGACAAATATATATGAAAAGAGAAACATATAAATAAGAAATATATAAATAAGAAAAAAAAAAAAAAAAATATATATATATATATATATATATATATATATATATATATATATATATATATATATATATATATATATATATATATATATATATATATATATATATATATATATATAATTTTATTGAATGACATAATATGTAATTTTATTGAATGATATAATATGTAATTTTATTGAATGAGACAATATGTAACTTTACAAGTACCTTTGTCACTAACATCTCTTTCTTTTCTTCGTTGGAACATGGTTTACTTGTCTCTTAACAACACAGACGGATGGATTGATCCAAATTCCCTCGTTATGATCATTTCTAATATATGATTCGTCCGCTCTAATATTCTCATCTTGATCATCTATAATATAAGATTCCTTCTCAACATCAACATCACCCTGATCTCCAATGTTATCATCGATTACTTTGTTGGAAAAAAGAACTATAGACCATTTCGTACTTGTCGGATCAGTGACATAAAACACTTGTTTAGCTTGCGTGGCTAGAATAAAAGGCTCATCTTTGTACCCCACCTTATTAAGATTCACTTGCAAAAATCCTGACTTATCCATTCGTATGCCACTATTATTTTCAACCCACTTGCATCCAAAGATAGGAATCTGAAACTTCTCATACTCAAACGCTCAAATGCGCTCGATAACCCCAAAATACGACAGATTTGCATATTTGGGGTTTAAGTCCTTCACACTTGAAATGTGCATTGCTTCGGCAAGAAAGGTGACACCACTATTTTGCATTGTGCTTTTATCAGCTTGTTCTTTGGTATAAAATGTGTATCCATTAATGTGATAATTTTTTCTTATACCGAGATACACCGCATTTAGGACACTCGTTTAATGATGCATATTCATTTTGAAACAAAATGCAATCATTTGGACAAGCATGTATCTTATCATAGCTCATGCCAGTAGAGCATAACATTTCTTTAGCTTCATAGGTTCTATTGGGAAGAACATTATCCTCCAGAAGCATCTCTTTCATAAGGGCTAATAACTCCGTGAAACTTTTATCCGACCATCCATTACCCGCCTTTAAGTTGTACAACTTTAATACCATAGACAATCTTGTGAAAGTAGTGCAACCTTTATACAACGGTTTCTCTACATCGCTTACCAACCTCTCAAACATCTTGGGACAATCCTGAAGATCTTCTTCAAGTTCTTCTGCAATCTCTTCGACTCGATCACAATCATATGTATCTCTGCCATTGTCTTTTGAAGCATATGTCGTATTATCCCCCAGTTCGACATTCTCGTTTCTTATCTCACCATGTAATTTCGAACATGTATAACTTCAATCAATTCCATTTCTCTTTAAATGAGATTCCAACTGAATTGCGTCAATCTGACGCCCATAACAGCAACCTAAGCAAGGACATGTGATCTTACTGGGGTCTTTGGCGTGTTCAACAGCAAACTTAACAAATTTTGATACCCCATTCTCGTACTCTTTTGATAATCTATTAGAAGACATCCATTTTTTATCCATACTAATTAAGTAGGCTAAACTAAACTAAGAAAGCTAAACAAAAACAACGAATACCTGTAGCACATGTAGAGAAACACCAACTTCTAGAACTACATAGTAGAATTCTTGGAAACGATCACAACAACATTATCATCATTTGTTTCCATCAACATTATCATTTTAACATCAACAACAACACTAACATGCAACAACATCATTTGTTTCCATCAACATTATCATTTTAACATCAACAACAACACTAACATGCAACAACATCATTTGTTTCCATCAACAACAACATTAACATCAACACTAACAACAACATCAACATCATTTGTTTCTATCAACAACATTTTAAAAAAAAATTTAAATACCTTAAAAATGGTGGAAATGGCTGACAGAGGAGGTGGAGGACGAAGGCGGACAGACGAAATGGGCGGACGGAGGCGAAAATGGAGAACACGACGGACAGCTACGGAGGACGACGACGGATGGAGGCGGTCAGACGAACACAACTGACGGAAGTGGTTGACGGAGAGAGTAGGGTTCTATCGCGAGTGGGAGCGAAGGTTTAACAAAAGACTGTTCTGTTTTGAAAAATTCAGAGTTTTTTTTAAATTTATGCTACTTAAACATAAGGCAGCGCTTTTGCATGGCCTTTAGAAGTGCTTTATAAAAGCACTCTCTAAGGTCTGCCTTAGGCAGGACCTATAGCAGCGCTTTTATAAAAGCGCTTTCTTTTGTACACCCTTTAGCAGCGCTTTTATGGGAAGCGCTTTCTTTTGTACCCCCTTTACTGCCACCTTTAGCAGCGCTTTTAGAAAGCGCTTTTGTAGGTTACCCCTTTAGCAGCGTTTTCTAAAAGCGCTCTCATAGGTTACTCCTATAGCAGCGCTTTCTCAAAGCGCTTTCATAGGTACCCCATTTAGCAGCGCTTTTTATAAAGCGTTTTCTATTGTTAGCCATAACTGCCACCTTTAGCAACGCTTTTCTAAAAGCGCTGTCTAAAGTCAGCTCTTTTTTTCTTTCTTTTTTTCCTGACTCTTTAGCAGCACTTTTACAGAAAGTGCTGTCTTTTCTGTGCTGTCAAAAATCATTTTTGTAGTAGTGGTCTGAGTGTCTGTAAGTACCTCGACCAGTCTAGAGCGTTTTTCTACTTACTTGAGTGACTCTTCTAAAGAAAGATTACATTGTTTATAAGATCATTCTCCATGTACATATTTTATTTTGCAATACAAAAGAGCTTCAAACTTTATTCAAAACGCATTCACTAGACCCGAACAATTCAAGTATGAAGCAAGTCAAACCATTTGCATGACTTATCTAATCATTTTCTTAAGAATCGTACATTACTCAAATATGATATTTTTAATGAGACGGATATAGTACAATTTAATTAATACACTTTTATCATTCTCAATACTTGATAATGGATACTTTAATATAAACATAATTCTCTTTATTTTATTTATATTTTTTTAATATGTAAAATAATCAATTAAGTCACTCATTATAAAAAAAAAAGTAAAAAAAAGTATTTAAATAAAAAGTTTTACACTATCATCCAATACAAATATATCATTTTATCATGTTATATAGTTATTTTAAAATTTTCAGACTTGACAGAATACATAATCTTCATTACTTGTCGGTGTAAAAGAGCATCATCCTTTTTTCATATAAAAAAAATTGTATTGATTTAGTGAAGAAAAATATTTAGTGTACCGTGTACGTACTTCCCATATCAATGTATATATATAGGGAGAAGATTGAGTGACTTTGAATTTATGATAATTTTAAAACTTTAGTATAATTTAAAGACGAAAGAATAAGTAAAATAAGTTATTTGTTGAAAATGATTGATTTAGAAGGAGATAAAAGAAAAATTACAAAAGTTACCAAAAATACAAAAACACCTAAGCCAAATAGGTACCACCACTTAGTGAGTAGAAAAAGAATGAAAAGGGACTTGAAATGACTTGAATACAAATCCATTGCAAAAGCAACTTGAGTTGAATAGTGGTCCGTCCAACCATTCGAGTTTTATGAACATGGCATCAACTGCTATATTGGGCAATCTCAAACCATGCAATTTACTGGCCCCAGCCAATTATAATGCTCCATATTTACCCCGTTCTTGTAAGGCCTGTATCACCACATGGTCTTATTTTTTTTTGTATGTGGAAGTGTCATATGATATCTGGTTTATGGTTATGAAGCTATTCCTTGGCAACAGAAATTGAAACCAGACGCTTCTCCTCCTTGATTAATGTCGTGTTTATATTGTATATGTGAGCCACCATTATGGTCCCCAAAACACCAATACAAATATGTAACTTTCGGTCAATAGATAAAGCTAAGTTGTAGACATTTTGAAAATTTGTTCATTATTACTTCTTCTGTCTCATGAATAAAAAGGAATTTCATTTGTAATTTTTTTCTATCTTAAAATAATGATTCATTTAGAATACTAATGTATCATTAATTATTATTATTTTTAATACTGTACTTTTATTTATTAATTTTTACTTTTTTCAACTACACTATAACTATATTTAATAATGATATTCTATTTAATTCAACTAATTTTATTATTAAAATCAATAAATATTTTTTTAAGAATCGCACATTTCTTAAATAAGATATTTTTATAAAAGAATAATATATATATATATATATATATATATATATATATATATATATATATATATATATATATATATATATATATATATATATATATATATATATATATATATATATATATATATATATATATATATATATATATATATATATATATATATATATATATATATATATATATATATATATATATATATATATATATATATATATATATATATATAAACTAATACCTAAGGGATACCCCTCGCAAATAATTTTAAATTTTAAAAGTTGCACTTGGTAGGGGACAACGTCAAAAATGCTGGCAATGCTTACAGGTTGTGAGGGGTCAGCCCCTCACTAATTTAAAATATACATTTTTTTAGGGGTATCCCTTCATATTAGAGTTTGGCCTTTACCACATAATTGACATGTAGGTCTGCTACCACTGGGAGGCCTTGTTCTTCCCCTGCCCTATCTCTGGAGGGCCTAGAATTTCTCTATGAGCTGGAGTTTCCACGACCTGTGTGGGCAAGATTCACAACAACACTTGATGCAGCTTGATCCAATCTAAGCTTTTTCAGTTGAGCTTCTTGAACATACAATAATGTTTCAACATCACAGAGAGATGGTGGAACTGGAGTACCATACATCTGCATCACAAAGGGATTGTATTCCTCAGGAAGACCATCAAGAATGGCATCAACTTGGTCTTGCTCAGTGATGGAATCTCCCACAGCCAATAGTGAATTTGCTATGGCTTTAATTCTGAGCACAAACTCAGTGATTGTGCTAGCTCCTTTCTTGGTGGATTTTAGTTCCACTCTCAATTGTCTAACCCTAGCCTTCATTTATGCTGTGAAATACTGATGAATTTTGTCCCAGACTTCGTATGCGTGTTTGCACGCAAGAACACGTGGAAGAACGGACTATGATATTGTTGAAACTAACCAAATAAACACTGCTTGATCTTGAACTAACCACATTTCATATTCATCTGAAATCGTACATGTGATACGATCTTGCGTGGTTGCGTATTTCGGCGGAATCTGCGGATTGACAACAACACGATGCATCTTATGTGTCAAGATAACTCCTTCGACCTGTTGGTTCCATATGAGGTAATTATTTTCTTGCAGCTGAATGGAGAGTTTTGGACCGAATCGATTGTTAGATTTCGTTGTACCAAACCCAAGGATGCCTTGTTGCGATGGTTGTGAGTCTTTGACCCCTGATTCTTGAATGTCGCCGGATTCCATGGTTGTTGTTGAACAGAGCTAAAGCAAGCAGAAACTTGCAAGGTTGATGCAGAGAAGAACAACACAAGAACAGAGATACATAGCTGAGAAAGATTGAAAAAGGGATGACGGAAGTGCGTTAGATCGTAGCGGCGATTGATACCATACTAGAGTTTGGCCTAACACAACCTTACAAAACAGGTTGGTAAGGTGAGGGGTGTCACTCTATATAAACTATTTCAATGCTCTATCTCCAACCAATGTGGGACTTCAGGACCTTCCTAACACCTCACCATGTTAATTACTTTAGTCAAATCACCTTGAAAAACATTTATTCCAGCTGCTACGTGACAGAAGAGAGACTGCCACACATTATCAATGGTTAGGGGCAGCCCCTCGCTAATGTGATTTTCATTTTCTGCGTGGGGTACCCCGTCGCCAGTTGTCTCCACGCGTCCCCCATGCAACAAAGCATCTGACACGTCAATATTTAGCTAGGGGTTGCCCCTCGCTAAATATGACCGTTAGACCGGGCGTGGGGAGCCACCTCACAAACGCAACACATTAAATTCTCAAAATATGTCTCATTCATTACAGATTTATTCTTCTTTCTCTCTTCCTTCCTTGCTCGCTCGAGTCTTCTTCCACCCTTCTTCTTCCAGCCTCCTTCTTCCACCTTCCTACTGTTTTAATTTCTTCTATATCAAAGGTTTCATTTTTTTTTTTCTTTCAAATATTAAGTAAATATTTTTGTTATATTATTAATATTTTATAATTTATTTATTTATTTATTTATTATTTTGCTGTATGTATACAAATGGTGATTTAAAGGTCTCAAATTTTAGTTTAGAAGAAACTTCAAGTTTAAGAAAGCATCAACAGGTACGCATTTATTTATTTTTTCTCAAAATTAGGTGTAGTTGATATTGTATATGTTGATTTTGGTGTGATGCTGATATATATTATTAAAATAATAGATTATATAGTATGTATTAAATAAATTATATATTAAATATATTTATAAAACACATTATATATTATTATTTGTAAAACGGGTTTTGGTGTTGACTACATGTGAATTTGGTGTTGATTTTGTTGATATTAATATTTATTTTTTTATTCTATTTTAGTTTATATTATTAAAAAAACAGATTATATATTAAATATTCTAGAGAAAATAATAGTACGTATTAAATATTGTTTAAAAAACAGATTATATATTAAATAATATTTTAAATAGATTATATATTAAATATATTTATAAAATAGATTTTAAAAAAATAGTTATAAAATAAATTATAAAACAGGTTTATAAATTAAATTATAAAACAAATTTATTAAAATATTTGTAAAACAGATTTTAAAAATCCGATTATATATTAAATAATATTTTAAAAACAGATTTTAAAAATCAGATTATATATTAAATAAAATTTTAAAAACAGATTTTAGTAATATATTTATAGAAAATATTGTTTAAAAAGTAGATTATATATTAAACATATTATTGAAAATAATATTGTATATTAAGTTTTGTTTAAAAAACAGAATGTTTTTATATTAGTAAATGGTTAAAAAGCTGATTGTATATATTAAATATTTTTATGAAAAAGTATTTATATAATTAATTTTGGAAACATATTATATATTTTTTTAATAAAAGAATTGATTATATATTAAGATAGACTTTTATTTAAAAGTATGAGTTAAATCATAAAAATATATAATTTGAAATATATTTAAGTAATATTCACTTTTTATATAAAGTATATAATTTGTAATATATACAATCTTTATTTAGAAAGTATATATTTTTTTAAATATTAATATATTTTACTAATATATTTGTAGAAATATATTATATAATATTTTATAGAAAGTATACATTTTTTAAGAAAGTATACACTTTTATTTAGAAAGTATACATTTTTATAGAAACATATTATATAATATTTGTTAAAACATATAATTATATAATTTGTAAGTTAAAATATGTGTATGTAAATTTGTAGAAACATAATATAATATTATTGTATATTTTATTGTCTATAAATTTGTAATATTAGTTTAAGAAATATATTACATATTTTTATAAAAGAATATATTATATATATTCATATGCATTTTTTATTTAGAAAGTATGTAATATATTGTGGTAATATATTTATTGAAAATATGAATTTATCATAAAAGTATATAATTTGTAAGTTATTCTATTTTGAAAACATTAATAATGTATTGTTTAAAAAAAATATAGATTTCTTTTTTTAGAAAAAAAGTATGTCTTATATTTATATGATACGTTTGTTAGATCAATATAGTCATATGTTTGTTGATAGATCAATTCTCCTTTTCTTAAATTTAAATTTAAATATGAGCAACATTACACATCTGCAATATAGAATATTATCAGTTCTATCGTAGTTGGGTGTATGATAGAACGTATTCAAGAATACATGAACTTAAACCACATTTTAAAGAAGGAGTTATTGCGTTTCTTACATATGTGTTTGCTCAAGAGTGTTGTCGAAGGAGGGGTAAGATGCCCGTGTTTAAAGTGTGGTTGCAGAAATATAATTAGTGACTCAAATGAACTAAAACGCCACTTGGAGAAAGATGGTTTTAGGCCAAATTATTGGGTGTGGTATTCTAATGGAGAAATACTGCCAGAGATGAATAGAGAGGCTTAAAGCAGTCAAACACATGTTGGAGTTGAGATAGGCATAGAAACATCAAGCAGTCAACCATATTTGTAAGACCAGGAACAATTTAATCTCATAGATAATATGGTTGGTGATGCATTAGGGGTGAATGTGACTTATGATGAACCTCAAGATTTTGATGCAGATGAGTTGCCGAACGAGGAAGCACAAAAATTTTATCAATTGTTGAAAGAAATAAATATACCATTATTTGAGGGGTCTTCTTACTCCATGTTATCCATGTGTGTGAGACTCTTGGCTGCTAAGTCAAATTGGAATGTTCCTGATCAGTGTTTGGAATTCTTTGTAAAAATGATATTGGATGCGACTCATGTGAAAGAAAATATGCCTACAAGTTATTATGATGCGAAGATAATGGTGTCTAAGTTGGGACTAAAAGTGAAAAGGATTGATTTTTGCATTAGAGGTTGTATGTTGTTTTATGATAATGAGTTTGGTACAAATGATGGGGGATTGGAGGAATGTAAGTTTTGTCAGAGTCCGAGGTATTTAGTTCGTAGTAAAGGCATTGATCGAAAGCAAAAACGAGTTGCAGTGAAGTTCATGTTCTATCTGCCAATAATTCCTAGATTGAAAAGAATGTTTGCGTCAATTCATAGTGCAAGCCAAATGACATGACATCATACAAATTATAATAGTTCAGGCATTATGCGACATCCATCTGATGTCGAGGCATGGAAACCCGTTGATAGAGTACATACAGATTTTGCAGCAAAACCCAGAAATGTCAGGCTTGGATTATGCTCAGATGGTTTTACTCCTTATATCTAATCGTCAGCAATTGCCTATTCTTGTTGGCTAGTTATTGTAACCCCGTACAATATCCCTCCTGAGATGTGTATGACGAAACCTTACATGTTTTTGACATGCCTCATTCCAGGACCGTTGAGTCCAAAAGCGAGAATAGATGTTTATTTGCAACCTTTAATTGATGATTTGAAGAGGTTGTGGATTGAAGAATGGACTTATGATGTGTCTCGTAGACAAAACTTTAATATGTGAGCTGCTTTGATATGGACAATTAATGACTTTCTTGCATATGGCATGTTGTCTGGTTGGGGTACGCATGGTAAAATGGGATGTCCGTATTGCGTGGGACAAACAAAAGAGTTTACTTAGCAAATGGGTGGGAAAAGTTTGTGTTTGATTGTCACCGTAGATTCTTACCTATGAACCATGTTTTCAGGAAAAAAAAAGAATACTTTTAAAAAAGGAATATAAGTAACAGATCTTCCTCCCCCTCGTATGTCATCAACTGAAGTATGGAATAGTGTTTGTAACCTACCAAAGTTGACAGATAATGGTAAAGCATGCATAATTCAAGGATATGGGGACACTCACAATTGGACAAAAAGAAGTACTTTTTGGGACCTCCCTTATTGGAAGAATAATTTGTTCCGACATAATCTTGATGTTATACATATTGAGAAGATTTTTTTTGATAATGTATTTAACACAGTGATGGATGTCCAAGGCAAGACAAAAGATAATGAGAAGGCTAGAAAGGACTTGGAACTTTTGTGTAATCGAAAAGACTTGGAGTTGAAACCTTAACCAAATGGAAAATTATTAAAACCCAAGACTTGTTACACTCTTACTCCCCAAGAAGCAAAAGAAGTCTTTCGATGGTTAAATGAGTTGAGGATGCCCGATGGTTATTCTTCTAACTTAGCAAGATATGCTGATGCAAAAACTGGAAAGCTGCATGGAATGAAAAGTCATGATTGTCATGTTTTCATGGAACGATTGCTTCCAATTGCATTCGGTTCACTTCTCAAGCATGTTCTTAATCCACTAACCGAGATTAGTCAATTTTTTAAAGACCTTTGTGCATCAACTTTACGAGTGGATGACATCTTTAAGTTGGACAAAAATATTCCCATCATTCTCTACAAGTTAGAGCAAATATTTCAGCCAAGTTTCTTTGATTCTATGGAGCATCTCCCTGTGCATCTTACATACGAAGCTTACCTTGGTGGACCTGTTCAATATAGATGGATGTATCCATTTGAATTCATGGGTGATTTAAAGCGATTAGTGAAAAATAAGGCAAGAGTTGAGGGATCAATATGTGTGTATTATTTGCATCGAGAAACTTCACATTTTTGCTCTCATTATTTCAATCATATGATGTTGACTCCAAGAATCATAAGGAATGAAGTTCACTTTAGTGAAAGAAGTCAATTCACCTTATCGATTTTTGGCCGTCCTTCTAGAAAGACGAGTGTGCATTGGTTGTCTGAAAAAGAAATGCAATCTGCTCATGTTCATGTGTTGATTAACTGCGTTGAAGTTAAACCATATCTTGAGTAAGTATATTAAATTAAGTTTGTATTTTTTTTTTGATAAATATGCTTTGTCATCTTCTTTAACATAGATTTTTTTCCTTTGAAATAGAGCATTTAATACATATTATTTTCAAAGTACGAGTGAACAACCATCAACTGGTTACACGCATGCCTATTTTCCTATATGGTTCAAGCAAAAATTAAATTGCATTGTTGCACCAAGTTCTGAAATAATTCATTTGAGAAGTTTATCTGAAGGCCTTCATCAATGTACAAATGAATGACACACATACTTTGTAAACGGATATAAATTTCACACTCAAATGTGGACAGAAGGGAAGAAAATAATAAACAGTGGTGTTGCACCCCAAATTTTGACCCCTTAGATATTCATCATCATTTTAGGATCATATTCATTTGATTATCTAACCTTAACCTATTTCAAGTTTGTCTTTGTTAAGATACAGGTGAATTAGGGTTCCGTACAGCAGAGAATCGAAGTTTCGACGGTTTAATCGGTCAATGTCTTGGATTGATTTCCCATGAAATAAGTCTCCACATCATCAAATATACTCCATTGTATCAAGTATGAATCCAATTTGAGGTTGTCACTCAAGGATCAAGAACAGTGCAATTCAGGATACCCGATTAGGGTTTTCGATCAGGAAAAGTCAACTGCAGTTTGACTTTTGTTTTAGATGGTGTTCCAATGGTTGGATCATGGTCCATAAAGTTCATATGGATTAGTAAAGTCTACTCAAGAAGTTTCAAGACATCAAAAGATCCGAAACACCAACAGTCGACTCGGTAGTCATCGATCGATCGTTCGGTTGACCGAAAAGTCAACTCTTTAATCATAAGGAATTTGACCTCAAAGTATGAATAAAAAATGTTCCTAGTAACATATTACACATGTCCATGAAGTTTCATGATCATTGGATTAAGGATTGAGGAGTAATCGAAAAATCGGGAAATTAGGGTTTTGAAAGGGGCAAGACCATAACTCCCTAACCACACATCCAGTTGAGTTGGTTCAAAGCTCATTGGAAAGCTCTTGACAAGTCCTACAAAATTCCCACAGTGGTCCATGAGCAAAAAATGCATAGAGTTTGAGTTATGGCAAAATTCATTACCAGAGGGAAAAATAACTTAGAAAAATTTAAGTTATTGACCTTTTTAAGCATGTTTTTTAGCAACTTTGAGTGGATTTTTGACCTAGTTCCATTTGGAATTTGAAGATCATGAAAACATTAAAGTTGTATAGCTTCATGAGGGCTTTCCAAAATGTACTAGAACTCCTCCATAGCCCTTATGAGTTGAGAGTTATGGGTCCAACAAGATGAGGTTTCAACACTTGAGTCCAACATTTTCACTTTTTCACAAACTCACCTTTTGATCACTTGAGCTATTATCAGCCCTTGGATCATGTTTGTATCTGATACTTAAGGAGTATGATGAAGGAAAATGCAGAAGAAGTGAAGGATTTGAAAGGTATGGCAAGTTGCAAGAAGGTTGCAATATTTTATTCAAAGAAAATCAATGAGGAAAGAGAAACTTTCCATGAAATCTGCAGCAGCTGCTTCCCTACCCTCTATGCTCTCCTTAATCACTTCATGTCCCTTATTTTACTTGAGTTTTTTTACTGCATTGAACCAAGGGAATGATGTACCCAGCTGCCATACAATCTTGAATGAGGTTTCATTTTCAAAACTCCCACCAAAAGTGCCAAAGTACCAATCTGCCCCAAGCCTTGCCTTGCCTATAAATAGAGGTTTCCTCTATGTTGAAAAGGACCCCATAGATCACTCTAAAACCCAAGAGAAAACCATAGCTCTCTCATCCTTGCCTTGCTCTTACTTGAAAGTGAAGAAAAGTCATTCAAGAAAACCTCAAAAATCTGTTTTGTTCAAGTTGCATACCAGA
Source organism: Lathyrus sativus (assembly GCA_963859935.3). NCBI lineage: Eukaryota > Viridiplantae > Streptophyta > Magnoliopsida > Fabales > Fabaceae > Lathyrus > Lathyrus sativus. Next base: position 489,116,311 of record OZ012740.1, on the reverse strand, counting down.
GCCATCACCAAGCATTTAAACACTCCATAAACCATCCACACAATCCATAAACCATGTTTGTAAGGTGTTCCAACCACTAACTCATTCAAAAACACCATAACTCAAAAAGTCAACTTCCCACACCATGAATGTTGACTTTCTTGCACAAAACAACATCATTCACTACCTAGATCAATTTTAGGTCTATTGACACCTTGGACACCTTGAATATATGTTTTACTAACTGTCCAAGACACTAAAAAATAGCCGCAACACCATTTGTTGAAACTGTCATTAAGGGTTACTTATTGCTTCAAAGGGAAGTAACTTCATCTTGTAAAAGACCAACTTGAGGAAGGGTTGCTCTGAGCTTGCATCAAGAGGGTGGATCAATTACTCAAAGCATTTCCAGCTAGTTATATTGCTTACATTGAAAGACTACAAGAGGTAGGTGACCTCTAACCTTGTCTTTTCTTGTTATATACATTAGTTGGAATTGCATAGAATCTTTAAGTCATGTGTTTGTGTTTATTTGTACATGTTTGTGACCATCATGTGAAATATGTATTGAATTTGTGTGTGTCTTTCTATTTGTGAATCCTACAACTGTTTCTGTTTGGATGTGGTTTTGTTAGAGTTTAGTTATAGGACTTGGACTCATGAACAAGATTTCTGCATAATGTGTGTTTACTGCTACTTAAAAGGATTTAGAACTGCTGATCATATACTGGAGTGTTGGTTTCTGGATTAGATCAACTTGACTTTGGTTTGAAAACCATGTGTATGAATTTGTGTCTGTAAGAAGCATGATGACTAAGTGATGATTTGTTTCTGCCACAAGTTGTTTAAAGTTTACCATTGCAACATTTTTAACTTAGTGGTCACACCCTAGCCTGATTTTGATTTCTGCTCATGATTTATGTTGGAATGTGCGCAAGATTGTAATTTGGTTCAAATAAGACTTGATTGGAGGTTGGTTCTTTGCTGTCAGTTATTATGAGTTCACTTTGCATCTCATAGCATAACTTTACAAGTTTAAGTTCATTTTGCAAATATGTTTGTCTAAACTCTTGATGTATTGGTTACTTAGAATTCATTCACATATTGTCATTGAATCATGTTTGATTGCTCAGTTGGATTTGTCATAGGCCAATTTGAATTTATACTTACCACTCATAGGCAACATTTATAACTAGGGTACCACATTCTGTTTTAGTTTAAGCTTGAGCCTCAATTCTGTTGTAACTGCTTGTATGTGGTATTTAGAGTATGTGCATACCTTCAAACTGATGCAAACATGTCAATTTTGCACTCAAGCTTTGAAAATCCATCTCAAACTTCATTTTTGCAGTTGCTATCATTTTTTAAGTTATGGGCACAATTTGAGAAAACTAAATGCACCATCCTTTTCCTTGTCAAAAATCACACAAGTTAGACTTTGAGTTTGTTAAATTTGATGATGTTTTGACCTATTTTGGATGTTCGCGTTTTTTGCCATAGTTGCCTTAATGCTTAGCTTGCTATCCCAGTTTGTAGAGAAACTTAGTCAACCTACATTCCATCAGTTTTTTTTGCTATTTGGTTGGTGCCTTATGTTAGGAACACATTGGTGGAATCTGTTCAGTTCATGTGATGATACCTTTGTTTGTGAACATGACTTTCATTTGATGCCAATATCAACTGTTTTTAAGCATAATATGCATGCCCTTGTCATGTTATTTTGAGGATCTGCCTTGATGTGCTTGGTAGCATCATTGGCCATTTTGTTGTGAAGGATTGTGTCAACTTTCTGTTGAGAATTATTTGTCATGACTTGATAGCCTCAATCTAGATCTAAGGTTTTCTGCTAATCTTTGGATATACCTACGTTACTGTTTCTGTTTTCCAAGCAAATCACCAGGCTATGTTCCTATTGTGCTATGAACTTTGATGTTGAAAAGGTGCATCTGTTCTATCAGCATGCTTATTTTGGATTGCTTCTGTTGAATTGGTTCAATGTTGTTGGGGCATGTACTTTTGATCAACATGTGTCTTGTTAATGATTGTTGACTGTTAGATTTATCTCTTATGCTACATTTTAGTTTGAGTTTATTTTAAACAAGTTGGTAGCAGCTTTGATGTTTGGCATTATGATAATAGTGGCTGACACTGTCTTTTGATTTTGGAATCTTGTTAAGGCTGTCCAGCCTTTGGGTGTACTGGTACCAGTGTTTGTGTTGCAAAAAGATTGTTCACATTATAATATGTTGCCACTTTTGTTAACCAAATACTCTGGTGTGTTTCACTTTTGTTTTTGATTCTAACTTGTTGATGGGGCTGCTATGGTTGTAGTTCATCAATTCATTGTTGTGTGTAACACCTATGAGCACCCTTGTTGATTAAGGCTCTCTATGCATTACTGTTTGCATTGAAGTTTTGCTATTAAACCATTGGTAGGTGTACTATCAATTCTTAGGGCTTGACATTTTCTGTTTGATTTTCACTTTCCTTTGCAAATGGTGTGGGAGAAGTTTGCAGCCTATACCAGTTTGGAGTATTGACAGTTGCTGTCATAGTTTGTTTAAAAAACTGATTGGAACACAAACTTCATGTTAGCACCAACCTCACCAACTAATAACCAATCTTTTCTTTCTCCCTCACTAACAACTAACTTCCTGTTAACATTTAAAACTTAGAATTGGAGTCGCTGTGCTCTATTTAGTCGTCCCGCCGTGGACATTCCCTTTATTTACCTTTGCCATAGGACTTGGAGTCGACGTGCTCTATTTAATTGTCCCGCCGTGGACATTCCCTTCTTTTCTAACTTAACCTTAGTTTAGAGTCGCCGCACTCTATGTAGGTGTCTCGCTGCAGACATTTACTTTACCTTTGGAACCTTGACCATAGTCAAGAGTTCCTCCCCCCTTAGTTAGGGGAACTACGGTTGCTCTGATTCCATTCCCATCAGGATACGTAGGCACGAGATGCGATGTCTTCGCGAGCATACTTTACCAAACTTTGTATATACTTTATATCTTTACCCATAGCACATTTCCTTTAGCAAGCAAACTTTAGCAAACATAAATATTAACAAGAGGTTCCTATAGAGTACTACAGATGTTTAGGATGTGAAATACCTACCCTAGGCATAACCAACCCCCAAACCTTTAGATCTCTCTTTGCTTAGATTTAGGCCTTTCCTTTTGCTTTGCATTTTAATGGGTTTTTCTTTCTTTAAACCTTTCCTTTTTGGATAAATTAAAGTCCGGTTGTGAATTTAAGAATTAAGATTCAAGTTAATCAATAGCTTGGTATCACGATTCTCACTGCAACATGTGGTGTAGTTGTAAAAGGAGTTACAGAGGGTGGTGAGGACGACTTTTATGGTGTTATCACACATATTTATGAGTTGGTATATAATTATATGGACTCAAAAAATAAAGTTGTCATGTTTTATTGTGACTAGTATGATTCATCCTCTAGAGGAACTAAAATAGATTAAAAAATATAACACTTTTGAGGTTCGAATGGATAGAAAGTACAAAGAGTATGACCCTTTCATAATGGCACATAATATTAGACAAGTTTATTACGTTCCTTATCCTTCAATTCAACCAAGTAAACAAGGACGGTGTGTTGTAATCAAGTCAAATCCAATGGGTTATATTGTATCTGACGGTGTAATGGAAGATGATGTTGCATACCAAGATGATGAGATTTGACTAGTGAATGAGGTAATTGAAATTGAGGAGATTACAAGTTTGGGTGATACTGTAATTGTGGGTCAACAAGTTGACACAACCATCTCATTGTCAGCAAATCATGTGGAAGAAGAGCAAGAAGAGTCAGGAGACTCTGAAGAAAATAATATCATATCTGATGAAGACAATGATGAATACAATGATGAATAATTGGGTGATACTGTATTGTGTAATTATACTATTGTGTAATAATACTATTGTGTAATATGTATTGTAATAATAATATTGTGTAATTGCTTGACTTAATTTACTTTTATGTTTTTATGAAATATTTTAGTTTAAAAATTCCACCTCGAAGTGATGAAAAAGGTAAGGGTAAGGCTTGCCGCACAAGATTCATTATAGAAAAGGTTCCTGATTCATCTATGTTTATTCCTATGCCACTTTCGAGTCAGATGCATCCTACTCCACCGCCTGTGCACCTTACTCCAACGCCTATGCAGACTTCACCCATGTTTGGTGGATCTTTCACCGGATTACTATTCACACCTGATTTTTATTCATTCCCACTGATATCTGTGCTGGTCTTTATTAGTCCTTCTGGATATGCACTTACTATGCATCCTAGTACCCCGCATCCCACATATTTTCTGATGCCTTCCATGCAGTCGAGCGGGCCTAGCTTTTCGATGCCTTCCATGCAGTATGTTATGCCATATATGAAGGTTGGTGGATCTAGCATGCCAAATTCATCTCCCGTGTAGCATTTTATGCCATATATGGAGGCTGGTGGATCTAGCATGCCACATTTATCACCCGTGCATTCTACGCATGATGAGCAGGATGATGAGGATGATCCTAGTGCTCATGGTCATAGAGGTACCAGTTCTTATGATCATGGAGATATTAGTGCTCCTGACAATGCTCGTGAGGAGCGAAGAAAGATGCGCATTCCGAGAAATGCAAAGCCCAAAACAATTAGGAAATACAAGTGCAGATATGTCATTCACTGCGATGGAGGAAGGTATGTTTTATATATTATTTTTTTAAAATTTAAATTTGATTTTTTTTAATGTTCATACTAAATCAAGATTTTTTTGTTTAGCCTTATACCATCACACCAGGCAGTATCATGTATAACAAAAATTATTAAAGAAAAGTATAAAAAGTTTTGGCCGACATATGGAGCACTTCTCGAAAAAGAGAAGAAAGATTGGTTTAGTTTATTCCAGGTATAAAAAGTAACTATTATTTTAATTTTCTTTATATTTAATTTATTTCATGATTATACATTATTTGATCTTTTTTAAATTCATAAAACAATGTAGGAGAAATGTGTTTGTGACTTTTCAGAGCAGCAACAAGTAAGAGAAAATTTTGATATGAAATGTGCTACCCGATTATCCAACACGCTTAGGCGTGTTCGAATTAAATGGGATTAAAAAAGGAACACGTCCTTGTTGGATATGTGAATATGTATTTAAGAATTTTATTGACCATTGTAATTCGGAAACCTTTAAGCAGGTATCTGAAATAGAAAAAAAAATAGGGCATCTGAAGTCGGTGGCTGCAACTACGCAGTAGGCAGTATTAGTGTTTCTGAAATTGCACACAGGCTGGTAAATTTATTTATTTATTTACTTAAATTTTCATTTAAATTTTGGATTAAAACTAACTATTTTTTCACTTATGTTTTATTTTATTAGCGTGATGAGTTGGGTAGAACTCCGATGCTTAATGAGATCCATCTAGAGACTCATATCAAGAAAAATGGGGAGTTTGTCGATAAACGCTCAAAGGACACTTAAGTAAGTTTTTCTAAAATTTAGTCATTTTATTTCTTTGTTTTATGTACCTATCTTATTTAAATTATTATGATAACATCTAACTTATTTTTTTTATAGGAGGAGTATGATAGAAAACTTCTATTTTCTTTATCTGAGCATCCTGGGTTACCTCCACCGCCACAGGGATATCCTATTGATCCTTGTCTAAGTTTTTGGACTTTGTATATGATGTTGCTCGCGGAAAGAGGGAAAATGAGAGGGTGTACGGTGCTTGAGGGTATGCCAAAACAATTAAGCGGCGTGAGGACTTTCAGAATGAGACTTGATGATGGAGAAGGATCATCACACCCACCTATATTAATTGTTGATATGCTTGAAATTGTGACAAATTTGGAGTAGGCCAAGGCAACACGCAAAGCAGCAACTAGACAAGCACAGATGGAGGAAATTAGAAGAAGACAAGGAGAGATGGAGGAAGAGTTGAGGAGGAAAACAACGGAGTATGAGGAAGCAATACAGATTGCAAATGAGTGTGCACTAAAGTTTGAACAATTTATGGCTTCGCATATGAATCAAGGTGTTGGAAAAATAGACGAGGAAGATGAGGAGGATGATGAAGAAGTTGATTAAATATGTTGAAATATGAAACTTTTAATATGTATTTTTATATTTTATTTTTGCATGAATTATTTTTATTTTAATGATGGATGTGGATATTTAATTTTATTGCACTTTTAATTATAAGTTATTGTATTTTACAAAATTTAAAAATATTTATTTATTTATTATATAATTATAAAAAATATATTTATTTATTATATAGTTATATTATTCTAATTATAATAATATAATTAAATAATATAACTATAAATTTTAATAAAAATTTATTATATAATTATATTATTCTAATTATAATAATATAATTAAAAATAATATAATTATAAATTTTAATAATAATATTATAATCATTAGCTAGGGGTTTTACCCCTCGCAAAAATCTGACACAAACGGCTAGGGGTTTTATCCCTCACTAAATGCATAATGCAGGTGATTTGACTAGGGGTTTATCCCCTAGCAAATATCTGACATATCGGTGCGCTAGTCTGTGTCTATTGCCTGCAGCATAGTAGGTTAAATTTTTTCCAAGACAATTTGCGAGGGGTTTATCTCCTAGCCAAATTTGCGAGGGGCTTATCCTCTAGCCATTAATTTGCGATGCTCTGATTAGCTAGGGGTCATATCCCCTTGAAAGTTGATGTTTTATGATGGATTTTTTGCTTTAGTGTGTGGGGGGGGGGGGGTGTCAAACCCCTAGCTAAATGCAATTTTTCTTGTAGTGCATAGTAAGTTATTAAAATCAGTGTTTTAAAAATCTAATCTAATTGACGTAATATAAGAACAGATAGGTTTAGCCATTCGATTAGTTGATTAATCAATTATGCAAAGAATCTACAGAACCAATTAGTCACATTGATTTGGATCGATCTAATTCTTTTTGGGAAATTCTTATATACCATTCCAAAAAATTGGATAAAATTACCTATAGTATAAATTGTCTTAAAAATCTTCCAAATTTAAATAATTAAATATAATAAGATTAACTAACATTAAATAATTAATAATTGGTTAAAAATATACTATCCATCCCATCTTAGATGGTAAAGAAATTATCAAATCTTTTTTTTTTTTTTTTTATTTCAAAATTTTATGTTTTTTTTCTTCAGAAAATCGCCTCTTCCTTCATTTCTCAAATTCACATACTCATAATAACAACACAACAAAAACTTAGCAGTGGGAAGTGATGACATTCTTGGGATCCAGATTAGCAGATGGGCACCAAGTGTGTCCCACCTTCTTTTTCCTGACGATTGTTTTTTATTTTGTAGGGCCAATATATACGAAGTTAGAAACCTTATGAAGATTCTCAATACTTATGTTGAAGCCTATGGATAAAAGATTAATTTGTCTAAATCTGAAGTCTTCTTTAGTCAAAATATTAGTAATCCAACTAAGGAGGATCTTGCTAGCATTATGGGTGTTCGTCATGTGATGGGTACTAGAAAGTATTTAGGATTGCCTTCTATGATTGGTAAGAGCAAGAAGGCAATCTTTTCCTTCATCAAAGATTATATTTGAATGAAAATGAACTCTTGGAAAGGTAGATCACTATCACAAATGGGCAAAGAGTTCATGATTAAATTGGTCATTCAAAGAGGTAGTGATATCGAGAAGATGCTAAATTCCTTTTGGTGGGGAGGAGGCAGTAATAACAGGAGTATTCGTTGGGAAAAGTTGGCATGTTCTATAAAGGAATGTGGGTTGGGTTTTAGAGACTTTAAAGCCTTTAATATGTCCGTGGTCGCCAAACAAGGTTGGAATCTGATGTCAAAACCTCATGCTCTTGTAGCTAGAATATTCAAGGCAGGGTACTTTTTTAGAAGTTCTTTCTTGGATGCTAACCTTGGTTTTAACCCTAGCTTTATGTGGAAAGTTGTGTGGAAGGCGAAGGAAGTTTTGTCTTTGGGATGTAGATGGAGTATTGGAGATGGTAGCCACATTAAGGTCATGAATGAGCACTGGCTTCGGGGGAAAAGGGAAGGTTGTCTTAGTGGATCCCAAAAGGAAGATGTATATAACATTACTGTTAGAAATCTTATGTTACCTAATGTTAAACAGTGGAATATGCAGGTTATAAGAGAGTTGTTTGACCTTGAAGATGCTAAGGAAATCTTACAGGTGTCACTTTTAGAGGATATTAAGGAGGATATAATGATTTGGAAAGAAGAACAATATGGTAATTATAGTGTGTGCTCAGAGTATAAATTATGGAGGAGTTTGCGTAGGTGTCATACGAGTGAGCGAGATAATGAGGATTTGTGTAGCCTTTGGAATATAAAAGCCCCACCTAGAGTCAAGCATCTCATATGGAGAATTTGTAAAGGTTGCCTACCAACTCGTGCTAGACTCCAACAACATTATGTTCCTTGTCCATCTACCTGTCAGCTGTGTGAGAATAACATTGAAGATGATCGGCATTTATTTTTTGGGCGTACCGAGGTTAACTAGTGTTGAAGAGCAGCAGGGTTGTCCTCTATTATTGATGCTCGTTTACATTCTTTTTCTGATGTTAAGTCTCATATATTTTATATTTGTAGTAAGGAGGATATGAAAGATTCTGGCGGATTTGCAACTATGCTGGATGAGATTTGGAAGAATAGAAATGATCTTATTTGGCACAATGAGCAGGTGGAAGCCCCTAAGCTTGGTTGGTTAGCCTTTCACAAGTGGCAAGAGTGGTTTCTGACCCAACAAGTTCATGAGACTGATAATGTCCATAATCACCCTTTGTCTTGGAATCCACCTTTGGAGGGATGTTTGAAATGCAACGTGGATACAACTTTTAACCAAGGTACTACTAATAGAGGGTGGTGTGTTCGGGATAATCGTGGATTTTTTATTAGTGCATGAGTGACTTGGGATCCTGGCCCTTGGCCTGTGAGTGAAGCTGAAGCCTTGGCCCTTAAGGAGGCAATCCTTGGAGCAATTGATTTGCACCTAGAAAATGTTATTTTTTTAGAGTGACTCCTAACAAGTCGTCCATGTCGTTCATTGCGCTCATGGCGGTAGTTTCGACTTTTCCTTTATTATTTCTTCAATTAAAGAGTTGTTACATAATTCTAATAACTTTGAGGAGAAATTTGTTAAACGCCAAGCAAATTTGATTGCCCATTCTCTTGCTAGGGCGGCAAATTTTTGATTTAGGCATAATAGATTTAACTTAATTCCTCTTTGTATTGAACATGTTTTAATTAATAAATTATGTTTTGATAAAAAAAAAAACTTAATAACATCAAATTACTAATAAAATAAAGAAGAAATGAATTTATTGCCACAAAGAAGATGCATTAGGACCATTGTTGAGGAAATTGAGAAAAAGAAAAAGTGCGGCTGTAAAATAAAAACTATACATTGGTACTAAGGGCAACAATAAGTCAGGTCTGATTTTTAAAGGTATGAATCTAACTTGCCATAAAAAAATTTTAGTCAAAATCTCACCTATGACCTTCTATAGTCTTATTTTTATCTAATTTAATATTTTTAAACGCTTGATCTAACTTTAAAACCTATTTAAAATCCAACTTTACAATAAGGTTTATAAATAATTAATAAGAGCCTTGTGCATTAGTACGGGTCGCACAAAATTGATATAAATAATAAATAAATATAATATAATTAAGTTAAGAAATATATACATAAAAAATATATAAATTAGATAAAAAAATATTTTACATTATGATTATCATATAAATATTAACTTAATTTAGAAAGTAATAGTGTTTTGTTAAAATTTACAGAGAAATTATGTTAATTGAATTAAATATCACCTAAAAAAAATAGAGATATCTAAAGAAAAATATGGTATATAAATATATAATAAATAATATTAGTGAGTAATTTTATTTGATTTGGAAACATGTATTATAGTATTTTTCTCTTCAATGTCATCCCTACTCCTCTTTTATTATAAATATCCATTATCTTTTTCACATATTTTAAATAAAAAGGTCAATAAATTTAATAAATTTATTTTTCAAAAATATTATTTAATATATATTAATATGTACAACTTTTAACTTGTATATTTTAATATCAAATTAAAATATAACAAAAAATATTAGGTTGTCTCGGTTTGTCAAACATGTCTATTTTTCTTGCATATTTCAAATGACGAGTCTATGCATGAAGATTAATAAATTTAATTGAATTATTTTATTATAAAAAGTATTATCTCTCTGACATAACTCAAAATTTGTTTTATTAGAGTGGATTGATTAATTCATCTTTTTCATACTATTTAATTTATAAAAATGTGTTGTGGCTATTTATTAGTTAGGTTAGAAAATCAGCTGATTCAATCAAGAAAAAATATAGTCCTTGAAATCCAATTAAGATTGTATAAATGATGAGTTTGTTTAAAACATTAAAAATGATTTTTGTTGGCCCGTTTTAAAACCTCTCCAATTGTCTCTCTAAAAAAAGCCATTTACAACCATCTCTCTCCATTTTGTATTAATAGTAATAAATACAAATTTCACATTCACTTCAAATGATATAAACTACAAAGGGAATTTAACAGACTTTTGAGTTAGCCAAACGGATCATTTCAGACTTATTGTAATTACAATTAATATACTTATTTTATAAAAATTTCTATTTAATTCTTAATATGTTTATTAATAATTTAATATTTGTAATTTTGTAAATTCAAATAATCTCATATTCAAATCTAAATATTATTATTTGAATTAATTAATCATATTAATTAATTTTAAATATATTATATTAAAATGGTTTAATGCTCCACGGCTCATTTATTGCCCCAATCATATAAAAATAGTTTATAAATTTATAAATTTAAAAAATCTCTAAATAACTCAATATGTTGCATGATAATGTCTTTTCTATATCAACAACCAACTCACCAAGTTGCATTTATTCACTTTTATTTTCTCAGAGATTCATTGTTTGCAAAATAAGTTTTCAAAGAAGACAATGATGTGCTTATTCATCAAACCGCGACAGCGTCAACCACTTACTCTTGCTCCGCAGAAATTATAATGGCAAATCATCCAAAACTAACATCAATATTTTCAGAGCATTAAATAAAAAAAAACAGTGAAAATATAATGAAGCATTTAAAAAGATAAACAATTGCGACAGTATGTAGACACGCAAATATAAATTTAAAAAAATATAGTAAGAATCAAATACTAAAAATATCAATCCACTCCATGTTAATTATTTACACACTTTTAGCATAAGCTTAAGCACTTATATACATACTTGAATATGGTTCCAAACTTGAATGATTCATCAACTATACAATGATTCTTTATTTGTATAAATATTAAAATTTAAATATTTAATGAATCAATTCTAAGAATAAAACAAAATCTTACATTTTGAACTTTAAATTTGAACAAAACCATTAATGCTATAATTTAACTGTTAATGAAAAATGGGGGTTTCGATAAAGAATGATAATAGTAAAGTTCAAAAATCGAAAAAGAATCATCAATTGAATGTTGTAGGTTGATAACATAATCAATTGTTATTATCTAGTAAAAAATAACATACCTTTTGATTCGAAACTTGACAATAAGAAACAAAACTAATCACAGTGCTAGAAATTTCCTACATTCTAAAAACATTAAAATAAAATATAAAAAAAAAAAAACTCACCTAGATTCTTCAGTAAGGATATGATTGCAATATCTCCTATCATCAACCCCAGTTATCGATAGTTCCTTATTAGCTGATATAGTCAAACGAAGCTTACCCGTCCCTCTATCAATCCAAACTTTCTGCACACACACAAAAAACGCATCAAAACTAAACCCTAAAAATCCATTTCTCCAAAAATTAGGGTTTTCGAAATTAAACCTTAATTTACATTGGTGTCTCTATCAAGATCATTGTGGTTGTTAGGTTTGTAATTTTATAATTGGCAACAATTTTGGTAAAACATGTTTAATTTGAAAAAACATATATCATAGCCCGAAGTTGAGCAAGATGTCATGACATCTTGACCAACTGGTAGATCATAGTCTGTTGTTACTTTTCTTTACAAATGTTGTGACATGTTTTATTCGAACATCATAACAGCTCTGCATTTTAAATCCTTGAAGATTTGATTTTAAAATGAGATTCTAGATTATTTTAGTTCTCATACAGGTGCAGCTAAGCAAGGATATTTTAGGAACATTGCAGATTTGATTTGGTTTCATAAAAAGGATCTTGGAGACTTTATAGGAAACTTTGTATTTTGTTCCTATTATTGTGCAGGAAATTATGCTAATGATTGAAAGCTGATTCCTGATGATATTCACTTCAAGAAATCCAAGCCTACGAGGTCTGAAGGCTATTTAAAGAAAGGAGCTAAACCTATTTCAACTTGGACATTGAAAAATTTAGGAGAATTAGGATTAGCCGTGTCTTGGTGGTGTTTTAGGGTTTAGTGTGCTTCGTTTGTATGTCACTCTTGTATCAGGTTTGATGCATTGAGTTGATTGATTGTTTATTGTTAATTATTCACTCTAAAGCTTTTAAGCAATAGTGTGTTGTTTTTAGTTGAAGATTTTAAGCAAAATTAAGTATTGTCTTGGAAGTGTGTCACTTCTATTTTGGTGTTGTTGAATTGTCACTGGTTTGTGACTGGTAGAAGTGAGAGGGGTTTCTCATATCTAGGAGTTCCTAGCTAGAAGTTAGCACGGGTGGTGATTAGGTGATAAGTTCTAAACGAGGGAGTTTAGCTTTGAACTGATACTATTATAGTGGATTTTCATCCTAACTTGGGAGCCCCCAGATGTAGGTGAGTTGCACCTAACTAGGTTAACAACTACTAGTGTTATTTATTCTTCTGCAATTTACCTTCTGCATTTAATTGGTTTTTGTCAGCAGATGATGTTTTAACATTTATCTTGATATTGTGTTTTGGTGTTGGGACATAAGTCTTGACATCTGTTTTAAAGTTTCAGAATTTCAATTGGCATCAGAACAGGTCATCCTGCTTTGTTTTTGGATGAGCTCCAGAGAGTTTGTATTCTGGTATTATGGATAAGGAGGGAGGAGGAAATGTTAGCAGACTCCCAGTCTTAGATGACACTAACTATGACTATTGGAAGGCACGTATGGTGGCTTTCTTACAATATTTAGATAACAAAACTTGGAAGGCTATCATCAAGGGTTGGGAGCACCTTGTGGTTAATGATAAAGATGGGAAGGAGACCTTGAAGCCAGAAGAGGATTGGACAAAGGTGGAAGATGAAACTGCTCTTGGAAACTCCAAAGCCTTGAATGATTTATTCAATGGAGTTGACAAAAATATGTTTAGGTTGTTCACTGTAGCTAAGGATGCTTGGGAAATTCTCAAGACAACTCGTGAAGGCACATCTAAGGTAATGATGCCCAGACTTCAGTTGCTGACTACCTTGTTTAAAAATCTGAAGATGATAGAGGATGAAAGTATTCATGACTTTCACGTGAATGTTCTTGAAATAGCCAATGCCTTTAGTGCTCCGGGAGAGAAAATATCATAAGAAAAGCTGGTTAGGAAGATCCTTAGGCCTCTCCCCAAGAGGTTTGATATGAAAGTAATTGCCATTGAAGAAGCTCAAGATATCAACAACATGAAAGTTAATGAACTTGATGGTTCACTTATAACTTTTGAAATGCCTATTGGTGATAAGTTTGATAAGAAGAACAAGAGCATAACCTTTGTCTCTAACACTGAAGATAAAGAGGGTCAAGCTAACCTGGATACTGATGAAGGACTGTCAAATACCATTGAATTACGTGGGAAGCAATTCAACAAAATTCTGAAGAGAATGGACAGAAAAAGAAGACAAGGTGTCAAAAACATCACATTTGACATCAAAAATAACAATGACTCTCAAAAGAATGCTAGGACTGAAGAGAAGTCAAATTAAAGTAAGAGCATACAATGTTATGTGTGTGAGGGTTTTTGTCACATCAAGCAAGAATGTCCCACCTATCTGAAGAAACAGAAAATGGGGTTGTCTGATGATGGTGAGTCGGAAGATGAATCTAACTCTGAGAGAGTCAAACTTATGTCTGCTCTCTGGAAGATAGGTTGATGAAGTAGAAGCTTGTAATGAAAATGACCTCTATGAATATCTGGATGCGTCCTACAAGGAAACCTGCAATAGGTGTGAAGAACGTCTGAAGACAGAGGAAAATCAGAGAAAGGCCATAGCTGAATATGAAAATGAGAAGAAGGAACTCTTAGGTGTTGTTTCTCATCTTCAACATGAGGTAACTCGCTTAAATTTCAAGATCAATAACGTGATAGATTCCTTGAGAATGATGAAGAAGGCTGGAGACACTGAAGTTCCTTATCAATCTGATAATAAACAAAAAAGAGTGTATGTAGAGAAGTTCCTTCCTATTGAAATGAAGAAAATGATGTCTAACCACATGTTACAACATCCCAACAGTCATGATGAGGCTCAAAATAAATCTAAATCTACTTGGAGATGTCATTATTGTGGTAAGTATGTCTTCGAATCGTAGTTAAAGGGGGTGTTGTTATCGTCTCCACAGGGATTGCAAATATTTTGATGCTTGCGTCAACATTTTAACGTTTCAAGAATAAGGGTTTTTAAAGTTTTGTTCATAAAATTGTCATGCTTTGTTTAGTAGCAAAGATTATAAATTATAAATATTTTTTTAACAAAGTATATCAAAAGTAGTTTTCGTCTACCCTAACTTATACGTATTCGTTCAATCTTGCATGTGAAGTCAGATCCAATTAATATCGTCACACATTCTCTCAACATCGTCTATGTCTAGAGTGATGTCATGAGAAATATCATATTCATCGCTACACGATTTCTCCATATAACAACCAATATAATAAGCTTTAAGTTCAAAACAAAGCAATTATCAACCATACACCGATTTCTCTAATCTATAAACTGATAGATGAACATTTTAGGTCAAATTTTACAAAATTTATGTCTAGAATTTTACAAAACAATAACAGATCATTAAGAACAAAAATGTTCATCATATATTAATCATCACTTGTTCACATACAAGGCCAATCAAAAGAAATACATACAAACTAATGGTAGACTATCTCTACCTTTGATATAAAGGAATTTAGCTACCCATAACCATGGTAGCTTGCTTTACAAGTCTTGGAAGAAGATGAATGAGCATCCACGTTGAAGAATCAAACTCGGATGCGAATCCAGCTTCTATTTGCAAAAAAATCGCCTTTTGGTGAAGAGAATCTGAGAAATGAAGTTCTAGGGTGTAAAAGTGGGTTATGATCCCCAAAAATAGTGAAAAGTACTTATATAGTACTTTTAGAATCTGACACGTTCGCACTGTGAGCAGTTTCTTCGTCCATTGAACTCCTTTTTCGGCACCTGAAGTGCCTCTGAGCAGTTAAACCGCCATTGAGAAATATCTTAAGTTCGTTGTGCGAGCAATTCTTCACACTACGAACTACCTAGCTGACAAGTTCGCACAATAAACTTACCCCACAACACAAGGCCAATCAAAAGAAATACATGCAAACTAATGGTAGACTACCTCTACCTTTGATACAAAGGAATTTAGCTACCCATAACCATGGTAGCTTGCTTTATAAGTCTTGGAAGAAGATGAATGAGCATCCACGTCGAAGAATCAAACTCGAATGCAAATCCAAATTTTATTTGCAAAAAATCACCTTTTGTTGAAGAAAATATGAGAAATGAAGTTCTAGGGTGTAAAAGTGGGTTATGATCCCCAAAAATAACGAAAAGTACTTATATAGTACTTTTAGAATCTGTCACGTTCACACTGCGAACGATTTCTTCGCCCATCGAACTCCCTTTTAGGTACCTGAAGTGCCTCTGAACAGTTAAATCTCCCTTAAGAAATATATGAAGTTCGTTGTGCGAGCAATTCTTCACACTACAAACTACCTCGCTGACAAGTTCGCATAGCATGATAAAATGGAGTAAATCCAACAAAACAACTCAAAAGAGTTGAAAAATGCCAATAAATAAGGATCAAATGAAAGCATCTTTGGCATTCAACAAACTCTCCCCAACTAGATCTTTTCTTGTCCTTAAGCAAATTATGCCTCTCATTGAAAATAAGAGGATTTGCTCAAGCATTTAATTCCACCGAGAATGGATTTATAGCTCAAATCAACAAACAAATGCATACAAGCAATGGTTTCAACTTCCTAGAATTGAACAATGCAAAAGAATTTAGTTCTTAAACAAATATCATGCAATACTTCAATTAACAAATAAATTCTCATGCTCGAATCACTCTAACACCCCTCTTCAAAAAATAATTGAAGAAATTAACGCGTTTACAACCGCGGGGCAATTTTGTTCGAACTGCAGTAAAGCGGCAAGAAGTAAAAATTTAGTTTTGAAGGAATTCCCTCCGAAATTTATATCGTCTCCATAGGGATCGCTGTAAGGGAAAGAACTTCCATTCAACGGTCTCTATATTTCTAAGCTTATGGTGCAAAAAAAATTGGTTAAAAATTTCAAGGAACCATAAATAAAACAGAAAATGTAAAGTAAATACTAAAATATAAACGGAGCCTTGTTGGGATTGGATCTCATCAATTGATAACACATGCATTCTCCTAATCATGTTATACACAACTCAAACATTCATCTAATATCATCACGTATCACCCACAACAGAGGTTATGTCTAACGCAAAATCGAGAGGCCAACCGTATTGTCTCATCGGTGATATTTCACGCAACAAAACCAACACTGAACATTAAGAACTGATACTCACGTGAAGGTTCAACCTAAATCTATGTCTAGAGTTTAGACCCAACATATATTATTATAACATCCATATCAAATTAATGATTTGATTCATATATAACCCTGTCCGCAACTGCGAAAAACACTCGACGGAAAAACAAAAGAGTCGCCATTGAACGTTATTTATCCCAACACAAGGAAAGGAAAAGATCGAAGAAAATCTGAAGAAAGGGAGAAGACAAGGTCATCGCAACCAAATCTTGGGTTTGGGAGTCGATTATGCGAGAGAAAGGTATTAGCGCCTCCTCACATCCGTTGTGCTCAACGGGATCCATGCTTGTTGTCTAATTAAAGGGTGAGTTATCTAAAGCTTATTGCTAAACGGAAACAAGGAAGGAAAAAGAAAAAGAAGACTTTATATGACTTCGCCGCCCTATGCCTACGTACTCCCTCGTGCAATGGGAAAGTCATAGTCAACATAGTTCAGAAAAATACGGGTGATGGAGGAAGGTTGCTCACCAAGACTTCGCCATCTTGTGCCTACGTATCCTCATCTGGTATGAGAAATCAGAGCAAACGTAGTTCGGCTAACTACAGGTGAAAAAAGAAAAAGGGTGATCGCCAAGACTTCTCCGTCTTGTGCCTACGTATCCTCGTCTGGTATGAGAAATCAGAGAAAACGTATCTCGGCTAACAAATTGTTAAGTGTTTTTTATTAGCGACGTTAAGTTCTCATTTCAGCAGTTAGGGTCGATACCTGTTTCCGGTAGAATGGAAAAAATAACGTACTATTTTCTGAAAATGAGTTTGAAAGACAATCCTGAAAGATAAAGTTTGAAGTTTGTTTGGGAGTTTTAGAGAAGTGAATTAATTAGATTTGAGATTCACATTTCACTAAAGACTATGATATAGAAACGAATTTTTCGCATATCGCCCCCAGACGGGACGTACACTAAACACTCTAGACAAGCAAGGAGAAACCCCTCGCTCATCATTTCCCATATGCTTAAGGCTCGTGGCGCACAAATGTTCATCGTCTTTATTAAGTGTGTTAATGATGTTTTGAGATGAGAAGAAAGAAGACTCAAAAGTTGAAAAGAAAACAACTAAGGGAAACTAAATCCTAATGTTGTCATGCACAATGGTCCTAACATTAAGGATGAGAGGGAAGTCTACCTAATGTTATCATGCAAATGATGGACCAAAATTTAAGGTTTAAAAGGGATTATCCTAATTGTTATCATGCAAAGGATTGAAAGCCTAATGTCTCTCCTACCTCCAACTTAATCAGAAATTAAGTGGAACTAGGAATCCTAAGGGATCATATGAATAAGCACAAGTAAACATTATACTAATCAAACACAAACAACAGCAAACTCAAGACTTAACCAACTCTCAAGACTTAAAAGAAAAGAAATAAGAAAGAGAGATGAAGGAGAAGATGTAACACCAAGTAAACAAAAAAGAAAGTTCCACCCAAAAGACATAAGAACCAAACAAATGCAAGCATTAGGTTCAATCACACAAATTAAACATAAACATCATGTTAAGGTAACCCAAATGTGCTTAAATGTCAAACCATAACCAAATATTAGAAGTCAAAGCAATTAGGCAAAATAAAGCACCAATGCATACACAAATGATTTAAGATCAAACAAGAAACATTTTCAATCATCAAACAAAGTGAAATGAAGTCAAATGATGTCAGAACCAAGGTAGGGCAGTAGCCATGCCATATTTCATTGAACTCATGTTAATGATAAAAAATAAAAGCACAAAAGATTCAAGTCATGCATCATATCCAAACTCAATCAATTGTCACACAAACAATCATATAAAGACACACCTCACAGAAGTAAACATGTAAACTCAAGGTATGAATCCAAATGGGGCAGCAACATGATAATGTATATCATCTTAAATATCAACTCAAGAATCTCAAGAAGAAACAACAAATATCAACTTCAAACATGCCTCAAGATTAAACAAGTTCATACCATGATCATCTTCAAATGAAAGCATGTATTTAAGCAAGTTACAAAGTGAAAATTGATCAAGTAATGCACACCATAACATGAAGGTAAGAAGAAAACGCAATTGATTCAATCCAAAATCAAAACCAAGACATCAAGCAAGTTCAAGAAAGATCAAGTTCAAATCATGCTCAAGGAAACAATCAAATCCATACAAGAGAACACATGAATTAAGAAGTGGAAAATGATCATACAATGGACATTTAACATGAAAATCAGAACCTCAACCAAGTCATTTGAATCACAAAGAAAATCCATTTAAGAAGCAAGTCCTAAAACTAGGTCAAGCATTAGGCAAGTTCATGTTCAACACATCTTCAAATTGAAACCTCAATTAAAAATAGTTCAATGATCAAACAAATACAATTTTAGGACTCTAACTCATGGAAAAGCAATCATATTCAAGTAGGAAAGAGATCCCAAAAGCATTTCATAAATGCATCCTCATAATCAAGTCAACAATATCAAGCATGTCACTAATCGAGCATATATCAAGGGCCAAACAAAACCAATTAAGAATCATACAAGAAATGATCATCAAGGCACAAAAACAACACTCAAACATTAATCAATTAAGTGTCAAAACATGGCCAAAAGATTGGATCAAGAAGGCAATCATAAAGCATCAACAACGCAAACCCTAGCCAAGGATAAACATGTAAAAGCACTTCACTAATTAATTAAAAATAAAATAGAAAAAATAATTATAAAATAAAATAAAAAACATGAAAAATATCTCAACACATCAAAGGATAAGAAATATATTTTTTTGATATTTTTAGAATGAAAAGAAATAATTAAAATAAAATAAAGTGAGAAATAGAAAGAAGAGGGGGTGTATGAGCAATTTAAAAAAACAGAGGCAATCAAGTGATATGTGTGTGGGCCTAAAATGACAGGGGTGTCAATAACAAAACCAATACAAGCCCAATCCAATTATTCAATAAATCATAAATAGAAAAACATGTGTGGCTGCCAACTCATCCTCATTAATTCAGGTGGCACACAGATCAGCCTGGGAAATGAATTAGAACAAGACACCTCAAACATTTCAAATTAAAAAATGTGGCGCCAAGGCCACCTTATCTCTCCTCCCACCTTTAGACACCGAAGCCCTAGCTTCGGTCGTCTTCTCCGGCAAGCAAGCCACTGGAGCTCCACCAAAATTCCCAGAAATGAAAACGAACACCCCCACTCCACTCAGAATTCCACGTAGAATCCCAATCTTGCATCAAAAATCATTTATGAACACTCTAAGGTATTAAATCGAAGCAAACAAGTAAGCCCTAAAAAAAGCAAACACACATACAATGTACATTTAAATCCTAACAAGATAGGACGTTAGCTCATGTTATTCCCAGCATGCTCTTAGCAACAACAATGACCTAAAATGATGTGTAAAAGCAAGATAAAAGGGATCTACGGTGGTATCTAACGAAGAAGGTATGTTGCCTCTTTGGAGTTAGCAAAAATGCCACAAAAAGATGCATAAAGCTTCCTTAACACTTGGAAATTATAGATCGGGGCTCGGTTTTCTCTGATTCTTCTTTAAACTTTCAAAACAAACTTGGACAGGTGATGAAGATGATGAAACTGGAACACTCAATGTGATGCTCCCAGATCCGTTTTCTTGCATACAGAAGATGGCAAACACTTGATTGAAGATGAAACAATCAAGACATGAGAGAAAATCTTGGGGAAAAATGAAATTAGAAGATGAGAGGTTTGAGAGAAATTTGTGATGCAGATTTCAAAATGGTGAAGAGTGTGGTTAGGTTTGGGGTTGAGGAGAATTTATAGTAGATGTTTTGGGTTGGTAAATGGCCTGTACATGAAGAAAAATGGCTGGGAGTTTGTTGTTCTTGGTTTGGACAGAAAAAACACATGGGGTAGCTTGGCTCGGGTATGGCAGTTTTTGGCTTGGGAATCAGCTTTGGATGGTGGTATTGTTGTTGTAGTAATGAGTGGAAATGAGAGCATGGAAATGTATGAGGGTAGGCACATGGAAAAGCAAAATTTTATTTGTGCAAGTTGTACCATTTTCATCTTTTTCCAATTTTAGCCATATGGGTGCATGAGGTGTGCATGAGGATGTATGAAATGTTTATGCATTTAGAGTAAAGTTTTGGAAAGGAAAAAAACAAAGCATGCATGTGATATCATGTGCTGCAAGAGTAATTCAACAATATGCTAGCAAAAAGTGCCTTGAAACCTCTTTGATCATCCCACTTTGCATGAGCATATCTTGATGAAAATGGCTTCATATGATGAAAATTTTGGTACTAAAATGAAGTAGAGAAGATGGTGAACAAGTTTGATGTTGAAAGAAAAAGGAATTGATGCTTGGATATTACTCAAAAATGAGTATGAATATTGGTATATGAAGCTGATCCAAAAGAGAACTCAAGAAAATTCTATGTTATGGGATTCATCATATGAAAAACCCTACTTTGATCAATCACAACTTGCTCAAAAATGATCCAATGATGATGAAAACTATATGGTTGGAAAACTTAGGGATAGTAGACCAGCTTTCATGTTGAAAACAAATTGAAAACAAAGCCTTAAACATGGATAAATATGGCCATGAAGATAGCTGATCCATGCATGAAACCTTCCAAAAATAGTAACTTTCCTTAAAACCCTAATTTTCCAAAAATGGCAATTTTTCCTAATTTTTTATTTTTGATGATTCCTTTGACATTTCTTGATAAATTTCCACCCATTAGTCATATTTGACATGAAAAACATGAAATTGACCTCAAAAAGTCATGAGTTGACTTTTCCTTTGCACAATTGACTTTGTTCCCCAATTCAAATGATTCACAATCATCTGATCAATTGAAGCTTCTCTGATTGAAATTGATGATCAATATTCCACCCCTAGACACCTTAAGACATATAAAAGAACATGGAATCAAGTTTTTCTCAAAGAATCAAAATTAAACCGATTTTATCAAAAACCCTAATTTCAGCCTTAAAAGATAGAAGATGTCGACCCAAGCTCAAAACCCTATTTCCTCTGGGGAAGCTGAAGAATCTCTTGAGCAAAGATGATTTGTGTAACATGATGATGATAAGGCTTAAAAATTCCTTCCCATGAAGGTGTCACATACCCAGATATCCAAAAATCCTAGCTTGAGGACCAAAAGATAGAAGGATGTGGTTTGCTTGTAATCTTGATCTAGATGATTGTGTGAGATGATTGGGTATGATGAAAGGACCTTAGGGCTTGAGAATACCATAAGGTTGAGAATAAAGCCCTTGCTTTAGCTTTGAGGATCATACTCCTCCTTTTGAGAATCAACCAAGATACCTTGATCCCATGCTTAGAACCAATGTTATGCACAAATGATGATGCCAATGATATGAAACATAAGTCAAGAGATTAAGAAAATGATGAGGTAAATTTTGGGGTGTTACAAACGCCATGATCAAAATTCGTACACACGATTAACCCTTTTTACATGCATTCACCTAATCTTCCAAATGTATGTGAACATCAATCTTCATCACTATTATCACGCATCCTCACAATACCGTTTGACAAGCGTTATCACGTCTTTATTGTATTGCTCACTATATGTTATTCATACTAAAAATCGACACAATGCTAAAATCCCATACGCAAATGAATATCAACTCACAAAACCATGTCCAAAGTTTGCTCATTAATAGATGAAAATCTTAGATCAAAGATTTGCAAAGGTTTTGTCAAGACCCATAAATAAGCAATCAAAGACAATTAGCAATAGAGAATCAAAACTAGTTCACAACACATAAATTAGATGAAATACATAAGGTATCAAAAGATTACTTCCAAACCCTAACAAGAGCAAAGATCTTACCTTCTCCCCCTTAGGGTTTTTATTTCTCTCTTTAAAATAAGCTTGAAAATGAAGAGAGATAAAGTTCTGATCCCTAAAATATAACATATAATTCTAAAAAGCAAGAAAAATACTAATATAGTATTTACAAAAACTATCACGTTTTCACTGTGAACAACCTATTCATCCAGCGAAGTCTACTTTGAGGCACTTAAAGTGCCTCAGGAACAGTTAAACCGCCCTTGGAAAATATTTGAGTTCGATGTGCAAACAATTCTTTGCACTGCAAAGTACATCGATACTAGTTCGCACAACAAACTTTGGGTCCTTTAGCTACTGACTTTCAAGGTTCCTCCTTGTTGGGACCTCTTCAATACTTCACCCAGAAGACATTTACTAGAAGCTTGCTATTGTTTGCCCAGTGAATATTGCAGAATATTCACATTTCTTTGGCTTCCTTGTCCAATCTTTTGTGTCTTACTCATTCATGTTTTATGCCTAATTTGTGTACAATAACACACACATCAAAGAAACCAAAGGTATTTGCAATGTAATTAAGAATCACACAAGAACATCAATTAAAACTATGAAAACATGAGAATTGAGTTGAAAAGTGCCAAGAAAGATGGTTCGTTTTAAGTCAAAATTTTCAATTAACAAACTCTTCCCAACTAGATTTTTGCTTGTCCTCAAGCAAAGTATGCCTATCATGAAAGCAAGAGAAATTTGCTCAAACAAGAGGATTTTCTCAAGCATAAGATTCAACCAAGAAAATAGATAACAATTCAAATTCAAACAATAGAAATTTGCTCAAATAAGAGGATTTGGTCAAGCATGAAAATATGCACAAGCAATGTTCACCACTTAATAGAATCGAACAATGACAAATAATTTAGTTCTTAAAAAAATATCATGCAATGTTTCAAATAACAACTAAATTCTCATACTTGAATCACTTTAACATTCCTCTTCAAAATAACAATGAAGAAATTAGTGTGCTTGCAACTGCGGAGAAATTTCACTCACTTGACAAACAATGCTAATAACAATATAATTCATACATTCATCTAACAATCAAAAATGGAAACGTGGAAGAAAAAAGATCACTAAGGGCTTTTAAGGTTGTAGCTTGGTCATGTTTACAACAAAGGGTCATTTCTAAAGGCCATTGAATCAAAATTGCCAATGAAAAAGAAACATTCACTATACATGGTATTTACACCTCCCAACTTCATTCACCATTTTCTTTTCTCTATTGAAAACCTTATCAAACTTCCTTAATACACATTATTCATTCACTATTTTTCTTTTTCAAACAAGCATTCTTTTTCTTTTGTTTTTCACATTCATATTCCCACTTTTTGTTTTCATACTTGCTTGAAATGTTTCAAAAGTTTTAGCAACCTACCATTCTTATTTTTTATTCTTCCCAACTTGAATTCAACCAAACCTCAAGTGAATGTTGCTTTTTATGGCAAGGATATCAATTTAAAACAATGTTCAAAGGTTCAATAAATTTTTTAAAATCTCACAAAATTCAATGATGAACAAAACTTTCAAATTATGTATATAAACCAAGTTCATCACTAGAATAAGATCTA
This sequence comes from Lathyrus sativus, assembly GCA_963859935.3. Taxonomy (NCBI): domain Eukaryota; kingdom Viridiplantae; phylum Streptophyta; class Magnoliopsida; order Fabales; family Fabaceae; genus Lathyrus; species Lathyrus sativus. The sequence continues at coordinate 489,092,089 of OZ012740.1, read as the reverse complement.
AACTATTTAGGCTCAAAGAGGTTAACAAACACTCACTACTCACGGGTAAGTTACTGTTTGGATATTGTTGTGCTATTATCAACAAATGCGTTGATCATACCTAATGCTTCTACAAAATCACAATAATCAAAAGATAAAGCATGAAACAAACGAATTAAACAAAGTTTATCAGTCATCCTAGCGTATAGTGAACAATGGAGGTTTCTCAAAATTGGTGGCTTTTAGTCCTAAGTGAAACAAGCATTCAAACAAGTTACAAAATGAAATAAAAACACACATTTGCACAAAGCACAAAATTCTTAAACCATTCTAACATTCTATAAAATGGTACAATTTACCTTACTTGCATTCACATGCTCAACATCATGTCATCACCATCCAAACTCGGTCGAAGCTTCATTGGATACTTTTATAATAATAGCAACCAATCTAGAAGCTTCATCATTCCTAGTCACTCTAGAGAAAACATAGGAAACAAATATGTACAATATAAACAAATGTACAAAGCTTAAAAAATATATAGAAACTATTGCAATGTGATTCAATATCTAAACCTCAATCCCCGACAACAGCGCCATTTTCTTTGAATCATAGTTAAAGGGGTTTTTTTATTATCGTCTCCATAGGGATTGCAGATATTTTGATGCTTGCCTCAACAGTTTATCGTTTCAAGAATAAGGGTTTTCAAAGTTTTGTTCATAAATTGTCATGTTTTGTTTAGTAGCAAAGCTTATAAATTCTAAATATTTTTGTTAACAAAGTATATCAAAATTAGTTTTCGTCTACCCTAATTTATTTGTATTCTTTCAATCTAGCATGTGAATTCGGATCCGATTAATATCGTCATGCATTCTCTCAACACTGTCTATGTCTAGAGCAGCGTTGTGAGAAATACCATATTCATCACTACACGATTTCTCCATATAAAAACCTATATAGTAAGCTTTAAGTTCAACACAAAGCAAATATCGACCATAGACCAATTTCTCCAATCTATAAACCGATAGATGAATATTTTAGTTCAAGTTTTACAAAATCTATGTCTAGAGTTTTACAAAATGAAAATGGATCATTAAGAACAAAAATATTCATCATATATTAATCATCACTTGTTCACATACAAGGCCAATAAAAATAAATACATACAAACTAATAGTAGACCACCTCTACATTTGATACAAATGAATTTAGCTACCCATAATCATGGTAGCTTGCTTTACAAGTCTTGGAAGAAGATGAATGAGCATCCACGTTGAAGAATCAAACTCGGATGCGAATTCAACTTTTATTTGCAAAAAAATCACCTTTTGGTGAAGAAAATCTGAGAAATGAAGTTCTAGGGTGTAAAAGTGGGTTATGATCCCCAAAAATAGTGAAAAGTACTTATATAGTACTTTTAGAATCTGTCACGTTCGCACTACGAACGGTTTCTTTGCCTAGCAAACTCCCTTTTGGGCACCTGAAGTGCTTCTGAACAGTTAAACCGCCCTTGAAAAATATCTAAAGTTAGATATTCGATTAATTTTTTATACTACGAATTACCTCGCTGACAAGTTCGCACAGTAAACTTAGGGTCCTTTAGCTACTGGCTTGGGTCTGAGATAGTTTGTGGACTCTTCGCTGCTCCTTCGCCACAACGAACATTCACTATAAGTTCGCCCAGCAAACTTATTATCTTTTTCTTACTTCCATCTTCTTGAGATGGTTCACTGGGGCTTCACCATGTATTTGCACAGCGAACATTCGCTGACACTCCTCGTTTGCAGTTCTTACAGCGAACATGTTGAAATTCTTCTCTTCCTTTGGTTTCCTTGTCCAAATGCTTGTGTCTTATACTTTGATGGTTTTATGCCTAATTTATGTACAATAACACACAAATCAAAGCAACTAAAGGTATTTTCACAATGTTGAAGAATAACATGGTAAAATGGAATAAATCCAATAAAACAACACAAAAGAGTTGAAAAATGCCAATAAATAAGGATCAAATGAAATCATCTTTGGCATTCAACAGTATGGTCATATAAAGCCTTTCTGTTATAAAGTGTATGGAGATCAACAATCTTCAGCTCACTCTAAGGCTAATCAAGTGAGTAAAAGAATAAGGTCTATCAACAGGGATGTGAACCTTATAGCCCACACTTCCTTGAAGGATTCAACTAAAGAAGACTGGTACTTTGAAAGTGGATGTTCTAAGCATATGACAGGGGTTCAGAAGTTTCTAGTGGATATCGAATCTCATCCCACAAGTTCTGTCAGATCTGGTGATGCTTTCAAATTAAAGGAGTTGCTAAATTGATGTGTGCTGGATCACCTAGTTTATAAGATGTTCTCCTTGTGAAAGGACTAACCGTTAATCTCATCAGCATTAGGAAGTTGTGTGAACAAGTATTGTTAGTTAATTTAGCCAAGATAGAATGCCTAGTCAAAACTAATAAATATGTTGTTCTGATGAAAGGTATAAGTTCTAAAGACAAGTATTATCTGTGGGAACCTAAAATAATTGCCTTCTGTTTTACATGTTTAGTAACAAATATGGATGGAGTGAAGATATGGCACCAGAAACTTGGACATCTCCATCCCAACATACTGAAGGAAATCATATCTAAGCAAGCTGTTAGAGGATTTCCAAAATTCAAGATTGAAGAGAGAAGATTTTGTGATAAGTGTCAAATTGGGAGGGAAACCAAGATATCACATACTGAGTCACAACATCATACTACTTCCAAAGTTCTAGAACTTTTGTATATGGAGTTAGTGGGACCACTGCAGGCAGAAAGCTTGGGTGGAAAGAGATATGGCTATGTGGTTATAGATGATTTTTCTAGGTTTACATGGGTAAACTTTCTTAAGGGAAAATCTGACACCTTTGGAGTCTTTAAAGAATTATGTCAAAATGTTCAAAAGGAGAAAAAATGTAAGATTGTCAAGATTATAAGCTATCGTGACAAGGAGTTTGAGGATGCTAAATTCTCTTAACGTTGTGCTTTTGAAGATATCAGTTATGAATTTTCTTATCAGCAAAATGGAATTATTGAGCAAAAGACTAGGGATATACAAGAGTCAGCTAGAGTCATGCTTCATGATAAGAAATTTCCATATCACTTTTGGGATGAGGCTATGAACATTGCATGCTATATTCATAATAGGTCAATTTGCGAAAGGGAACTTCAATCCCTCTCTATGAGATATGGAAAGAAAGGAAGCCTACAGTGAAATACTTCCATATTTTTGGAAGGAAATGCTATATTCTGACTAACAAAGACCAAAATTGTAAGATGGATCCCAGAAGAGATGAAGGGATAATTTTGGGTTACTCTTCAAGCAGCAGAGCTTATGAAATTTTTAACTCCAAAATTGGAATAACAATGGAATCTATCAGTATGGTGATTGATGATTCAGTTACAGAACAAAGGATGAATATTAAGGACAATGTTGGAACATCCTATGTCCAGACTAGTGAGGCATGAAAAGTGGAAAGCTGTATTTTCATTGGCATTGTGTCAGATAACTCTCAAGTTACTAAAGGTCTCTCTGTTAAAGGTTATACAAAATAATCCAAGGAAATCATTGGAAAACACCCTAATGAAAGGGACGTCCCTAAATCTACAAATGTAATATCAAACTCATGTCTTGTCTCCAAACCTGAATAAAGGATGAGTCCTATTGTTCAAGAGAAGAAGATCTTGAATTGCATCATTGGAACAAGGGATTGTGGTATGTATTACTCTTACAGCACAAATGATATGCTGAAAGAACTATGTAAGGTATAATGGGTTAGTGATATGTATGGTTGTTTATCTCCAATAAACAGTCAGATTGCCTGCATCAATAAGAAGCAAGTATGTGCTTCTTGGTGGACTATTATAGTTGAAGGAGGTGAAACCATAGGAGTTTGCCTTCAACTAGTATGGATGAAACCGATGTTGAAGGAATATAATGTCAAGCAAGATGTCATGACATTATATTGTGAAAATCTGAATGTTATCAGATATCTCATTCAACATGGCTGGAACAAGAACCTTGATAGTCATAATCAACTAATCAGGAATCTTGTTGAAGGCAAGATTGTTATTTTGGAGTATGTGGACACTAAGGAACAACAAACTATTATGTTTACTAAAGCCTTATATGCAAATTAATTTGAGAATATAAGCAATGGGCTTGGCGCTTTCCATAGTAAGGATTTATAGCAATTATAGGTATGGAGGAATACAACATATATTGTATCTTTCCACTATTCTATGAGGCATGATAAGCCTAAGCAAGTTGACATTGTTAAGGGATGGAATAAAAGATCTCTGCAAGATAGAAGGCCTGGTTTGAAGAAGACATGTTTTAAGGTTTTGGCAAGGGAGTTCAATGTCAACACTCCTAAAACATGTGACAGCAACAAGAAGTGCAGAAGGATCTTTGGCAGGGGCAAGCGGTCGAAGATCACCTAAAAATGATCAAGAATGTGTGTTTCCATCAAGTTATGTGTGCTTCCACCAAGTTATATATGTTTCCATCAGGATTTTTTTTATTATGTGTTTCCATTACTTTGTGCTTCCGTTTATGTGATTCCAACTTTTTGTTTACATTTACTCTATTTTTGTCTATTTTTGGCTAAAAAAGGGGAGTAAAGTGTTAGTGTATTTTTGCTTGTCCTGATGTCATGTCAACATTGTGATAAGACTTTGCTATTGCTAAGGAGAGAGTAATCTATAGTCTGTTGTTGATTCTTGATATATGCAACTGTTTAGGGGGAGCATGATTGTCTATCATGCTTGTTTGTGCTTGAGGGATTTTTTTTACTACTGCTACTACTGATGTGGTATGTCTGGCACGATGTCATACCAGATGTTCTGACATCTTTCCTGATGTATTTATTTGTGAGGCTTATTTTTCTTCTCCTGCCTGTGCCTCTGATGTGTGAACTTGGATAGTTCATGTTTTGGATTTTCTTGTGATTTGGGTTTTCCCTTTGAGGGGGAGTATTGGTTATGTGTGACAGAGGGAGTAAGGGACCTGTATGAGGTTATTGTTATGGAGTTGTGTTAATGTGATGCCAGACCATATATCTAAACATATGATATCTAGAGATTTATGGAGTTTGAAGGAGTTGTAACCTCTAATGATCTGTAGTTGCATTTTATCTCTAATATCTTTCTGTTTGCAGTTTTTACAAAGTTTACATGTTTTTTATGTAGCTTGTGTTTTGTTTTTGTGGTGTTATTCCTCTTCTCCAGGACTATTGTGCAAAGGTTGTTTTAGCCAAAATTTGCCAAAGGAGAAGATTGTTAGGTCTGTGATTTTATGATTGACAACAATTTTGGTAAAACATGTATCAAAACCAGATGTTGAGCAAGATGTCATGACATCTTGACCAACTGGTACAACAGAGTCTATTGTTACTTTTCTTGATAGATGTTCTGATATGTTATACCAAAACATCAGAACAATTCTACATTTTAAATCCTTGAAGATTTGATTTTAAAATATGAGATTCTAGATGATTTTAGTTCTCATACAGGCGCAACTAAGCAAGGATATTTTAGGAACATTGCAGATTTGATTTGGTTTCATAAAAAGGATCTTGGAGACTTTTTAGGAAACTTTGTATTTTCTTCCTATTATTGTGCAAGAAAATATGTTAATGATTGAAAGTTGATTCCTAATGATTTGCACTTCAAGAAGCCCAAGCCCACGAAGTCTGAAGGTTATTTAAATAAAGGAGCTATCTCGACTTGTTGCAATTTTAAACTGCTGAGGAGAACCAATCTTGACTGCACATCTCTGCTGGGAAACTATTCCTGATTCAACAACATCGCCCCCAAGGGAATACAGAACACCAATCATGGAGAACTGAGATCACTCGAGCCTCGTGTCGGGGAACATGACAACATACGAACCACTGAGAATTACCGTGTCAGGTATTTAGGCTTTTCTGGTTTAGGGATGGGAATAGGTTTATGGTGATAGGGATTTATTTCTGGTTACCAACAAAATGGATTTGAGGGGGAAATACTAGACGAGAACTAGCATTCGAGGACGGACTACCAAACGAGAACTGGTGGCAAAAGGGTTTAAGTTGTCAGACGAGAACTGACTTCTGGTTTGAGTATATGATGGGAACTGATTTCTGGTTTGGATATCAGACGAGAACTGATTTCCGATTTGCCAAATGAGAACTGGACTTTAAAACTGCGTTATCCAGGCGAGAACTGGTTAAACAGTGGGTCGAGGAAAAGGTGACCAGACGGGAACTGGTTTAAAAGCTGACATGTACTAGACGAGAACTGGTAGTTAAGGAGAGGGTGACCAGGCGAGAACTGGTTAAAAGATGACAGGTACCAGACGAGGGCTGGTATTCTAAGAAAGGTGGACCAGACGAGAACTGGTTACCAGATTGCCAGATGAGAACTGGGCTTTGGAGGTTTGCCAGACAAGAACTGGGCTTTGGAAATGACTTTGGTTACACGGTAGGTAACAGGTTTAGGCTGTAGGATAACGATCCACTGACAGCAAGGCTTTTTCGGAAGGTTAAGGTTATTTGATGAGGGTAATGGCATGATTCCCTGACACTCAACTCTTGCTGGGGTGATCAAACTAGCTTGAACAACTTGCCCTAGTACAGTTCAACTTGCCCCAGTCCGACTCGTTGGGAAAGTTCAGAAAGTAGCTCTCCATGAGACGACCTCGAGATGGCTTGCCCCAACATCTGTATCACGGAAGGATTCATCCTTGATTAACCAATTCTCAGCACGGTTGGTTTCAATATACTCTTGAAGTGGCTTGCCCCTGAATGAGCGTTGAAGCGACTTAACCTGATTTGATTGAGTACTTGAGGGATCCGCCCTCAGCTTACAGAAACTCTGGGTGATTGCCCCTGATTAGGTCTCGAGATGATTCACTGCTGATCAACTATTTCTTGAATAAATTGTCCCATAATCAACCGATGCTTCGGGACTTGCCTCAGACTGACTGATTCCAAACTCACTGGATGTCAATGTCCCATATCCACAGGGTTTCACAGTATACACCATTATGATTCAGGCTGCTGAATGACCTAGTCCTGTTCGATTATTCCCTGTTGGAATTTCCTTCATGTCAACTACTGACCTGCACTTAAAATTGTTTGTTCATGAACGGTAGTTTTAATGCGGTGTTCATGCATATTTTGAAAGGAATGTCACTTATCAAGTGTCGTGATAGTGAGTGACGAATGAACCAAAAGTTCAAACGTAGTGCTGGTTTGATTAGTGCAAGATACAACAAGGATATGATTAACAAATCATGTAGGAGTCAGGTTACTCAACCTTATCGTAATGCGCTTTCAGAACAAACCCTGCCTCAATTAGGTCTTTTAAGGGTTGTATCGTGGTCAGGTTCACGGCTCATGAAACAAAGGATATTAGGCTCAAAGTATGATTTGCACCCACCCCTTCTACGTGATGATCTCCAATCCTAAGTTCAGTTAACTTGGTACAAGCACTCACCTCTCAAAAGGCTTAATGAAAGGTAGGAGTGATAGTTACGAAACTCACAAGGTTTCCGGAGTGACAGTTACTCCTCTTCGTCTTCGGTGTCTGCATCCACACGACTTTGCCCCTGTTTGAGGATTTTTATTTTGAGATCATTTCATTTTCATTCTTTTGATTCCCTAATTTTTGCCTGGACTGACTCTTTTGAGTTCTTTTGATTTTTGAAGTCCAGCGGGATGCCCTGATTTTTGCCTAAGTATTTGCTTTCCAGCTTTTCTTTTCTTTTTACTTAGCGGGCTTTCTTTTTTCTTCTTTTTTTCTGAATAAGTCGTGTGACACTGGCTGTCTTGATTTATCCGAAGGGATTATAATTGTATCACTCCTAACTAATGAGGTTTAACCCTTGCGGCTGATGAGGTACAACCTTTTGAGAGGGATAAGATGTGATTTATCCTTGAAAGGAAACACTCCTCTATAAGATTTGAACGCTCGGTCAAGCTAACTGACAACTACCCTGCCCCGGGTTAAGATGTGAGGGTTTGAAAGTCCAAAAGAAACTCCTACTTCTCGGCTCGAAGTGGTTAACTAGGGACTAACTTCTTATATCTCCAATGTTTAGGGGGTTTGAAACAATGCCTGTACATCATCAACAGGGTTTTATCCGAAAGCATACGATCATCAGTTATGAGTACTTAGTTTCGTCATCCTCCCTTCAATCTTTGCTAATCACAGTGATAAAGTGGAGTGGATACAAAGTGCATGTGTCTGTGTTGTGCAATAAATGAGCGAAAGCGACATGATTAGTTCATAAAAAGGCAAATCACTTCATTAATATTACCATTCAAAACACAAATTTAACAGCAAGTAGCAACTAACATAAAAGAAACTACAAATGCAAATGATAAAAATTCCGAGGACTGCGAATGCTTAGGACGTCTGCTTGTCTAGACCACTGGCTTCTGGAAGTGACACTCTGAATCTGCGAGCTTAGACATCTGAGAGGTAGACATGAACAATCAAAACTCCTTCTGGAAAGGAAATGCACCCTTTGTCGATCAACTGTTGCACTTTTACCTGAAAAGCTTTGCAATCTTCGGTTGAATGCCCTATAGATCCGCCATGATATCCACACTGAGCATGGCGATCGTACCCTGGAGGGTAAGGTTTTGGAATTGGCTTAAGAGCTTTAGGTTCCACCAAAGAATTCTAAATCAAATGTGGCAAAAGTTGGCTATACGACATAGGAACTAGATGAAAAAGAGCATTCCTTCATTCCAAATTGTTACGAGGCCTGTTCTGATTCTGATGCTAATTCGGATATCCTCGGCCACAGGCTCAGTGATTTTATGAGGAGCGACCCGAAGTTTCTGATGTGGTACCCTAGGCACAGTTGTTTGTCCAGAATAACGAGACACAGAAGATACTGACCGTTGAGAAGATGAAGAACCAAAAGATTTCACTGATTCATCTTGAGAATACCCAACATCTGTCATGACTGCATTGACCACGGTTTCGTCTTCAGCTTGAAAGCTACAGGGAGATTCAGTTTCACCAGCCTGACCGCTTGAAACATCCCGATTTCTTCCAGTTTGAAAGCTACAGAGAGATTCGGTTTCACCATCCTGACTGCTTGAAACATTCTGAATTCTTCCAGTTTTTACGCCATACTCAATATGTTCTCCTGCTCTTGCTAATTTAGAGAAATTTGGTGCAATCCCAGGCATTCTTTCGAAGTACGGGCTCAGCAAGGAGTTTACGAACATATCTGTTAACTCTCGATCTAGAAGCGGTGGTTGCACTCTATAAGCAAATTCTCTCCATCTCTAAACATATCTTCTGAAAGGTTCATCATTCTCTTGAGACAATTCCTGCAACTGCATGTGACTGAGAGCCATATCAAGATTATACTCGTACTGCTTCATGAAAGCTCTGGATAAATCCACCCATGATCTTATCTGATTACTCTCTAACTGCATATACCAACTCAGAGATGCCCCAATCAGACTGTCCTAAAAACAGTGAATCATCAACTTGTCGTCGTGCACAAACGAAGTCATTCTTCTACAGAACATCACCAAATGTTGCCTCGGGAAGCTATCCCCTTTGTACTTCTCAAACCTCGATGCTTTGAAATTCGAAGGTAACACTAGGCCGGAAACCAGACATATATCTGAAGCATTGAGACCAATAACATCTTTGACTTCCAAGGCCTTGAATCTTTCCTCCAATGCATGAAACCTCTCAGCATACACGAGAGCTCTCGGGTCTTCAGTCTTCACTGCCAGAACTTCTCTTCTGGCAATCAACACAGAGGAAACAACATCCTGATAATCTGAGGTATCAAGAGAAGAATAACGTTCACTTCGGTCAATAAACCGTTCATATAGATCCTGGTCTCCAATAGAAGGTTGCACAGACTGAGCTTCAATAAGGTTGTTCACTTGCGGAAAATCTTCATCGAGCAAAGAACCATACAGAGGATTGGTCATCACAGTAAAACCTGACAAGGTATCAATAATCTGGAAGTTGTTCCTTGAAATAGCTACCAATAAATTTCAACTGACTACACTGCTTGACACTGCTTGATTTTGCTTGATTCTGCTTCAACCCTTTGGTCGTCTTCTAATAATCAACACTTGCTCAGAACGGTCACCAGAGAATCACCTTCTAAAGCAAAACAAAGGCTGGATAAGAGCTCTGGCTAGTTGGACAAATGATATGCAAAATGATGCAAAGATGCTTATGCAAATGCAATGCAAGATGTAGCAAACACGGGATCACAACCCCCACAAAGCTCTGAATACTGCTGTGCTGCTGACTGAGTAAGTTCGCTCTGAAGAGAAAACCAAAATACCGGGTTGGCTAGAAGTCAAGTTTCTTGCAAAAACCCTCCCACTCACAGGTATGGACCTAAACTGACAAGGTACGGCATCCTATGCGTTCGTCAGCGTCACAGACTTTCAAGAAATGATGATACGTTCACCATTTCTGGTTTAGCATCATAATCTCTTGAAGAGGCCTCACTTAGCTGACTCACAAGTGATTGATTCCCAGATTCGACAACCCTTAAATCCAAATTCCAGTCGGATCTTAAGGATCGGAAAGGAAATCATCAAAGAGAATCTCGTCTGAGCATGAATTTCATGGGGAACTGTGTCTGCTAAGCAAACAGGTCCACCCACTAATCTCCACTACTAATGCTAGGTGTGTACTCAAGCCTGGGTTTTGGCTTATCTCTCCGAGGAACAACCACCCAACAGCCCAACAGCAACAGATAATAATAGTGCGGAAAATGTAAATACAGTAATATACAAAATACAACACACAAATACATACCCAAAAACCAAAACAGACAATCGTTAGGATGGACTCGCATAGGGGATGTTCCTGTCCCCAGCAGAGTCGCCAGCTGTCACTACTGCAAAAAACAATCGGCGGAAAAAACAGAAGAGTCGCCACTTTCGTTGTTTATCCCAAAGAGAGGGAAAGGAAACGATCGCAAAAACCTAAAGAAAAAGGGAAAAACAAGGTCATCGCAACCATGTCTGAATTCGGGATTCGGTTACGCAAGGGGAAGGTATGAGCACCCCTCACGTCCGTCGTACTCGACAGGATCCACGCTTGGGTTGTCTAGTCTATGGGTGAAAAACAATCTATCTATGGCTGCTAAAGCTAAACGGAAAGAACTGACTCGATAGAGCATCTCCGCTCTATGCCTACGTATTCCCTCGTGCAATGGGAAAGTCAGAGTCAACGTAGTTCGGGAAACTACGGGGGGAATTGCTCGCCGAGACGTCGCGTTTCGTGCCTACGTATTCTCATCTGGCATGAGAAATCAGAGCAAAATGTAGTTTAGGCTAACTACGGGGAAGCAAAGGGTGTTCTCGATCACACGGGGGTGAGAGAAAAGATTGACGATACTAGCGTTCGCGTTCTAGCAGTTAGGTGTATGCTGCTCGAACATTGGAGACTTAGGCGTTACTTGTTTGCGGTAGAACAGATGTAGTATGTTGGGCTTAGAGGTACGGGAACTTACGGGATCTAGAACTACGGTTTGGCCTCAATTGCGCTAAGGCAAGAGCAAGGGAAGATTAGTCGTCAGCGGGAAAGTCTCGATCACACGGAAGCGAGAGAACAGAGAAGTTAGTTGTTAATGTGCTCGCTAGGATATCGCATCCTATGCCTACATATTCTCGTCTGGTACAAGAAATCAGAGCAGCTATAGTTCAGCTAACTACAGGAAAGGGGGAAAAGTGCTTGCTAGGATTATCGCAATCCTATGCCTACGTACTCTCAACAGATATGAGAGATCAAAGCAGTCGTAGTTCGGCCAACTATGGAAAAACAGTCTCGATTGCACGGGGGTAAAAGAAAAGAAATGAATCGCCAGGATGCGAGAGAAAAAGGGGAAGTCTCAATCGCCAGGATGCGATAGAAAAGGTTCGGAACGGGACGCACACACGAAGTCCTAAGACGTAGGAGCGAATGCGTCGCATATTGTCCAAAGGACATACGCTAAACACTCTAGACGAGTGAGAGGCAGCCACCCACTCATCATTTCCCGCGTATCTAACGCTACAGCTCACAACACTCGAAGGTTGAAAAGAAAGAGATGAAAGAAGTGAAATAAAAACAATGTTACCGAACGGAGTGGTTCCGTTGACCCTTGACTTTTGCATGCAAATTCAATTTCCAAGCTCTACTCTTTTTATCCTTGATGATGACGTTTCGAATCAAAACCAATGTGACGCTGAGCCATCATAATACGACTTATAAACGAAGTCAAACCCCAAGAGGTAGCGTATTGATATCCGTGTCAAAGACAAGATAGAGAAACGATATTGAAAATCATTCTCCAATTGAATCATGTCACTTGGACAACACAACAGAAAAACAAAATAAAATCAGAAGAAGAAGAAAAGATGAGGAGAGAAAAAGCGGTCTCGGGTCCTACATCATCCATCAACAAGTTGATTTATAATGGTTTACGGAGGTCTCGTCATCGACCTACAAAATAAAAATGGTGAGAAAAATCCAACAATAAAATGAAAATAAGAATCAACTTCAAAAAGAAAATAACTTCTAAAAAAAATAAATTCTAAAAGAAATTATTAAAAGAAATTAAAAAGAAAATAGAATATAAATTCTATATATTTAATATATAATATAAAACTAATATTGAAAATATATACAATAATATTCTAAGAAGGAAAATAAAATTATGAAGAAAAATAAGTATATAATATTTCTTAAATTAAAATAGTAAAGTGTATTAAAATATATACAAAAATATAATACAAAATTCTATTACAAAACAATTTACAAAAAATAATATTCAAAAATAAAGCAGGGGGTGCAGCAGTGAACAGGGGTGGTAATCCAGCAGAAAAACAGTTGGGCTAGGCCCAAAATCACAAGCAACAGCAAACAAAAACATATGGGGTACGTATCAGGAACAAGGGGGTACGGTATAGTAAAACAAACGGTGGGACTTGAGCCTACAAACAACAATACCAAAAGAAAAAACAGAGGGGGGCACCGATGCAAAAACGGGGGGTGTAAATCCTAAAACGGATGGGCCACAAAGCCCACTAACCCGCCCAGAAGCTTCAGGAGTCATCTTCCTCAATTGGTCTCAGCCAAAAACCCTAATCCTTCCTCTTTCCTAATTTCCGCCGTCGGCCTCACCTTCCCTCCCGTCTCTTGCTTTTCTCAAACATCACCATCATCACTCACCTGTTAACAAAATAAAACTAGCCAGCAAAACAAATAACATTCAAGAATCCAAACTGATCCATCCATTTCTTGATGATTGACAAACTTGCGGATCCGGATGCGAAGCTTCGTTGAAGTTGTTGATAGCGACGAATCGTAGTTTGCATGTGTAGCTCCGTAAATCTGAAGATGAAGGTGTAGATCGCGTGTAGTATTGATGAGTTGTTGAAGGATCTCTGAAGATTGGTTGAAATCTGGAGATGATCTAGAAGTTTGTCCATGGAAGATTTGCGATGAAAAATGACGAAGATGTAGAAGGGATTCGGAGAGATTTGCATGTTATTTTGTGGGATTTGGAAAACTGTTATAGATCCGACTATAAAATTTCATAAGGTTGATGATGATGAACATCTCAGAGCGTGCGATGTTTTTTTTGTTCATGGAGGTTTTTGATTGTTGAGGCGAAGTTCAGATGAGATTTGGAGGTTTAACGAGGATGGAAATCTGGGGTTTGAGTGGTTTGGATCCGGAGATGTTGAAGATTGATTTGCAGATCTGGATTTTTGTGGAAATTTTGTTGAGATCTGTAGATCGAAGAAGGTTGGTGAAGGATGGAAGTTAAGAGGATGACGATTTGGAAATCATTTATGAACACGTGATGAAGTTTAGTATGAGTTCTGGAAAAAGTCAGGATGAACGTTTGAATGTGGGTGATGATTTTTGGGAAATTTCTGGATAAATATGATGAAGGTGGAGGATGTAGATGAAGTTTTTATGATTTTCTGGAAAAATCTGGACGAAGGTTTGAATATGGATGAAGATATGACGAACGAGGATGAATGTTCAAAGGAAAATCTGGAAAATGGCTTGAGGATATGAATATCTGGGGAAAATTATGAATAGGATGATGAACAAGCATGAACACGATGAATATGGTATGAAGATTTCTGGGAATGGTTGATGAACACGATGAACTGGATGAATATTGATGAATGTTGCTGGAAAAATGACGATGAACATAAAGAACTCGTATGAGTTTTCTGGTGAGGCCAAGAATTTTCCAGCGAGGGTTTAATCCGCGTCAAAATCTCCGGCGGAATGAATAGTGTCTGCATGGGGGTTGGGAAACGTGTCAACCAGCAATTAATGATCACTGTGCATGCTATTTATACCTCGGCCACTTGTCAACACGGAATCTGCATGGGACCTGGATTAGCTGGACTTAATAATTCATTAAAACACAGTTAATTAATTAAATTGACCATTAATAACAGTTAATAAAAGCTGACTTAATTAGACTAATGACATGAAAAGCTGATGCAACCAGGTAGTAATGCAACGTTTTGAAAACCCTAATTAAAAGTCAAACAATTAATTAAAGATAACACTAATTATAACCATAAAAACCTAAATTTTAATTAAACTAAGAATAACTAAACAAATAATATTCCAATATTAAATTCTAGTCTAAACTTAAACAAATTTAATCCAAATTAAAAAGATTTAATTAAAATCTAAAAGAAAATAATTCTAAACTATTCTAAAATAATAAGAAAAACTATAATATTCTAATAACTTCTAGAAAAAAGAATTAAATTTAAAACCTATTTAAAAAATCTAAAACCATGCCAAAATAAGAAATTAAAATCTAGAAAAAAAATTTGACAAACGGTAAAATGCGAGAATGCCATAAAATAAACGGTAACAAAACCGGATACCGAAATACCACTGAAACCAACAGCGTTGACTGAACCACTGGGCCGAGCACAAATTCCAAAATAAATCTCCGTATCCGAAACGGTTGAATTGTCTGAAACACGAGGAAAAGGCTGTAATCCCGATGAAATCAATCCGGCTACAAAAAATGCACAGTATGCGGTATGCAGATGCAAATGCAAATGCAAATGAAACGAAACATAAGCCAAATATAAGAAACGGTTGGTCAAATTTTGGGGTGCAACAGGTGGGTACAAATAAACTTTGAACCTTTATCCTTTGTTTCTTAAACCGTGAACCAAACCATGTTACAACCCTCAAAAGACTTAACTAGAACACGGTTATTTTGAAAGCATGCTATAGCAAGGTTGCGTAAACTGACTCCAAAAGATCTTTGTAGATCATTTGTTTTGGCATCATACCTTTTGCTTTACTTCTCACTTTGAATGTCTTGAACGGTCGTGTTCTGATCAATGACTCATATGTTTTGCATATTCCAAAAATATTTTTGATTTCAAAAGTTGCATGAACTTTGCATTTACCTCGTTTGTACAAATACTTTTGTTTGCAAACTGGCTTTCCTCTCAAGGAATTTTCAAACACTTAAGAAACTTGGTCGGTGAAATTCCATCTCATAATTGGTTTATCCAGAGTATTTTTGAAAGACTCATGCTAGGGTAAGCTTTCCAAGAGCACAGTAAAAGCAGCCATTTACAGGATCAGACAAGCTGAAGCAATGATTAGTTCATGTACAACAATCAGCTAGTTTAAGGAAATTTACTTTAGGAATCCCCAAGCATCTCCTCATCCTTCCTACAAGGATCAACAACTTGATACAATTTACCAATGTGGCAGAGATGTGTTCAGCAGTAACATCTTTCGTCCCCAAGCAGAATGGAAATGATATTCGTGTTGAGGAATCAGTCTTTCAGTCTTGCCTTCTCCCCAAAAGAGTTTAGTTATGTCGTCGACATCTGCACTTGCATTTGGTCATTTATCATCTGCAAAATTCACATACATATGCATAGAAAGAGTTTTCCATCCTCATTTGCATCCCCCAGAGGTTGTGTCGTTACCCACGTCTTACCTTGTGGTCAAATTCCAACTTACTTGGCGCCTACCAAACAGATATTATCGTGCTTATCAGATATTTTTCCGGATATCTTCATCGTGATTCTGACGTTTTTCTAGAATCTATACAAAGTTTTATTGAATGTGTTTATCTATCTGATCTTTTACCAGATTGAGTCTTTTGTTATGATGTTTTTCTAGAACCTATCTGATATTTTTCCAGATATTCCCTGTGATTTTGAAGATTTTCCATAATCTATCTAAAGTTTTACTGAATGTGTTTATCTCTATGATGTTTTACCAGAATGAGTCTTTTGTTCTGATGTTCTTCTAGAACCTATTTAATGTTTTTCCAGATATTCCATTTGTGATTCTGACGTTTTCCCATAATCTATCTGAGGTTTTACCGAATGTGTTTATCTCTTTGATGTTTTTCTAGATTGAGGCTTTTGTTTTGATGTTTTTCTAGATTGAGGCTTTTGTTTTGATGTTCTTCTAGAACATGTTTGATATTTTTCCAGATACTTCCATTGTGATTCCGATACCATTCCAGAATTTAGTTTCACTTCCTAGTGAGTTTCCAGATATATACCCTTGCCACTCTTATGCTTTTACAGAATGTTGTTGCTTTTACCATCTGATGATCTCTTAGATGTGTCTTTTGTCATGATGTTTTTCCAGAACCTCCTTTGTTTCTATCTGACATCCTTTTAGATATGACTTTGTTCTGATAATTTTCCAGAACTCCTTTTATGTCTATATGACGTTCTTCCAGATACAACCTTGTTTATCTGATGTTCTTTCATAAATGATGTTGCTTATCTGATGTTCTAACAGATATGTCTTCAAAATATTTTTCCGTATATTTAATGCTTTTCTAAATGTTTCTGATGTAACTTCAGAATCTTTATCTTCATCTAATGCTCTTCTAGATGTCTTCAATTTATTTCTAACCATGGTTAACAATTGCTGAATGCTTTCAAGTCTGTTTCCATTCTCTATTCAATGCTTCTTTGGATTTGTTCTGGAGTTTGTTCAATGTTTTTCCTAATATCTCTGATGAGTTCCGGAGTCTATTCGATGTTTTTCTGAATATCTCTGATGTTTTTCGAAGTTTATTGGACGCTTTTCTAAATATCTCATATTTTCCAGAGTTCATTCAACGCTTTTCTGGATGTCTCTGATGTCTGTTTCATTATCTCTAATGTTTTTCTCTGAATACTCCTCACCTCATTCAATGATCTTCTGAATATCGTGACTCTTTTCCATCCAGTTTCATTCATGGATGATGACTGTTGATTCCCCAATGGAGCTTATTCAATGCTATTATGAATATCTCTGATGGATGCCTAATGTTTTCCAAAGTTTATTTAATGTTCTCTTGAATGTCTTTGATGGTTGTTGTTGTATTTTCCCAGAGTTTCTCTCAATGCATTTCGTACAAAACCTCTGATGATTGTACAACTTTTCCTAGTATACAGTTATCCCCTGTGGCATCATTCCCTATAGGATCCCTGTCTTGCATTCATATCATTTCATGTCATATCATGTGCATCTTGTGGTATCTTAGGACCAACAATTATGCATGTTTCTATTTAAGTCTCTCATATCACGTCGAGACGAAGATTTCAATCTCCATATCTCCGGATAGAAGAAACTTAAATAAGGGCATCTGTCATACCCTAATTTTTAACCCTAAGATTTTTTTTTCGTTTTGCATCGTCTGCATAGCATAGCATACACTTCATCTTGCATAGTGTCTGACACATCAGTCACAATAAATTTGTGGGATTTACAGACAAATCGGTCTAAATTAATTTCAAAATCTGACCAAACGTTGTATATTTCCAATATGTTTATTTCGCGCTGATTATTTTGGTGTTCCTTTTATGTTTTCGAGCACTTTTTTGCCCGACTTTTTATTTCGTTTATTAATCATTTTTATTTATTTAAATAATCATTTAACTTATTTAAATTTAATTAGATATTTAATTTAAATTTTTAGTTTTATTAATTATTTTTTTTAAAATTTGTTTATTAGTATTTTCTCTATTTATAAAAAAAACACAAAAATATAATTTTTAATTCTTTTTATTCTTTTCTTATTATAAAAAAACGCAAAAACTTCGATTTTTAATTCTTTTCAAACTTGTCTTATTATAAAATACACAAAAAAAAAATATGATTTCTAATTCTTTTTATTCTTGTCTTATTATAAAAAAACACAAAAACATGATTTTTAATTCTTTTTATTTTTGTCTTATTATTAAAAAAAAACTTGATTTTTAATTCTTTTGATTCTTGTTTTATTATAAAAAACACAAAAACATAATTTGTAATTCTTTTCATTCTTGTCTTATCATATGAAACACAAAAATATGATTTTAAATTCTTTTTATTCTTTTCTTATTATAAAAAAACACAATAACATAATTTTTAATTTTTTTTATTCTTGTCTTATCATAATAACACAAAAAAACTTGATTTTTAATACTTTTTATTCTTGTTTTATTATAAAAAACACAAAAATATAATTTTTAATTCTTTTTATTCTTGTCTTATCATAAAAAAAAACAAAAAAAAAACACGATTTTTAATTATTTTTATTATTGTCTTATTATAAAAAACACAAAAACATAATTTTTAATACTTTTTATTCTCGTCTTATCATAAAAAACACAAAAACATGACTTTTAATTCCTTTTATTCTTATCTTATCATAAAAAACACAAAAACCAAGATTTTTAATTACTTTATTCTTGTATTATTATTAAAAACAACAAAACATTGTGTTAATTGTTATTATCATTCTTGTATATTTTCTAGTCCTATGTATATGCATTAGAAAAAACAAAAAGGAGAAAAAGAAAAAACAACAACAAAAAAGCGACGTCCTCCTCTTAACATTTCCTCTCTCTCTCTCTCTCAGCATGAATTGATACACCTTTTGCAAGTTGAGAATCAAATCAAACTCTCTCACAAATTAAGCCACCACCTGCAAGAAATCAAGGAGCAGAACACAACAACAATTTCAATTGCAGCAATTACCCAATCAATTCCAAAACTGTAGCATTACATATCAAGCAACAACCCACCACAAATAAGAATATGGAGAACGATCACCATGCGAAACGAGGCAGACGACGGAGGGAGCATGCACAGAGACAAAACATGATTGGGAAAAGAACAAGTGCATCTTATTAGGGTTTTTTTCTCTATCTGATAACATATGTTCATTTTTCTTACTATTTGTTTAAAAAAAAAAAGAATCATTGTTGTTATGGGCTTTGAAAGTCCATGCTAATTTCTTTTATATCCACACCTTTTTATTTCTAATACACCATTTCCTAGCCAATTTAATTTTACTATTATGTTTTATTTTAATTTTTTTTATAATATTTAATCTTATTTTCTTAGTTTTTGTTATATCACTAAAATAACTAAAAAATGTTAAGTTATTATTTTCTTATAATTAGTTTATTAATTAATTTAATTTGATATGCATGTTAATTTTCTCATGAATTTATCTTAACATTTTTACTTGTTATATTTTATTTTATACTTGTAACACCATGCTCATTTTTTATCTGATAATTTATTCCTCGATTATTTCTTCATTGCGATGTTTTTCCGTGAACGTATAATCGCGCAACTGTAAGCTTCAAAAGAAACAGTTTAGGAAAAAGTTAGGGATAATAAAAGAGGAAATCTTTAATTCTTTATCATGAAAAGCCTCAATGAAAAACAACCAAATGTTGCAAAAAAAGCAGTAACTGCTATTTCAAAGTCCCTCGACTTCTGAACCATCATCAGTGCAACTCTCAACCTCTGGGAAGCTGAGCGCATAGTCTGAGTTAACCGAGCGTAGGACTAAAAGTCATCACGAAGATTGGGTGGGTACAAATAAACTTTGAGCCTTTATCCTTTGTTTCTTAAACCGTGAACCAAACCATGTTACAACCCTCAAAAGACTTAACTAGAACAAGGTTATTTTGAAAGCATGCTATAGCAAGGTTGCAAAAACTAACTCCAAAATATCTTTGCAGATTATTTGTTTTGACATCATACCTTTTGCTTTACTTCTCACTTTGAATGTCTTGAACTGTCATGTTATGATCAATGACTCATATGTTTTGCATATTCCAAAAATAATTTTGATTTCAAAAGTTGCATGAACTTTGCATTTGCCTCGTTTGTACAAATACTTTTGTTTGCAAACTGGCTTTCCTCTCAAGGAATTTTCAAACACTTAAGAAACTTGGTCGGTGATCCTATTGGGGGAAAGTCCATCTCATAATTGGTTTATCCAGAGTATTTTTGAAAGACTCATGCTAGGGTAAGCTTTCAAGAGCATAGTAAAAGCAGCCATTTACAGGATCAGACAAGTTGAAGCAATGATTATTTCATGTTCAACAGTCAGCTAGTCTGAGGAAATTCACTTGAAGAATCCCCAAGCATCTCCTCATCCTTCCTACTAGGATCAACAAGTGGATATAAGTTATCAATGTGGCAGAGATGTGTTCAGCAGTAACATCTTTTATCCCTAAGCAGAATGGCAATGATCTTCGTGTTGAGGAATCAGTCTTTCAGTCTTGCCTTCTCCCCAAAAGAGTTGATTTATGCCGTCGACATCTGCATTGACAGAGTGTTCCATCCTCATTTACATCCCCCATAGGTTATGTCGTTACCCACATCTTACCTTGTGGTCAAAGTCCAACTTACTTGGCGCCTCCCAAACAGATATTGTCGTGTTTATCTAATGTTTTTCTGGCTATCTCCATCGTGATTCTAACTCTTTTCCAGAATCGATCCGAAGTTTTACTGGATGAGTTTATCTATTTGATCTTTTACCAGATTGAGTCTTTTGTTCTGATGTTTTGCCAGAACATACCTGATATTTTTCTAGATATTCCCTTTTGATTTTGACGCTTTTCCATAATCTATCTAAAGTTTTAACGAATGTGTTTATCTCTCTGATGTTTTACCAGAATGAATATTTTGTTCTGATGTTCTTCTAAAACATATCTAATGCTTTTCCAGATATTCCTTATGTGATTCTGACGCTTTTCCAGAATCTATCTGAGGTTTTACCGGATGTGTTTATCTCTCTGATGCTTTTCCAGATTGAGACTTTTGTTTTGATGTTCTTCTAGAACCTGTCTGATATATTTCCAGATATTTCCATTGTGATTCCGATACAAATCCAGAATTTAGTTTCACTCCCTAGTGAGTTTCCAGATATATACCCTTGCCGCTCTGATGCTTTTCCAGAATGTTGTTGCGTTTAGCGTCTGATGATCTTCTAGATGTGTCTTTTGTTTTGATGTTTTTCCAGAATCTCCTTTGTTTCTATCTAATGTCCTTTTAGATATGACTTTGTTCTGATATTTTTCCAGAACTCATTTTATGTCTATATGACGTTCTTCTAGATACGACCTTGTTTATCTGATGTTCTTTTAGAAATGATGTTGCTTATCTGATGTTCTTCCAGATATGTCTTCACAATATTTTCCCGTATATTTAATGCTTTTCTAAATGTTTCTGATGTAACTTCAGAATATTTATCTTCATCTAATGCTCTTCTAGATGTCTTCAATTTATTTCTAACTATGGTTAACAGTTGCTGAATGCTTTCAAGTCTGTTTACATTCTCTATTCAATGCTTCTTTAGATTTGTGCCAGAGTTTATTCTATGTTTTTCCTAATATCTTTGATGAGTTCCAGAGTCTATTCGATGTTTTTCCGAATATCTCTGATGTTTTTCGGAGTTTATTTGACGCTTTTCTAAATATCTCATATTTTCCAGAGTTCATTCAACGCTTTTCTGGATGTCTCTTATGTCTGTTTCATCATCTCTAATGTTTTTCTCTGAATTCTCCTCACCATATTTAATGATCTTCTGAATATCGTGACTCTTTTCCATCCAGTTTCATTCATGGATGATGACTATTGATTCCCCAGTGGAGATTATTCAATGCTATTATGAATATCTTTGATGGATGCCTGATGTTTTCCAAAGTTTATTTAATGTTCTCTTGAATGTCTTTGATGGTTGTTGTTGTATTTTCCCAGAGTTTTTCTCAATGCATTTCTGAAAAAACCTCTGATGGTTGTACCATTTTTCCCAGTATACAGTTATCCCCTGTGGCATCATTCCCCATAGGATCCCTGTCTTGTATTCATATCATTTCATGTCATATCATGTGCATCTTGTGGTATCTTAGGACCAAAAACTTATGCATGTTTCTATTTAAGTCTCTCATATCACGTTGAGACGAAGATTTTAATCTCCATATCTCCGGATAGAAGAAACTTAAATAAGGGCATTTGTCATACCCTAATTTTTGATCCTAAGATTTTTTTTTTCGTTTCGCATCGTCTGCATAGCATAGCATACACTTCATCTTGCACAGTGTCTGAAACGTAAGTCACAATAAATTTGTGGGATTTACAGAAAAATCGGTCTAAATTAATTTCAAAATCTGACCAAACGTTGTATATTTCCAATATGTTTATTTCGCGCTGATTATTTTGGTGTTCCTTTTATTTTTTCGAGCACCTTTCTGCCCGAATTTTTATTTTGTTTTTTAATCATTTTTATTTATTTAAATAATCATTTAATTTATTTAGATTTAATTAGATATTTAATTTAAATTTTTACTTTTATTAATTAATTTTTTTTAATTTGTTTATTAATATTTTCTTTTTTTTATAAAAAAACACAAAAATATAATTTAAAATTCTTTTTATTCTTTTCTTATTATAAAATACACAAAAACTTCTATTTTTAATTCTTTTCATTCTTGTCTTATTATAAAAAAACACAAAAAAAAAATATGATTTTTAATTCTTGTCTTATTATAAAAAATATAAAAACATGATTTTTAATTCTTTTTATTCTTGTCTTATTATAAAAAATACAAAAAACTTGATTTTTAATTCTTTTAATTTTTGTTTTATTATAAAAAACACAAAAACATAATTTTTAATTCTTTTCATTCTTGTCTTATCATAAAAAACACAAAAACATGATTTTTAATTCTTTTTATTCTTGTCTTATTATAAAAAAATACAATTTCATAATTTTTGATTCTTTTTATTCTTGTCTTCAGCATCAAAGTCACCTCCAAACTCTGACTTATCTTCAGAAGTATAATCTCCTTTAGAGGCAAATTTACTATCAGGATCTGAAATATCTTTAGAAGTTAACTCTGGTGTTAACACTACACTAGAGTTAGATTGAGACTTGTTCCAATCATACGCTTATGATTCTTTCACAATGACATCTTTGTTGAATTCAACTTTGTTAGTGATATGACAGTAGAGCTTATAAGCATCTGTATTGTGGTACGTAAAAGCAACATAACCCTTCTTCTGTCATCCAACTTCCTTCTCTTAGCATCTAGGACATGTTTATAATAAGCAGAA
Organism: Lathyrus sativus; assembly: GCA_963859935.3. Lineage (NCBI taxonomy): Eukaryota > Viridiplantae > Streptophyta > Magnoliopsida > Fabales > Fabaceae > Lathyrus > Lathyrus sativus. The sequence goes on along the minus strand of OZ012740.1, from coordinate 489,068,693 downwards.
CAAAACACCTTCAGATGGATCACACTTTGCTTATCTCTAATCCACTTCTCTAAAGCAATAGTTTCCTTCAGCTACTTGGTTAGACAGCTATTGAGCATATATGTTGCAATGGCAACAGCTTCTCCCTACAAGGTGTGAATGAGCTTCTTCTCTTTCAACATGTTCCTTGTCATATCAAGAAAAGTTTTGTTTCTTATTTTAACAAGAACATTATGTTGAGGAGTGTTTGGAGCAGTAATTTCATGATTAATCCCATTCTCCTCATAGAACCTTATGAAATTTATAGAGTTATACTCACCTCCAACATTAGTTCTTAGAATTTTCGACTTCTGACCATTCTGTTTTTCAGCCTTCACCTTGAACTTTTGAAACTCAGCAAACACCTCATGCTTAAACTTTATGAGTGATACTCATTTCATTCTTGTGAACTCATCCATAAAAGATACAAAGTACTTATTTCCTCCAAGTGAGGGTACTTCAAATTGTCCACATACATCATAATACACTACTTCCAAAGCATGTTTTGCTTTTAGATTTACTTCTGATGCAAATGACAATCTTGGTTGCTTGCCTTTCATGCATATATCACATGACTTATCATGCTTCACAACCTTAAAAATGCGATATACCAGCTTCTTAGAACTCATATTCCCTAAGCTTTAAAAGTTTAGATGCTCCAATCTCTTGTGCCACAATCTTTAGCACCTTCTGCACTAAGGCATTTAGTTTCCGTTGTTTCCACATTCACCTTGAATGTTCGGTTGCTTCCCTGTTCAGACTTCATAATTAGCTTCTGATCAAAATCATATAACTTCAAGAGATTGTCCTTCATAGTTATTGATAAACCTTTCTCAATTAGCTGACTTACACTTATCAGACTGCTCTTCAGATTGTCTTTCATTGTAACTAACTTTTCAACTAAAATTATTACTAAATTTTGTTACAAATTGATAACTCAGCATTGCTTATATACAGACATTCAATACTAAATGAAAATCAAATTAACTCTAAATGCAACTGAAATGAATTACAATCTAACACATTTTAGGTCAAATTTTCAATTCTCAAAATTCCTTTTGATTTTGGCCAAGACAAAAATGCCCTTAAACTTCTTTTTTTCGAAAATATTATTTTTTTTTGCAATGATAGACTAGCTAAATATAAGATCACTAATAAATAAAACAAAATTTTGAAGTTTTTTAAATGCTCAAAATTTTCAAAGCATTCAAATTTTAAAACTGTTTTTAGATTTACTCGCATAAGGTCTTGATCTATCACCTTCGTAAAGGAATGTGCAAGAAAAATAAAAATAAAAATTCCCAAACCATAAAGTGGTTAGACCAACAAAAAGTGAGAAAAAGAATTTTTTTTTCTATAGTACCTTAATTTTGTCTGAGTATAAAATTCTCTTTCAAAAAAATAATTAGATAAGTTCTTAAATTTTATTGTTTGCATTTTTAGAAAATAATATATATATATATATATATATATATATATATATATATATATATATATATATATATATATATATATATATATATATATATATATATATATATATATATATATATATATATATATATAATTAAACAAAGGACAACAAATATCAATTTTTACTAGCATTATTAGTATTATATTAGTTTCAATGTTTAGTTTGAAACAAAAGAAAAGTCAAAGTCAGCAAAATCTCATCTCTTTCCTCTTTAGAGTAAGATTCTCCTTTTCATTTCTCTTTGCCTCTTTGGAGTTACTACTATTTTGTTGATTCAAGCCACACAACAAAACAACCTATGCTCCTACCACTACTCACCAAACAAGCTGCATTTTACAGAAAAAATGGTGAGGTGACTTTCTCCCAAACTTTAAACTCTGCAAAAACCCTAATTTTATGGATATAAAGGAGAGCTTTGTCATTAGTGAGAGGGGACTTTTTGAAGTGGGAGAAGCTGCAAGAACAGAGAGAGAAAAATGAGTATTTAATAAAGGAAAAGAGAGTTGGAGATTGAAGAAAAAAACACTCATCTTCATTCTTCAAACAACCACCATTTTTATACACTCTCACCACCATTTGTCCTACACAAAAAGCTTCATCATTTCTTATCTTCACCAACAACAACATCATTAGCTTCAACTTTACACTATCATTCAATTTTGGAGTTTGTAAGTTGTTCTTGTTCGTTAAAAGTATTTATGTTGTTGTTGTTATAAGTTTATCATTATTCAAAAAAAAATTGTGTATGTTGTTGTTATGTTGTTTAATGATAGAGAGAGGAAGAGAGTATAAGAAAAAACACAGGTCTGGAGCCGGTGATGGTCGTCATGACAATTCGCTTGTCAACATGGGTGACGATCGTCGACCGTCCTCATGTCAAGATGGCACCCATCGTGCACCTTTGACGACTGTCATTTGGGTTGTGAACCCATGATGAGAGCTGAGAACTGTCACCTGGATAGATCTCGTCCCTTTTGTTTTTTTTTTTTTGCCTTAAAAATTTGAAAAGGAATAAAAAATAATATTTTATCTTCAAGTAAACGAACACAATACACACGTCTTGTTTAAATTCAAATATTTGTCTTCCTCATAAAAATCAATAACTCGTCCTAAGATACCACTTAGTCGTGTTAGGCTTCATTTATTTATTTTTAATAAACTAATAATTAAAGTGCAAAGAATAAAAATTAGTAAATAGATGTATATCTATTTTAACCGTCAAGTTTCCGAGACACAAGTTGTACAACTTAGTCGTTTCAATTATCATTTAAAAAAAAAAGTAAAAAACAGATTAAAAAGGGAATAACTGGATCCACATCCTTTTATCCTCGAGTGAACGAACACAAGGCGTACGTCTTGTTTTAATTTGAATACTAGTCTTCCTTCTAAAAACGATAATAAACAAACTTCTATTTTCTGTCATAGCACAAGCAAATTCCTTTTTATTTTCAATCAATGAGTCTTTTAAAAGCTTTTGCGCGATCAAACCCTTTTTTATTTAAAGTCAACCAACATACATTATTTTTCCTACCAAACAACTACGTAGCTATGAACTCTCCATTCTAACACCCTTTTCTACCCCATAGTTTTAAAGGCAAAATATTCACATTTATCATAGTAAAATATTAAACTCAATAAAAATCACCTCAAAGGGCGTACATTTCCCAATAAATCAAATATAGGTCAAGGCTCCATAAACAACGGGTTTTTCCCAAAAGATATCAAAAATTGCTCAAAAGGCAGCGAAACTCAAAAAGGCAAAATCCAAACTTTTCCTTGTACGGAAACATAATCAAAGTAACAAAAATAAAATAAAATATGGTTTAACTCAAAGACCCCAACCCGATGTTACATTATCAGAGCAAGACCCTCTAAGTTAATCAAAATGTCCAACAACTCAAAACTCCAACAAAATCCTTGACGACATCCACGGCTAAACCTGGTCATCTGCACGTTATCCACGTGGAGGCAACATTCAAACAGGCAGGGTGAGTAAAACGATTCATAATAATCAATATAGGAATTCAATATATAAAATGGCGTCATTTTCATATTCAACGTCATCATAATCATCAGGGAACATCAAAGGTCATAATATCATAATTTACACCAAATTATCTCATAAATGCAAATGCAACAAGACTCATGCATGTGGTACCAATCATCACAGTTCAATGGACACTGGGCCACCAACCATCTATAGATCCCCATCAATAAGATCGATTCTACTCGAGAACTGGAGCACATCAAAATACTTCACATTCGCATAACGGGACTGAAGCCAAAGAAATCAAGGTCCTGAACCAAAGTCCGGATGCACATGAATGCATGATGCACACATCAATAATCGTCCTCATAATAACATCATAGGTGCATCATCATTTATCAAAATCATAATCATAAAAATCACCATCATACATCATATCATCATAGAATCATCAAAACTCATTGAAATATCATCATAGTTCATCAATCATTACATTATAGGAATCATCATATAATCATGTATAAATCACATAGAATTCACAGTCATACTCAGATTAACTTGTGAAAGAAATCACAGCATCAAAACATCAAGGCATCACTGCACAAAAATTAGAATTCACGAAACTCTGCTACGTTCTCTAGCAAGTTCGTTGTGCGAGTCTGGGGCGAGTTTATTCACTGTGCGAAGAATTCTTCGATGTATGAACACGCGATTACAGAAAAATGTTGTTACGCACTAGAACCTAAAGTCAACCCAAAAGTCCAACGATTTCCTTCCCCAATGCCCCTAAAACATCCATAAATCATTCCTAAGGTATTACGGCGATAAAGGCACAAAACCTACGACTTATTAGGCCAATCCCGTATCATATTCATGCTCTAATTCCCATAATTTCCTTACAACTACACCACGGTCATTAGAGTTTCTCACAATCTAATTACCCTATAGGGTTGAAACCTTAACGACAGATTTTGGCCACGAAGGCCTACTTTCCCTCAAACCCAAATCGACCTCAATCTTATCAGATCATTAGTTCAAATCCTTATGGTAAAAACCTCAATAATAGATTTTGGCCACGAAGGCCTAATTTCCTTTATCTCAAAATCAGTCTCAAACCCTTTAAACCTTTAAATAGGCTTTAAATATATTGAAATCACATATTGAAATAATGAAGGCAATACTCTCCATATCTTAGTTGCTGACTCTAAGCCTTCTCCTTTGATTCTTGGAAACCTTGCAAAGCTTTTTCCTCAATCCCCTTCCTCAGAGCTCTGACCTCTATTTCTTCCTTTTTCACGGTCTAACAAGAATGAATCCTAATTCCCTCAAAATTTCCTTTTTGTTAAACCTAACTTTGGGTCTATAAATTGGGCTTTTCCAATATTACCCTCACTAACTCCTCCTTAATTGTCCAATTTGCCCTTAGTTTAACTTATATTTATTTAAATTAATAATAATAATACTAATATATTCATATTATATACTATTATTTAAATAAATAACAAAAAGTTCATAATTCTCAACATTTCACAACAACCACCGAAAATCACCAAAAATACGAATATTCATATTTAAATAAATTAAATAAATATTCCAATAAATGTGGAGTGTTACATCCATCGCGCCTGAGGATACATAGGAGCAAGATTAGCATCTTATCAAGCACCCTAGTAAAAAATTATTGCAAATATGTCGTGATAATTAGGAGAAATCGAACATCTTAGGCTGCACTTTTATTCACAAGGTTAATTAATGGTAATCGTTGTTTACAACCAATGTCGTGGGATGATAATACCCTCCACATGCTTAACTGAATTTGGTAGCGATGATAATTTTTCTTTGGGGTTTATTCGATGTTCTCTTTTAAAATATAAACTTCGGTGACGACTTTATTTCTTTTGATCACTTTTCCCGTTCGGGAATTGTTCACGCCGCGACATTTGCGAAATACCTTTGTTAGCATACAACTTTTGGCTCCTGGCTAGCTTGGATCCACGTGATAATAAAAAAAGTTGTGAAAAAATGGCATAGTATGGAGGAGGGAGGATGCCATGGGTTAGAGAGAATGAGGAGAAAAGTTATAACATTTATATGAAACGTGAGAAAAATTGTGAAGTTTGATATTTAAAGGAAAATAAAATGATTAAAATAATTTAAAGATAATTTACTTTAAGTATGTGTCACTAACGATTCTCTAATTTAACTCTTACGTAAACTCTCCATCTCTAAAAAATAAACTAAATACTCTTTTTGATAACAAAGTTTTTCAACTGTGTTAATGAATTTTATTCAACCAAAATTTTAATCCAGAATTTTTTAAAATACAAAAGAGTTCAAATTTTTCATACAAATGATATATAAATTCTATTTTAAAATTTTTGGCCGTGAATAGCGGCTGCTAAAATTCAAACAAGAAAGTCTTGTCTATTCTTTTAAAAAAAATTGGTATAAGTGAAAAATGGAAAAGTAAAAGCAATAAATTATCTAGAAAGTAAAGTCCCACTAGCATAAACTAGCAGGAGAGTGGTTATTCCAACAGGAGACTCTGCAAAAGACCGGTATGATGCATCATTACCAATCCCATATTTTTCTACATAATTAGCACAAGTATTATCCTCCATAAGAGTATGAAATATTTGAACTTGTCATTCCCTAGAGATGAACTCTTTAATGTTGTTAAGAATTGCCAAATAATGATGTCAAACATTAACAGACTCCAAGATAAACTTGATAGCAGAGTTGAAGTTAGAATAATATATCACATATTTGATTCCAAGTTCTCATGCCATATGCAAACCATGATATAACACCACCAACTCAGCATGAAAGATTTTAGAATAACTGATGTACCTTGAAAAATACGATCATTTGCGAATGGTTGCGGAAAACAGAGTCGCCACCGAAATTTATTCATTTCAAGAAGGAATGGGAAAATATCGAGAAAACCTTTAAGGGAAGAACATGGTCGTTGCAACCAAATTCTAGGTTCGGGAGTCGATTATGCAAAGGGAAGGTATTAGCACCCCCTCACGTCCGTTGTACTCAACGGGAACCTCTTAATTCGATTTGTGAGGAAAGTTAGCTAAAGTTTTTCGTTTTCTTCTAATGGAATAAAGCGAAAAGGTAAGGTAAAAGGATTTATTTTCTAAGGGGGAATGAGTGTTTTTTTATTAGGGTGTTCACCAAGGATTGGGGCCCTTGTGCCTACGTATCTACATTGTGAGAAATAAAGAATCAGAGTGTCTGTAGTTTATAGGACTACAGCTTGTTAGTTCGTTTTATCGAACACATTTAGGTCATAATCTAAGGGCGAAACATTAGCTTTTCTACTCTCGGCGGAGGCTTAAGAATTTAGTTTACAAGCGCATTAGAAGGAACCAAAAATTGTTCTTTTGAAAAGAAGAAAAGTTTTAATTGCACGATAGTGAGGAGTTGAATTAACATGTTTATATTTTGTTTGGATGACAATCATTTGGACGCCAAGGAAGGCTCTTCGTATCCAAACAATCAGAAGAGTGAATCGAAGGCTCGAATCTCTCTCTTTTCAACCTTAATTGTGAAAGGTTTGCTATAGTTAAAGTATTTTAAGTGGATGACAATTATTCGAACAACAAGGAAGGCTCTTTCCATTCATACAATCGGGAGAGTGAATCAGAGACTCGACTCTCTCTCTTTTTCATATAAGTGATGAAGAAAAATAGGTTTGATTCAATTTGTTATGAGAATAGTTTGATGTGAAACGGATTAGAAGTCTCTTAGAGAAGAAAATTGTTCGAGTATTAAGAAAGGTTCCTCATACCCAAACAATCGAGGAGATAAACTGAAGGCTCCATTCCAAATCCCTTTTCAACTTTTAATAGAAATATGGTCTAAGTATGATTAAGTTAATTATTTTGACTTTGGGAAAATGCTCGATGTTGTTCGAGGTTTAAATTTGCACTCAAAATGGTGTAAGGGTTTGAACTAATGGAAAGGAGATCCTAGTGGTGTACGGTAAGGTCGATGGAGATGCACAAAGAAATCGACTTAAAAGAGTTGGATATGGGTTGATATATGGATCAAGTATACTCTAGGATTTGGAAAATCCATCACACAATGACAAAACATAAGTAAAATAAAGACGATAAAATTATTTTACACTTCATGGGGAGATAGGTAGACCTTTTTGAATGGGGATAATAAAAAAGATGGTAAACACACATCCAAACAAACAAGCATATGCAAGTAAATGAACCACGAAAGCTATAAATAATTAAATTGGTTCTTATTATTACGTGTGCACTAGCAAAGTGGGCTAGTATTCTAAACAACCAACTAGAAGTAATTGATTGAATCAGTCACATTGTAAGAAAGCCCAAGAGTAAGCTATGAATGTTGTGTATGGTGACCATAAGGTTGATGGCGATGCTTAAAAATCGATCGACTTACAAAGTTGTAAAAGATGGCTTAATATGAATCAAGAATTATTTTGAAAATGGTTTAGGTGATGCTTGAAGTAATTAACGATAAAGCACAATCAAGATAAAAGTGATAAAGTTATTACACTTCATGGGAATTGGGGTTACATAGTTCAAATGGGGATGAAATGAAAACAATTCAAACACAATAAGCAAGTTGTTGTGAAAAACGATACCTTGAAACAAAGTATAAACAGTTTCTTTATGATCAAGAAACTCACAAGGGTTAGGGTTAACGGGAAAAACAAGAATAACAACAACAAGGATTGGTTATAACTTTTATTCTTTACTTTCTCTTTAATCAGATTACAAGTACTCAAGAATAACAAATAACCCTCTCACCCTAATTAGGATTTGCCACACTTAAGATGAGAGACTAGTATGTTATTTATAAAAAAATGTAACATACTAAACTAATGGGCTTTTTAAAAATTATCAATTACAAGATAACTTAGGGTACAAATTAACTTAAACAATTGGATCCTTAACATAAGGCCCAATTCGACAACTACATACTAGAACACATTTTGACTACAACATGTAAGTCTTCGACAACAGCATGTGAGCAGACTTTAATGACATGCTAAACCTCTGTCGACAATACTAGAATTTGATCCAATATCTCACAAATCTCCACCTTAGAACAAACTCAATAACATCAAGAAACAAACTAGCTTTCTTCATGCAGCTTTATCAACTGCATACAGTGGAAAAACTTGCAACTGGCCAATGTCTTGGTGATCATATCAACAACATTATGATCTATCGAAACCTTTAGCACTTAGACTTCTCCACGCTCAATTACTCCTCTAACAAAATGCAGCCTCACATCAATCTGCTTGGTTCGCTCATGATAGGTTGAATTCTTCTACAGGTGTATTGCACTTTAACTATCACATTTAATAGTGATACTTCAACCTTGAAGTTTCAAATCCTTTGCAAAAACTTCAAGCCACAATGCTTCTTTCATAGCTTCAGTAAGGGAAATATATTCTGCTTTAGTGGTTGATAAGGCAACAATCTTCTGAAGTGTTGCTTTCCAACTAATTGTTGTGTCAAATATAGTGAACACATCCAGAAATAGATTTTCTGGAATCCATACAAACTGCATAATTAGATTCGACATATCATTTGATTATTGCTTTACTATCTTCACCAAAGGCTCCACCATAAATTAATACTCTATTCAGAGACCCATTTATGTACCTTAGAATCCACTTCAATGCTTGTCAGTGAGCCTTTCCAGAATTCGCCTTGTACCTACTTACAAGACTTACTGCATATGTTATGTCGGGTCTAGTAAATACCATATCATACATCAAAGAACCCACTATATTAGCATATAGAATGCTATTTATATAAGCTCTTTCGACATCAGTACTAGCACACTGATATATACTCAGCTTGAATTGAGGGTTTGTCGAAGTCTCAACAGGCTTTGAATTCGACATACCAAACTTTTAGAGAATCTTCTGTAGGTATGCCTCTTGAGATAAGCATAATTTTGACTGCTTTTTATCTCTTCGGATGTCAATCCTAAGAATCCTGGACGCAACTCCCAGATTCTTCATTTCGAACTCCTTATTGAGTTCAACCTTCACCCTCATTACATCTTCGACAATGTTGATTGCTATTAGAATACCATCCACATAAAGCAAAAAAATAATAATTGAATTACCAGGTCGAAATTTGAAGTAAACACAGTGGTCGAACTGACTTCTAATGAAACTTACGTGTGCCATGAACTTGTCAAATCTCCTATTCCACTGTCGAGGAGATTGTTTTAGTCCATATAAAGATCTCTTTAGTTTGTACACATAATTTTCCTTCCCCCTTTTGACATACCCTTCAGGTTGCCTCATCAGGACTATTTCATCTAGATCACCATACAAGAACGCAGTCTTCACATCCATTTGTTCCAGCTCAAGGTCGAATTGTGCCACTGTGGCAAGAAACATTCAAATGGATCTGTACTTCACAACAGGAGAGAACACATCATTGAAGTCTACACCTTCTTTCTGGGTGAAACCCTAGTGACCAATCTTGCCTTCTATCTCTTCGACGCCACTCCTTCGATTCCTTCCTTAACTTTGAAAATCCACTTACAGCTGACTAACCTAGGTCCAACAGGTTTCTTGATTAGTTCTCAGGTGTTGTTATCATGAAGAGATCTCATCTCATCATCCATGGCCTTCAGCCATCCAGTCTTATTTCAACTCCTCATAACTTCCTTATATTCTCTAGGTTATTCGTATAGAACCTCACTTGCAGAGATTAAGGCATAAGCTATAAGATCTACATACCTAAGTCTCTAAGGTGGCTTGACGACTCTCTTCGACCTGTCTTTTGCTAGCAGGTAGTCATTATCAATATCCTCATCTTCGACAACATCTTCTGCTTCTTCTTTGACTTCATCTAGGATACGTAATTCACCATCAACATGTTCCACCTCAACAGGAATCTCTCCTTGTTCCAGCTCTTTGAAAACATCATCGGTTTTCTTGAAGGTCATCTTAGTTTTATTTAAAACTACATCTCTACTGGTGATACACCTCCTGTAACTTGGATCTAAGCATCATAGCCTATAAGCTTTGACTCCTTCAGGGTATCCCTTGAACATGCATTTTAGAGCTCTAGGTTCGACCTTGTCTTGCCTAATGTAAGCATAGGCCACACAGCCAAATACTCTCAGTTTATCGAGATCTAGTGGATGTCCCGACGAAACTTCTTCAGGTTTATTCATATCTAACATAGTCGAAGGACATCTGTATATTATATATGTTACTGTCGAAACAGCCTTAGCCCAAAACACCTTCTTTAACCCAACACTAGTCAACATGCATCTAACTCTTTCTAAAATAGTTTAATTAAACCTTTTCGCCAAACCATTTTGTTATGGAGTACTTGCAGTAGTTTTGTGCCTTGCAATACCTGAGGCAACACAAAAGCTGTCGAACGCATCATCGCAAAATTCAAGGCCATTGTCAGTTTTCAACCTCTTTACCTTTCTGCCAGTCTGATTTTCGACCAGAGTCTTCCAACCTTTGAAATTCTCAAAAGTTTTATCCTTAGTCTTCTGGATGAATACCCATAACTTTCTGGAATAATCATCGACTATAAATTAGCATGGATGTAATCAAGGGATCCATGTGTTCTTTGGTTGCCTTTGTTGAACTTCACTCTGCAATTTTTTCCAAGTACACAAGGTTCATAAAAGTTTAGCTTTTCGAATTTGTCTCTACCAAGCAGATTTTGTTTCCCCAATTCGACAGGACCCCTTTCACTTACATGACTCAATCTCATGTGCCAAATTTTTGTCTTCGACAAAGATTTTGTGGATACAACATTTTTCGAACCACTTACAACTTCAGCCTCAAGGATATACAAGCCTTGTTTCTTCACGCCTCTTATGACTTCCTTCGACCCCTTCATGACTCTTAGGATGTTTTTCTCTCCTTGAAAAGCATATCCCTTCTTGTCGAATTCACCAAGAGAAATCAAATTTCTCTTCAAGTCAGGTACATACCTAACTTCAGTCAATAGCCTTATTGAATCATCATGGAGCTTGAATCTCACAGATCCAATACCTACAATTTTGCAAGCTTTGTTATTTCCGAGCAGCAGTAATCCACCATCTTGATTACATAGCTCCTCAAACAATTCTCTATTTGGATTCATGTGTCAAGTGCAACCTGAATCCATAATCCATTCATTTCTTGAGTCGCTGCTTGAAACCACAAGAACATCAGATGAGTTGAAGTCATGCATCTTGAACAATGGATACATTGCCATTATCCTTACCTCCATGACCTTTAAGGCGCTCAGGGCACACCTTTCTTATGTTACCCTCCTTCTATAAGACTTCTGCTGACTTTTACCTTTCTTCTTGTCGAACTTACCATCCTTTCGCAAGATTTTTCCCTTAACAGCCAAACCATCACCAATCGTCAAAGGTTTATGCTCCTTTAGTTTGTTTAAGTCCTTAGAATACAAGGCTGATTGAACTTCTTCAAAGCTCAGGGACTCCCTTCCATATAGGAGAGTTTATTTGAAGTGAGCATGTGTTATGGGCAAAGCGCACAACAACAACAGTGCTTGATCTTCATCATCGATCTTCACATCAATATTTTCAAGATCAAGAATCAACTTGTTGAACATATACAATTGCTCAACCAACACTTTGTCTTCACTCACCTTGAATGAATACAAAGCTTGCTTTAGGTAGAGTCAATTCACCAGAGATTTGGTCATGTACAAACTTTCAAGTTTTAACCATAACCCCGATGTCGTAGTCTCCTTTGGTACCTGTTGGAGAATCTTATCACCAAGGCTCAATAATATTGCATTGTGGGCTTTCTCTATCATGTCCGTCTTTTCTTTTTTTGCTAACACAACATCCATGGATGTCTCTCCCTTCAACGCTTCCAAGAAACCTTGTTGAACTAGTAGGGATTTCATCTTCAAGCACCACAGGTCGAAGTCGTTCACTCCGGTGAAATTTTCAATCTCATACTTTTTTGAAGGCATCTTTCTCCATGCTCACCGCACCAATTTATTGTGAAAAACGATACCTTTAAACAAAGTATAAACAGTTTCTTGATGATCAAGAAACTCGCAAGGGTTAGGATTAACAAAAATAATAAGAAGAATAACAACAAGGATTGGTTATAACTGTTATTCTTTACTTTCTCTTTAATCAAATTACAAGTACTCAAGAATAACAAATAACCTTCTCACCCTAATTAGGATTTGTCACACTTAAGATGAGAAACTAGTATGCTATTTATAATAAAACCTAACATATTAAACTAATGGGTTTTTTTTAACAATTACCCATTACAAGCTAACTTAGGGTACAAACTAACTTAAACAATTCGATCTTTAACACAAGGCCCAATTCGACAACTACATACTAGAACACATTTCGACTACAGCATGTAGGTCTTCGACAGCAGCATGTGAGCAGACTTCGATGGCATGCTAAACCTCTATCGACAATAATATAATTTGATCCAATATCTCACACAAGTGCACATAACCAGGAGGCGATTTGAATTTATCAACTTAAGACCAACACAAAAGGCACGAACGATAATAAAGATCAAACAACAAAGGTATCAAATAGTTTATAAACCAAAATCAAAGTCTAAGCTAAAACACCATGACAAGAAAACATTTTGAAATTTTTAAAAGAAAAGAGCAATTTTTTTTAGATTTATTATATTCAAATGATTTTATCTAATTAATCAATTAAAAGATATTTGTAGATGCTTTTGATTGGCTGCCTTTTATGGCAAAACATTGAAGTATGTATGATGTCATAACTGATGTTATGACATACATGAAGAGTGTTCTGCAGGTAAGTGAAGTTGGATGTTATGACTTCAAGCGTATGACATCAGGGTGCACAGTTTTAGTTTTTCTATTATTAGCTCAGGCTATACTTCAGGAAACATTTTAGGAAGTCTAGTTATCTTAGGCGACATAACAGGCACTGCTAAGGATAACCTGGAATACCCCTGACTCAATTGGATGTGTGCAGCTTCATGAAGAGAGGTTTATCTTGGGTAAACCTAATTTCTCCATCAAGGCCCAAAGCAAGTCTGCTGCTATAAATAACAGAAGAATCATTCTTAATAGAGCAGAGCTTCTGCAGAGACATTGGAGAGTATGATTTGTGAGTGAAGAACTTTGTTCTTCACGTGTGTTTAGGAGTCTTAGGATTCCTTATAGGCCAGGAAATTGTCTGTTGTATGATTTCTCTGGTTTAGTGTGTGTGAACTATTGTGTTCATTGTACCACTCAAAGCTTTTAAGCAAGAGTGATGTGTCTCTTGATCAAAGCTGTGAAGCAAGATCAAGGTGTATTTGAAGTGTGTCTTCATATCCCAATTGCAATTGTATTGATATCACTATGGTGATTGAGGGGGAGTGAGTGGGAAACTCTGGTCTAGTGTTAGGATGAAGTGTCATTGGGTAGGTATTAAGTGAAGAGTGTAAACTGGTTATTTGACTCTAAATTAATTCTACTAATAGTGAATTTCCTCCCTGGCTTGGTAGCCCCCAGATGTAGGTGTGGTTGACACTGAACTGGGTGAACAATTACTCGTGTTATTTACTGCTTTTCATTTACAGTTGTGTTTAAGTTTAGCAGTCATTGTTATAGTGGATTTCATAACATCCATGATAACATCCACTGTTGGGTAGCCAGAATTTCAATTGGCATCAGAGCAGGCACCCTGCCTGTTATTTCTGGGTGAGATCTAGGGAAGACAAATTCTGGTACCATGGACAAGGATATAGGATTCCCAAATAGACCACCAATTCTGGATGGATCAAATTATGACTACTGGAAACCTAGGATGATAACCTTCTTAAAGTATTTAGACAGCAAGGCATGGAGAGCTGCAAACTCAGGATAGGAACATCCAGTGAAGACTAGTAAAGATGGAGTATTTGTGCTTATACCTGAAGAAGAATGAACTAAAGAACAAGAAGCCTTGGCTCTTGGAAATTCTAAGGCTCTGAATGCCTTATTTAATGGTATAAACAATAATGTTTTCATACTGGTGCATCATTGTGAACTGGCTAAAGAGGTATGAGATACTCTCAACACAACTCATGAGGGAACCTCTAAAGTCAAGATGTCAAGACTACAAATGCTGACCACCAAGTTTGAAAGTCTGAGAATGAAGGAAGATGAGACTATTTATGAATTCTACATGAATATTCTTGAGATTGCAAACACCTCAGGAGCCTTGGGAGAAAAGATCTCTGAAGAAAATCTTGTGAGAAAGATACTCAGATCTTTGCCTAAAAGGTTTGCCATGAAGGTCACTGCCATTGAAGAAGCTCAAGACATCAGCAACATGAAGGTTGATGAACTCATTGGATCACTACAAACCTTTGAGATGGGAATGTGTGATCATACTGAAAAGAAGAAAAGCATAGCTTTTGTGTCAAAGGCTGAAGAAATCTCTGATGAAGACAATGAGGTGAATTTGTCAGAAGTAATTGCCTTGTTTGGAAGACAATTAAACAAATTAATCAAGAGAATATACCATAAGTCTAAACCTTATGCCAAGAATAATTCGTCCGACACCAACAGAAGGGAAAAATCTAAAGATAGATCTAACCAAGACAAAGGAGTTCAGTGTTATGAATGTGAGGGTTATGGTCATATTAAAACTAAGTGTCCCCCTATCTCAAGAAGCAAAAGAAGGGATTAGCATTCACTTGGTCTGATAGAGATTCTGAAAGTGGATCAGAAGAAGAAACTGCCAAATATGTCACTGCTCTGCACAGTGTATGTATATCTGATGGTGATTCAAGTGAAGATGAGCTGACTTATGATAAACTTGCAGATTCATATAAGAAGCTATGCATCAGAAGTACAGAATTATAGCAGCAAGGAGAGCATCAGAAGAAACTCATAATGAAATTAGAGGCTGAGAAGATAGAGCATCTTGCAACAATAAATTCTCTCAAAAGTAAAGTCAGCATGTTGGAATCTAATATGGAGCAAATGTCAAAATCAATAAGGATGCTGAACCTTGGGACTGACACTCTAGAAGAAATCCTACAGAGTGGTCAGACATCATGAAACAGGTATGGACTGGGATTTGTTGGTGAACAGAAACCCATCTTGGAGCTAAAAAGGCCAAAAAAAAGAGGTCAAAATGGATGTCACAACCAATGTTACAACATCAAAGGAACAGAAGTTGGAACCCGACCAAGAAAAAATTCCAAGGGTATATGTGTTACTATTGTGGAAAACTTGGACACATTAAACCCCTCTGCTTCAGGCTATATGGTTTTCCTAGTCATCTGTATCAAGGAAAACCCAAACAAGGTGGCTATGTCAAGAAACAGAATCAAGGCAAAGCCAAAAGGGAAGCCCGTATCAAGAAAAGACAATGGGTTGCTAAAAATGTGGCTTTAGTAGCTCACACTTCTCTAAGGATGCTAACCAAAGAAGATTGGTATTTTGACAGTGGCCGCTCTAGACATATGACTGGAATAGAGAATCTCGTGGTAAACCTCAAACCTCATTCCTCAAGTCATGTAACATTTGGTGATGGAGCTAAAGGAGAAATCAAAGGAGCTGGAAAACTAGATTGTCCTGGTGTTCCAAGACTGAATGATGTCTTGTTGGTTAAAGGACTGACTGTTAATCTTATCAGTATCAGTCAGCTCTGTGACCAAGGTCTCAGTGTCAAATTTACTAAGGGTAAATGTGTTGTCACAATGAAGAAAGTGAGGAAATCATGAGGGGATCTAGAGCCAAGAACAACTGTTACTTATGGAAGCCCAGAAGTAACCTAATTGCCTTGATCAATGAAGAAAAGAAGGATCAAATATGGTTGGAGAAAGGTAAATACCTTCAAAGGATGAAGAAAACCATAACCAATGAATTAGTAAGAGGAACTCCTAAGTTTCCTCTAGATGGAAGAACAGTCTATGGTAAATGTGAGACTGGTAGGCAAGCCAAGGAAGGACATCCAAAGAATGGTCATCCAGATTTGCTATACTGGAATCTGATGAAGTCCATGACAAATGATCATAAAGGAAGTTATGTCATTCAGGATGTCATGACCTTGTACTGTGACATCAAGGGTAACATCAATACAAACTCAGGACAAGCTAAAAGAGTCAGACATGGGGATAACAAGCATCAATTGAGAAAGTTTTGTGTGAAGTTTGGAAACACTGATCTACATAGTGCTGACATGGTTACCAGAGGTCTCAAGGCTACTCACTTTGAAAATTCACAAAGCAAGTTGCGAACGTGTCTTTATGAGAGTTTATAGAAATTAATGATGACTGGGAATTATATTTTGAATATTAATCATATTCTGATTGGCCAAAATATTAAGTTCCCTCCACCTTTACCAGCGAATCCCTCTAGCCCCTTTACTCTATCAGATTGCCACTGTGGTTGCTCATAAAAAATCATCTCCTTGCATACCTCATACAACCACCACAGAAAACCCCGTCTTCTACAACCAAAGTCACCAACAATGTCTCAACAACAAACTCCTAAAACTCCCAAGCATGACTCGGATCAACACAAGAGCATCTCCCTGGAGGATATCCTGGATGTCATTCCTCTAAGCATGGCCTTTGGAAGAGGAAATGAAGCCCAAACTTCAGCTCCTTCACATGCAGACCAAGAAGGTAAGAATCCTGAACCTTCCATGGACAGCTATAATAGAATGGAGGACTCTACCTATGATGTCGAGTCTGTCAATGAACTAGTTTCCAAAATCCTCCATGAAGGTCATAATGTACATGGAATTACCATTCCTATGTCTAGGGTTGATCCTTTCCCAATCTCTAATAAGAATCATGAGGATAATTCTGAGTTTTCCTCTGTTAAGACTAACCCTAACACAGAGAATCTAGAAAATCTAGCTAGTTATGTGGTACAGGAGGAAGGTCAGGATGATGGCCAAAATAATGGTGAAACCAAGAGCACTGACAATGAGGAAGAGATGAATGAAGTTTCTAGAAATGGTGAACATGTTATAGATGTGTCATCAGATGATGAACTCATCAAAAATGTTGCTCCTGGTATAGCCAGGAAAATAGTGACCAAGAAAAGAAAAGTTGTACTTGAAGAAAATCCTTCCTAAAGTCAGAGAAAAAGGACTCCTGTTGGCCCATCCAAATCATGGAGCAAGGTATCAGCTGCATCCAAGAAAAGGAAATTTACTGATAGTAACACTAAGTCTGATAGTGATGTTGTAAGAGATGTCCCTAACATATTCAATTTAAAGAAATCACATGGTAAGAAAACTCTGAAACCTATATCAGTTGCACCTCTGGACAACATCTCCTTTCACTCTATTCATAGTGTAACCAAATGGAGATATGTCTATCAAAGGAGAATAGCCCTTGACAGAGAATTGGGGAAGGATTCCTTGGAGATCAAGGAGGTAATGGATCTAATCAACAAGGCTGGACTGATCAAGACGATCTCTGGATTTTCAAATGCTAT
Organism: Lathyrus sativus; assembly: GCA_963859935.3. NCBI lineage: Eukaryota > Viridiplantae > Streptophyta > Magnoliopsida > Fabales > Fabaceae > Lathyrus > Lathyrus sativus. Next base: position 489,050,758 of record OZ012740.1, on the reverse strand, counting down.
GAAGGTCTGGTAAAGGAGTTCATTGTAAACATACCTGACTCAGTCTAAAATAGAAACAACAAGGAGTTCATGAAGGTGTTTGTCAGAGGAAAATGTGTGCAATTCTCTCCTGATGTGATCAACAGATATCTGGGGCAAGCAAATGATGGTGAGACGAAATTGGTTGCTTCAAACAACCAGGTTTGCAAGATCATCACTGCAAATCAAGTCAAAACATGGCCATCCAAAGGGAAGTTGTCTATAGCACTGCTCAGTGTAAAATAAATATGCCATTATTCATAGAATTGTAGCTACTAATTGGGTGCCTACCAACCATACATCCACCATTGTTGTTGGACTAGGCAAGATCATTTATGCCATAGGTACCAAAGTTAACTTTGATTTTGGCATATACATCTTTGATCAGACTGTTAAGCACTCCACAACCAATGCTATCAAACTACCTATTGTCTTTCCCTCCCTCATCTGTGAGATCATCCTAAATCAATACCATGGGATCCTGAATTCAAGTGATGATGCCAGCAAGAGGGAGTATGCACTGTCTCTGCACTTCAAACTCTTTGCAGGGAGACATGTCTCTGATATGGTTTTCACTTCTAATGAGAAGGCCAACATCTCTAAAGAAATAATAATTGTTGAATTAAAGGAAACATGTAGGGACTTGGGAGAAACCATTAGTACAGCAACTGCAAGAAAGATCAAGCTAGAATCATTGATTCAAAGCCTTGAAAGAAATACAGCTGATATTGATGGTGTGGGTATGTCAGGTGAAGATTCTGATAAGAATGTCTCAACCGGTGCTAATGACATTGGTTCCAGTTTTGACTCTGAGGAGAAAGAGTGATGAGCTGATAGACTGTTGTGGGGCTCAGGCTGCTGAGCTGATGATGGTGTGCAACTGATGTGATTTTATTTGGTCCTTTGGTTAAAAGTTTGTTATGACAGCATGAATTTTATTTGTGATGCTCTCCATGAGCAGTTTTTTTTGTAATGACCCCTAACTTCTGTAATGTTACTCATTTTGATTTGCACTATTAGTTTAGTTATGATTTTAATTTGTGGCTAAAAAGGGGGAGAAGTGGTAGTAGTAATTAATTGAGTAACAGCAGGTGGAAGACTTGAAGACTTCAGGTGGTTGTTGCTGCTAGAGGTGATGATATGTTGTTGCTATTGTGTGAGTTCCTAATGAGTGTAGGAATGTATGTTAGATGTGCGTGTTCGTTGATGGAACCTAGTAGTAGGATAGCTGCTAGTTTTGTGTATCTGCAGGGTGTTTGCAAAATGTGTGTGTGGATGTGCATCTTTTCAGGGGGAGTAGCACAGGATGTAATAGATGATTGTGTTCTTCAGGATGTCATCTTGAATGTCTTGACATCTAGAAAAGCCTGGATAATTTGTGTGTGACTGCAGGTTGGCTGCATGTTGGGTACAGCTGATGTGGTATGCATCAGTGGAGGGGGAGTAACTCAAAATATTACTCAAAACATTGTGACATCTGTAGTGTTGACTAACAGATGATTGTATATGAACAGGTTGGCCCTGAGAAGCTGAGAGCTAACAGTGTGAGTGTGTTTTAGCTAGCTTTCCTGCATGATAAATTATATGACTTCTGTTGCTTGTAATCTCTGAGATTATAACAGAGTGTTTTAGCCAAAAATTTGCCAAAGGGGGAGTTTGTAGATGCTTTTGATTGGCTGCATTTTATGGCAAAACATTGGAGTATGTATGAATGTCATAATTGATGTTATGACATACATGAAGAGTGTTCTTCAGGTAAGTGAAGTTGGATGTCATGACTGAATGTCATGACTTCAAGCGTATGACATCAGGGCGCACAGTTTTAGTTTTTCTGTTATTAGCTCAGGCTATACTTCAGGAAACATTTTAGGAAGTCTAGTTATCTTAGGCGACATAACAAGAACTGCTAAGGATAACCTGGAATGCCCCTGACTCAATTGGATGTGCGCAGCTTCATGAAGAGAGGTTTATCTTGGGTAAACCTAATTTCTCCATCAAGGCCCAAAGCAAGTCTGCTGCTATAAATAACAGAAGGATCATTCTTAATAGAGCAGAGCTTCTGGAGAGAGATTGGAGAGTGTGATTTGTGAGTGAAGAACTTTGTTCTTCACGTGTGTTTAGGAGTCTTAGGATTCCTTGTAGGCCAGGCAATTGTCTGTTGTATGATTTCTCTGGTTTAGTGTGTGTGTGAATTGTTGTGTTCATTGTGCCACTCAAAGCTTTTAAGCAAGAGTGTTGTGTCTCTTGATCAAAGTTGTGAAGCAAGATCAAGGTGTATTTGAAGTGTGTCTTCATATCCTAATTGTAGTTGTATTGATATCACTGTGGTGATTGAGGGGGAGTGAGTGGGAAACTCTGGTCTAGTGTTAGGCTGAAGTGTCATTGGGTAGGTCTTAAATGAAGAGTACAAACTGGTTATTTGACTCTGAGTTAATTCTACTAATAGTGGATTTCCTCCCTAGCTTGGTAGCCCCTAGATGTAGGTGTGGTTGACACTGAATTGGGTGAACAATTACTCGTGTTATTTACTGCTTTTCATTTACAGTTGTGTTTAAGTTTAGCAGTCATTGTTATAATGGATGTCATAACATCCGTGATAACATCCACCGTTGGGTAGTCAGAATTTCAATATTTAATATTAATTAATCAAACTAATTAACAAATTAACTATTCAATTTAATTGATTAAGGCGAGGTTACTCAATTAATTAAGGTAGGTAAAAAAATTAATTGATAAAATTAATTACTTAAAAAACATTTCAATTAACCAATTAAAAAAGGGGTGTGCATATGTAAACATGGGGATGCAAGAATTAACTACTTGAAACCCAACCCAACTAAATTTAAATCATAATTAAAATAAATAAAATAATATAAAAACAAGTGATAAATAAAATTAAAATAGAAATAAATATAAAAAAAGATTAGTATAAGAGATTAATGAGAGAGTGAGGGCGGTAGAGGTGGCAAAGTGGGCGGCCCGCCTCATTTAAGCCCGTCCAAAAGCAGGGTGGGGCGGGGCGGACCAACTTAGGCGTCCAAGCTCAAAAGTCAAGCTCGCCCTGTTTACAAACGAGTTGGCGAGCTGCCTTGCTATTTTTTTTTTGTTTCACAATTTGATTGACTACATAGTTTACAAAAATTGTTAAGCATTACCAAAGACATCGACAAAATTTAACAACGCATAGTAAAATTTTAACTAGTCTTAATGTAAATGTCATATTCTTCAACATAAACAAAAAATGTAACTATAATACTAAAAACTTAAAACAAACACACTAAAATCCCAAAATAACCCTTTTGGTTCAAAAAATCAACAAGCGCAACCTAGTTAAGGACATCTAGGGACACAAATCAAGAAAAAAAATAGCACAAGCTAAACAAAGACAACTAAGAACCAATAACAAAAAACCAATCTTAAATAATCCATGGCAAACACTTTATCAATCATCATCAATGTCGTGAACATACGAAGCTTCAAATGATATCGTAGCCATTGGATGAAACCTTCCATAATCTTTATCCTTGTCGTCACCCACTATTTAATAATTATCAAGATCAACAACATCAAAAATAAAATAATCTAAGAAAAATCAAAGCTTCATTATTTAAAAATTATCAATACAAATAATAAGCACTTAGTTGAGCATTTTAGTGTCAAAAAATAAATCAAATGAGAACTCAAATAGAATAAAATACAAAACAAAACTTTATTATCATAATGAGAAACAAACCCCTTTTGTGCAAACCATGTAAATATTGTTTTAATTTCAAGTAAAATAAATAATTTTTTTAACAAAAAACCCATGGGTAAAACCCGCCCTACCCCGTCCTTGGCCCGTTTTAAAAGTGGGTTAGGCGTGGCGGGCCAATTTAAGACACCGAGCCAAAAATCTCACTCAGGCCCACCAAAAATGGTGGGTTAAACGGGCGGGCCCGACGGACCTAACTCGTTTTACGACCCTTACATGGCAGTACAGTATAATACATTAACAACAACCTAATGTTTCCCTGCTTTATTTTAAAAATAAAAAATATTAAGATCCCCATTGTTGACTTTTCAATTATGGTTTTAAAACACACCCACACAATATAAACCATCTATCATTGCTCAACTAGTTCAACATGTCAGTCCTCCAAAGTTTAAAACTCCGAGCTTCGACCGTCATAAAGGAGCTACACTCCCGAGGAATCGTTCGATCAGGTATCACCGTAAAACGGCTGCTCATCAACCTTGGCAACATCAGCAAAATTATGTTCAAGGTTATCCTGTTCAGTATGCTCAACAACCATATGTGGCTGCTGTTACATCTACCTTCAATCAACAAGTTTCTACTTATCAGACGATGCGACCGACTCCTATCTATCAGCCTCCGGTATATCAAGCACCTCCTAATTATTGACGAGCACCCAACACTCCTGCCTATCAACAGCCGCAAAATCATGAATGACAAAGAATCTGGGAAGATCACCCCGAAGGAAGATTTGAAGAATGACAATAAGGATGTGACAGATATAGCTGGGGCTAGCAAGATGACTCGTAGTGATCGTACTCATACTCCTTATTTCAATGAGGCTCCACCAGAGGAAACCACTACTACTATTTCAACCTTGAATACAAGGACTTTATAAATACCTTTAGATAGACTCGTCAGACAGTTCATTTTGTTTATTTATATGTAGTTTGTTTCTTTGATTATAAAAGCATAATTAGCATGTACGAATTTGTTTATCTTGAATAATTAATGCAATAAATATGTTTGTCTTGAAGAAATCCATTCGTATTCACTCAAAAATTACTTTTCATAATCCTTAAATGCCAACTTTACCCGATCTCTTGCTCTGATGGAGAATTGGAAGGAGGATGAAGAACCAAAAACATCAGGTCTCTTGTCGTATGCTTTTGAACGAAACCCTGCTGATGATGTAAGGCATTATTTCAAATCCCAAACACTAGAGATACAAGGAAGATAATCCCTCTTTAACCCCTTTGAGCCTTGAAGTAGGAGTTTCTTTTTCCAAATAAAAAACCCTCAACTTTAACCTGGGGCAGGGTAGTTTTTCAGTCAAACCGATCGAGCGCTCAGACTCTCAAAAAGGAGAAATGAACCTTCGAGAATCTATCCTTAACATATTAGAAAGTTAGAACATAATGACTATCCCTTGACTACTTATAGAGTGGGGCAGTCACAAGCCTTCAAAAGAGTCACACGACTTGTGCAAAAAATAATGAATGAAAAAGAGCCCGCTAAGTCAAAACCTATAAAGGAGACTTAGGCAAAACTGGGGCATCCCGCTGGACTCCAAAGTCAAAATCCAAAGACTCCGTCCAGGCAAAAGCAAAAAAACAAAGGATTACAATAAAGAATCCCCAATAGAGAACAAAGTCGTATGGACAAACACCAAAAGAAAATAGGTGAGTGATTGCCATGTCCAAAGCCTTAATGGTTCCTCGACCATATCAAATCCGATTGAGAGATGAGTGCTCATATACAGTTAACTGGATATAGGATTAGAGAACATCACGAAGAAGAGGTGGGTACAAATAACTTTAAGCCTTTATCCTTTGTTTCTTAAACCGTGAACCAAGCCACGATACAACATTTAAAAGACCTAATTGAAGTAGGATCTCTTTTGAAAGCATACTCGACGAGATAATGTTTCCTGACTCCTACGAGCTATGCTCAATTTAATGTTGGCGGTATAAATTAAATTCATATCCTAACTAGTGATTTCGGTCATAAGTTATTACGATATCCTTTTCCAAAAAAAAAAAAACTTCAAGACAAATATATATGTGCATTAACAATTTCAGGATTAGCATTTCATGTGTGTCGATTTTGCCTGATATCTTAGAAACTTACATATAGACGTCGTCAATGGAACTCGAAGATCCTGCTAAACCAGGGCAGGTAGTTTCCAAGTCGTTTACTGATGCAAGTCTGACTACTATTTCTAGAGGACCCATTCATAACACTGTCGGTCTGAACCTATCACGTCGAGATCCGACAAATCTCTCCAAGAGTTTGAAAACAAAGGGGCAATTAGACTCCATTTTCTCTGTAAAATCCTCTCGAGATGACTCTCTCATAAAGCAGGTACTCTGGGGCATTATGTTTTTCAAAATTGCGACTACTACAAAGTCCATTAAGATCAAAACTAGCATGATTCACAACCTTCTTCATGCACCCGATGAATCTTACTCCAGGCGGTCTTCATTCCCTAGTGAAGTCACCATTTTCTGTTGCGGTGAGAATAGGATATCAAATTATTGATTAATTTAAATCGCATCTTTAGTTCACAATCGGTCTTTGATTTATCCGAAGGAAAGGTTAAAGAAAGGAAAAACCTTTTTTTTTGCATCGTATACACAATGCGGGGAAAGATCTAGGGTTCGGGGGTTGGTTAAGCTTAGGGAAGGTATTAGCACCCTAAACTTCTATAGTACTCTACAGGAACCTCTTGTTTTAATGTTTCTATTTTGCTATAATTATCTTAAGGGTATATGCTAAGGGTTAGAAGATGGAAAGAAAGACCTAAGGGTTAGTCCTAAGTTTACTCACCAAGACTCGCATCTTGTGCCTACGTATCCGAGGCAGGGGGTGGAATCAGAGTAATCGTAGTTCCCCTCGAAAGGGAGGAATTGAAACTTCTTGATTGTGGTCTAGGTTTCATGGGGATGCAAATGTTCTTAAGGAAGCGCTTGCATGGAGTGTCGCGACTCCTATTTCTACGTTGTAATTGAATTGAATTAAAAGAGTAAGATAGGTATTCCACGGCGGGAAACCTAATATGGAGTGCATCGACTCCTTATCCTAATGTTAGGGTAAAGGGTAAAATTGTCCATGGCGGGATGCCTAAAAATATGAGTACAGCGACTCGGAGCTTCTAGGTTTGAAAGATGAAAAAGTGTATGGGTTAAGGACTACTAACATGGCGGTCAAACGGCTAGACCTAACCTTCGGAGGGGAATTAACGGTAAATAACTGTAATGAAAAATTATCGAGCAACTGTATTGAAATATCAGAAAATATGCAAGAATAATAACGGAATAAGAAGCGACGATATCCTCGCATAAATTACAACTATGAAAAATAAATACGCAAAGAAAAATAAAATAAAAGATTAGCAAACCAGGGACAAATGAGAGCCAATGAAAGTTAGATGACAATTAGCGGGAATGTTAGGAATTTTTATTTTAGAATTTTTTTTAGGTTAGGGTTCAATAAAATGTTAGCAATTTAGGTTAGACATATTTTTAATAAAAAGTTTTAGAATTAATTGAAAATTAATCTTAATTTTAATGTTTTTAGAAAAAGTTAGTAATTATTAAAAAAACTTTAGGATTAATTTATCTAAAAAATGAATTTTAATTTTAAAGAAGTTAATTTTTAAAGAAAAGTTAAATTTTTAATTCTTAATAAAAGTTAATTTTAATTAAAGAACAAATACTCATTTTAGGGGGATTAGATTTATTTTTTAAAAAATGTTAATTTTAAATTATGAAAATTAAATCTTTGAATTAGAAAAACATTACGTTTCAAATTAAGTTTCAAATATTTAAATTAGTAAAACAGAATTTAATAATTAAATAAATAAAACATAAAAGGATTAAGATTTTTTTATAAAAAAAAATAAAAAAGAAAGGGCATATAAACAGCTTTTGCAGCCGTTAGGGTTTGTAACCCATTTTCCTAGTTTGCTGCGGCGCAACTTCTTCTTTGTTTGTCATTATCTTCTTCTTCCTTTCTCATCGCTATGGCCTGTTCTCTCCCGTCTCTTTTTATCTCCTGAAAAAAATAAAGAAAAACATGCATGGTTTAGTTTAATCTTGGTCCTTACGGATGGTTCTGCGAATGCCTTCTTATTTTTTTCGCCGATGATGTTTGAAGAAACTGAGGCTTTGAGTTTCAATCCGTTGAGTTTGATGATGATGAAATTCGTGATGATTTATGGTGTCGTTCTTCAGCCGCGGTTGAGTTGGTGATTTCGCTTGTGGGTTTCTGTTTGCTTTCGCCGATGACGATGCAAATCTGAGGCTGTTGGGCTTAAGGTTCTTCCTAATCTCCTTCTGATGAACTCGCTGATGACTTTTGATGATGGATTATGGGTTCTCCTTCTGAACTGCTGATGAATTTGTTTTATGTTCTTATATTACTATTCTTCTTTCTGCAGTTGTGGGTCTGGATCCTTTACATTTTTCTCGATTTAATTTGTTTTTGGTTGTTTTGAATCGGTTCTGCAGCGGAGAGATTTGCGAATTTGTTTGTTATTAGTTTTAACGTTTTGACTTTGTTTTGATTTCTGTTTTTGAGAAGAAAGATTGGCGGACCGGTTGTTACTATTTGGTGATATCCTGATTTCTCTAGTTTCTGTTTATTTTGATGTGAACCGGTTTTGGGATTTTGTTTATGATGTATATCCAGATTTTTTGGACCGTTGGATTTTTATGGTTTGGATATCCATATTAATTGGTTCCGCTGGATTTTTATGACTTGTTTGGCTTTAAGGATCCGTTTGGCAAAACCATTTTCTAAAACTCTTTTTCTCTCTCTCTCTCTCTCTCTCAAAGAACAGAAGCTACCGGATTTACCGGAGGTCGGAAACGGAAAACGGGAGCTGGCGGCGACCTCGTCGTTGTTGCCCTTCTGACATGCCCCGTGATGAAACTTTTTTGAGGGCATCGAAATAACTAACACGACTTTTTTTATCCAAAAGATTAATGTAACCTCCACTGAACATTTTTTCTGACATTGTTTGATTTTTCGCAGGTTCGAAGATTTGAAGATCGAAGATTGGACATGAAGAATTAGATCGTTTAGGACAAATTAGGATCTAGGATTTAATTTATATTTCCAAATAAATGTTGTAATAATAATTGTATAGAACTTGAATAGATAAATCCCATCTTTAATAAAACGGATTTTTATTCTCCGACTAAATTCATCTGAATAAAAATTTAACATCCAACTTCGACAACTAACGCCTTTGCACAATACTGGAAATCCAACATAACTTCTGGGTTCAAACAAATCCTTTGCAAATTAATTCATATTTGACAATAAAATCGGTGAATATGGCCTTGAACATAATAAACAGAAAAAATCCATTTTAGTGGCAAAACGCATTTTACTCCGCATTTAAAATCTAGCCTGTATCTTGAATAACCTGACATTGTAACCGGAATCGATTCAACTGAAACTCGTGATCAAACCAACTGACATTTATCAGGAATTCAATGCCAACAACAATTCTACTGCTCCTCTAAAATTAAATTGTAACTAGCACAAAAGACAGGGAAACATGCGTCTGTTAGAATAAATTCCTTGAAGCCGATTCTCGCACCGATTCAACCCAAATTCAATTATATTTCAGAGCCCTCAACTCCATATGGTTTATGAAATTCAAAAAAATTAACTTTAAAATAGTTCAAAATATAAAATTGGTTTATAACATGTATATGATAAAACATGAAAAGAGACAAAAACATATCAATTTAACAAATAATGAAATTTGGATATCCAATAACTAAATCACATTATTATTATGGAAACCGGTTTATATTTGGATAACAAAATGGATAACCAGATTTATATTTTAGCATTTGGTTTGGATTTTTAAAAGTGGAACAATTTGGATACAAATTTGGTTAACAATAACAGGTTTTTTTTGCACACCCCTAATGTCATTTATCAAAATTGATTCAAGATACACGATGGATAGTAAATATGACATAATCAACATAAGCATAGGCTATCAACATCAATCACTCGGTAAATCCGTCAACATTAGCTATACAAATGAGCAAACTGATACACAACTATGCCACAATAAATATAGTCATATTCAATCAATATTAAACACTCAGTAATTGTTGCAATCCACACAATAAGCAAGATGATATACAAAAGGGACAACACAAACACAATGCCATGAATAATTAGATCAAATATGTTTTTAACATAGTAGCTCATATAACATCACAATTTGAAATGAAGTTTTACCGTACACCGAGCTACGATGTTGAATCTGTTTCAAGCTGCTCGACGTTGTTGTCGGTGTTTGTTGTTGTCGAATAGTGAAGGTTGTTACTGAGTTGATACGAACAACAGATAAAGGAAGGAAATGGTGGATGGAATCGTTGAGGAAGAACATAGCAACTGCACTTTTTGTATTGTTTTTTTTTATATTTCAAACCCCAAATGTTTACTTCAAGGTCTGAAACAAGAGTGAAATGTTTGTAGCTATTACTTTGGTGAATGAGGTGCATGATCTACTGGTGTCACTGAATTAAGTTCAAGGATAGTTGTTGTGTGAAGAAAAAAGGTTAGTAGCAGCGAGGGTTGTATGAGGATTGTGTGTTGTTTGGGGTATTATTTTAGTAGCAGAAAATGATGTGTAGAAGTGTTTTAAGGTGGTTGAGTTGTTGTTGTGAAGGCAGAGGAAACGTTTATTTCAGAAAATAAGAATTAGGTTGTGGTTATATTATCTTGTACAACAATGATACTAGAATGGAGGTGGTAAGTTCATGCTGCAGGCGATTTTGTTTTGTGTTGCTCACAGTTGGTTTTCCAAGGATTTTGATGGTGTAGTGTTGATGAGGTTTATGTTTGGTGAATGAAGCAGTTTGTGAGTGTTCACGTGGTGGGATGGTGGTGATGGGAGAGCCGTGAGAGAGTATTTTCTTGTTGAACGTGTTCCTTTTTTAAAATGTGATGGATAAAGCTAAGTGTTGTAAGGAGAGAGTGAGACTAAAAAATGAGAGAGAAACCATGGGACAAGAGGCGCAATTTCTCATGTTTTCTTGTATGGATTGGTTTCCTGTTAACTTCTAACACATCCTCTAGGGTTTCAATATTTTTTTAATGTCAACACTACCCTTCTAGGAAACTTAGTGCACAAGAATGTAAAAAGAATAAAAAACAATTAGTTTTTTTGCTTCTTTTTTTTTGCAAAATTTTGTGTAGAAAATATATTGGGATTTTATTTGATGGACTTTGGCATTATTTTTTTTAACGGGCTTTGGAATTTTGGCTTTGGAACGTAACTTTGAATTTAGTTTGGAATGTGAATGAAATTGAAACCTATGACATGAAAAATATTGGATATGGATTTGAAAATTGGAATTAAAATGAATTGAACTTGAATTGGATTGAAAATAAAATTGGATTGAAATTGAATTTGAATTATGAAACTTGAAACTTGGAACTTGAAATACTTAAATTTGATTGCAATTTGATTTGGATTGGAATGGAATTAAACTTGAATGGTTTTGAATATGAATTGAAACTTGAACACAAAATTTGAAATGGAATTGAATTTGAATTGAAACTTGATTTTGGAATAAATATGAAATGTGGTTATGAGCATGAAACTTGAAATTGAGATTATTTTCTTGCATTTGGACCGATGAAATGGTTCGACTTGGTTAAATCATCCAAATTTCTTTGAAAATTAACTCCAAGCAAAACCACTTGAAATCATTCTTAACCATATCTGAATTCTCCTTAAAAATCAATCTGGAAATGAACTGAAACTTTGATTCAAATCTTGAGAAATGTCTAAAAACAAACCACTTGAAAAAGTGACACTCCTGACTTGTACCAACAAATCATCCTTGAAACCAATTTTCAGCATCTTGAACTCTTCATTAAAATCATACTAGAAATGCATTGAAACCTTGAATCAACTCGAAGAGAAATAACACCATATCCTGATTCCATCTTGTAATGGTCTTGAATTGAATAGAAAGTTGGAATTCTCCTATGACAAGAACATGAACCACATAATCAGGACTTGCAAATGACTTAAAATGTTGACCAAATTCCTTGACTTTTGATGGCTCTACAACTTAACTTCATCAGATAAATCTTGATCTGGCACAAAACCCTAATCCCGATTACTTGATGATTTTTAGACATAAATCAATTGAATTTGACACTTCCTTGCCCTCACAATGATCCATAACAAAGGTGACTTGAGATATGAGTTGTGTTGCCACTGCACCAAAATCCTAATCGAAAATAAACTGGCCCTAACGATTATCCACCTTGAAATAACTGCCTTTGCCATAGCCTGATAACTTGATACTAAAGCAAATCACTTCTTTGACCAAGATTAGGTCAAACTTCTATTGAATTTCAAACCACATCGTACACACACTTGACCTGATAACTTTTCTTGGACCTTGAGTCGATCTTGCAAGACCTGAGCCTAGGCAATAAGAAAATGAAAGCAAAAAAAGACATGTATTTTTTGGATTTTTGAATGCAAGATGGTTAGATGACATGCTAATGCAAAGATGATGAAAATGTTGTGATATGTATTGTTTGAAAATTCAGGATCAAAATTGGAGTGTGACAATAACTAATATTACCTATAAAACCGTAAACTGAATCACCAACAACATTTCAAATCAATCCACCAAAACCCGAGACGTCGGAATTACCGAGGCTACTGCTATCAACATTCAAAATCATATTATTATATTTGTGTGCATTTCACGTGATCGTTCTTGTTGGATGAGATAGATCATGCTTGAGAAAAAAATTAGCTAGTAAATTAGCATAATTCACTATGATGAGTTTCAAAGTATATGAAGTAACCACTTCATTCGCAAGACTCAATTTGTTCCTAGTGCGCCACAACCACCATCAAGCAGCCAAAAAGATAGAGCCACCATCAATGTCATGTCTAATAAATTCATATAAATTATCCCCTTGGAAGAATAATGGTTCCAAGAAGAATATTATTTTTAAAATTTTGACAGTGCCAGAATATTCAAAACAATATTTTCTCTTTAAAAAAAAAAGGTACATTTTCCCCAACAAAACTGTGATGTGGAAACAATTACAATTATTTACCAATTTATAAATAGAGAAAATATCAATTAGATAAGTCAATAAATATGCATAGATCATATTTATAGTGGCATGTACTTGCTAAAAGTATAATATATGATAACCCCTAGTGATTAAGGGTTGTAAGAGATTTTAAGGTATGTTGTAAGGTTGAGAGCTAGCTCACGTAGGGGGTGAATAACTTTGTATATGGTGTTTTCTCTATGAAAGTCATATTGTTCCCCCTTAATTATGAACTAAGGAATTTATATATGGCCTCTCAGGCTTGGGCTGAAATTCAAAAGGTGTTTTCCACTATTCCATTATCACAAACATTGCAGTAATGAGAAACTTATTCTTTCTTAAATTGTGGGGGTGGTTTTCCCCTTTGACTCACTCCTATAGTAGGTTAGTGATTGACCCCAAAAACCATATATTGTGATTAACAGAGTTAATTCGTAAGTCCCAAGCCCAATTGGGCAACCTCATGGCCCCCACTATAGGCAGCCAAAGGCTTTGTTTCAGGCGACCTATCATCATGTGGTAGGCGGCCTCATGACCCTATTTTGGGATGCTTTTTCATTCTCAAGGGCCAATAAAGTTATATTGATACACAGTTCCTCAATCACGAGGGCTTGAAAAGGACAAAGTGATTAATTAGAGCACTCACAGTCTTAAAATTCCTTTTTATGGATTTATCCCAACTAGATTTTTAGAACTTGTGGTCAGTCCCTTAATCATATATTGGGCGAGACTTTAAGTTGAGTCTCCTTGGCGAAACTTTAAGTTGAGTCTCTTGGGCGATACTTTAGTTAAGTCCCTCAGAGGAATCTTTAGTTGAGTCCCTTGGGAGAGACTTTAAGTTGAGTCCCTCAGGCAAGAATTTAAGTTGAATCCCTTAGGTCACACTTTAAGTTGAGTTCTTCGGACGAGACTTTAGATGAGTCCTTCATGAGAGACTTTAGTCAACTCCCTCAAATGAGACTTTAAGTTGAATGCCTCAGGTGAGACTTTAGTCGAGTCCGTCAAGCGAGACTTGAGTCTCTCAGGTGAGACACTAAATTGAGTCCCTCAGAGGGAGATTCCCTCAAGCATTGGTTTGTGGGAGCTTGATCCTTTGTATTATGTATGTTATTCATGCCTTTCGTAGGATAACTTGTAACCACACCCTTTAGCAGATTTTCTTTAATTTGATGGAAGTTCAACATTTTAATTTGACTGGTAGGCCAACAAGGATTCCTCTTTGAGGATTCAATATCACTTCAAGATTTAACTAATCATTTTCAGCATGCGACTTTGCAAAAACTAAAACAAGACAAATAGGAGAAGCCTCATTAAAAACCCTACCCAAGTATGGGGAAAAAAGTTTCATGCGATTATTCGGAACAAATTTAAAGAATTCTTAAAGAAATTACAAATGGCAGAGACAATATTTTGCCTTGTCCAATAATAAAATTAATTAATTAAAACATAAACATGTGGTTGTCGTGCCTCTTAGTCTTATCGGCGACCTCGCTTGATAGATCCATATTTTCACGATTAATTTTGTCAACTCTTATTTTGATACTCATGTTGCAGTTTGACACATTTTACCTCCTCATGAACAACCTTTTGGTAGGAAGGGAATAATTTACATAAACGTTTTGAAACACAATCACATATAATTACTCCAATTTAATCTTTACTAATGCATCATAAATTTTTTAAAATTTAATCATATATAAAATTACTGCATTGCAATACCTAGGCTCTAATGCAAAACTATTTTAAGATCCCATGCTTAATGGTTTTGAAATTGTAACACCAAGTTAATTTACAACATACCACTATATATTAGTACAACTCTTAAATGGGTTATCCAATCTTAAACGGGGCGATTTTTACTGGTTTTAGACTTTTTAAAATTGGACCAAAAAATCTATTGTAACATAGATTCAAAAATTAGTATCTGAGTCCAACCTTATATAGGTTTCGGACTATCCGACTTTGAATGAGGTGTTTTTATAATTATTTTTTATATAAAAATTAAAATATAAAACTTCATAATATTTATTATAGATATAATAAAAATTATACTATTTTAAGCCAATACATTTTTAAATACTATTTTTTTATAAATAATATAATATCTTTTTAAATATAATATATATCTAAATTGTATATAATAATGCTCAAATGTTTAAAACAAGATAAATTAATAGAGTATGAAGAAATTGTGAATTAAACACAATACAATTGAATATTAGTTTAGTTATATTAATAAATAATATTTAAAAGAAAAAAATTGAATAGAATAGAGATAAAATTTATTGAGGTGGAAAAAATCAATATGTTGTGTTGGAGTGAGACAATATAAATATTATTATAATCTTTTTAAATTTAAAGATATGTGGGCCTAACAAACTACCTGCGTGCGACCCATACGAGATAGTCCCAATGGATAGCAAACTTTTTAAGGCCGAAATAAAAAGATTCTGAAAAATATGGACAATTTCTTAACGCACACTATTTGTTTCTAATGCACCACGCAAATTTTCAAAACTACCCTCCATTTTCAAAGATGCATCTCCAAACGCACCCCAACACACATTCAACAAAAGTCATTCTGAGTTATGCCCGTTTTATTTATTTACTTTATTTCGGAGATGCATCTCCAAAATATTTTATAGTTACATTTCTGTAATAAAGACAGATCAATAGTAGAGGCAAAACCATGTAATTTTCCAAAATAAAATTAATATTCATAACATATAATAAGTATTACATAGATTATTTCAGCATAAAATGCAACATTAGACTTCAATATTCAAGTGGACGCTTCAACATCTTCGCAATATCTTCGACCGATCTTGAAACTGTCGCTTCCAACTCAAGGAAATTTTTTGTTTCAAAACAGAAATATGTATTCCACATAGCTCATACATCTGCTGCGTCTTGAGCTCAAATTTGATGAACTCAATCTTCCATCCGTTGTCAATTGACGGTGAACAATATTCGTACTTCACAATCTTTCGATTGTCTCCATTAGGTAGGAGGTGGTGGATTTTGTCTTTGATATCTTCGAGGGAGGTGAAATCGGTGAGTTTAAACGTTCATCTGGGTGTAGAGCTGGAGAATGAGACATTTGTGACATACCAATAGATGTTTATTTGTGACATATTCAATTGTGTGATATATAACATAAGAGCACATAAATTTATAGAAGGCATAGATCAATATGAACCACTCAATAACTCGAAGATTGATTCCATAGATATATCTTTGAAATTTCTACTGAACTGACAATTTATTAAACTATTTTTTAAAATATTTCGGAGATGTATCTTCGGAATAAAAATAATTCAACTTATAAGGTGCTACTCAAAACGACCTATATTAAATGTGTTAGAAGTACATCTAAAAATGTATCTCCAAAAACGAAAGATATTTTTAAAAATTTATATGGTACGTAAGAAACTCATAGAATGCGTTAAGAAATACTCAAAATATAAATTTTAATTTTTAAGACTCAAATCCTATTTTTTTCAAAGTTAGCATATTAGCTCATATGAATTAGTCCATCTTAATAGCCCTTAAAGTTACCGAATTTTCTTACTGAATTATATATTAGCGTCACCCACAATCTATTAGTCTCAACTGTATTTACTATAAAATATTGATATAAGTATCAAATTTCAAAATAGAAACCTTCCTTACCTTTTAGCAATATAACAGCACAAAAGCATGCTATGGGGAAAATGTAATACTTGTGCTCAACTTAATTCATGTTTTTTTTTTACAAAAACAATTTGTAAGAGTTTTATACAAATCACCATATGATGTACAGTTAACTAGAGCACATACCCCATATTAGCAATATGAAATCATTCAAAAACAAACAGGCAGAAAAGTTAAGCAGTACAAGGATAAAAGTTTGTACAAAGTAAAACTATCCAAATAAACTTGTTTTATAGCCATGCAAAATGCTTTATTTCTTCAAAACATTATCAGCGTGCAATGGTTTTTCCAGGATTCTATATCGATACAAAGATTGTTTTGAGAAACAGTGCACTTTCTAAGAATTTGTTGCCTAATATTAATTAGGCTTTGGATAAATAATGCAACCAAAGGCAAATTCAAGGTGAAATAAATCAATGTAGTCGCATGAATAGCTGTATCACTATTATAATTTTAGATATATTTAGATTTTTTTTTATTTTTTGTTTTATAAAAGATAGAACATTCATTAATTGTTAATAGAATGACAACCTTTGTTATTGGGCTTGTCGGAAACCCACATTTAAAGATTTTACTTTGCCAATCCACCTTTGTCCTAACACCCCCACTTGAGGACTGCAATTACATTTATATTCTTATTTAAAAAGTTTGGGATTTTCAAAAGTAAAATTATCAAATTGTTCGTAGAAGTACCGGATTTTTTAACCCTTTCTTTCGTTTGGACGAGGAAATATCAGAACTTTTGAAAAAATATCAGATATTTTAAAAAATTATGAAGAATTATCAAATATTTTAGAAATTATCGGTAAAAAGTCATGGAATTTTACAAAATTGTTAAAGAAATATAAGATATTTGAAAATTCTGGTGCTTATATACGAGATTTTTGAGAAATCCGATGTAGTTGTGCCAGATATTTTAAAAAACCGATTACATATAAGACCTACCAATTGTTTTGAAAAATTCGGTACAAATCAAAATTTTCGAAAATCTTGAAAAATCTGGTAATGAGATTTAGAAACAAAACATAAATTTTCGAAAACTTTTAACAAACTATACCCAATAAAATATATACATATAATGCAAAAAAATGCTACAATATCCATACAAAACAAATTATGTCGACTTTTTAACTTCTTTTTCCCAGTGTCTAATACGTCCCGCATATGCTGATTTCCATGTTCAGTCACCTTCACTACAATTCTGTCTCCATCAGTTTATGACAGGAAATAAAGGACAACTGAGTTTCAACTTCACCTGAACTCAACGACTATTGTCAACAAAACCAACTGCAATAGTTGTGTCTACTTGAAGCTATGAATGGAGCTATCACTAATGGGAAGAATGTGATGTTAAGATTCCTGGACAACGAGACAAATATGACATTGTATCTAGAAGCAATAGGGTAACCCATATCAGAAATCGTCATCAACTTCTCACGACCATGCACGCCCAAGCTAGCTACCTGCAACACACTCCTAACTTCTGGTACCGTGTCATAGAATAACTTGGAATACAACTGATGGTGTTGATAAACTTTGTCATCTAACTGCGTCCAAACCAAAGGCCACGACTCTTCACCTCATCCAAGTAAACTTGTAATAGCACGAAAACCACAATTGTCATCTTTACCCACATCAACAATGTCATCAATGTATTGGTGTAAAAAAATAGGAAACCGAGACAAGTAAATTATTAAAGATTGGCTAACTGGTTAACTTTCAATTAGTTTTGTATTTGATTTCTTCGTAGTCTGACTTCCCTGTGAGCCCTCAACATACTCTCACTACGATGAATCACGACGCACATCACTCTCTTCACCCTTTTTACTCTTCTTATTTTTCCTTTTTGGCTTGAATTTCACTAGTGGTGGACACATGGAAGATGTGCATGGATGTGTTAGTTTCCAAAAAAAATTCTTCATCTCTCGTAGGCCAATATCCAATGTACTGAAATACCTTTTCAACTCTTCACACTCTTCTTCTTAATCCAATTGTGTCTCATTATCTTCATGAGTGACCTCGTGCTCTTCAATGTATAATTTCTTCCAAAACACATGAATCGGTTCTAGCAGAATATAGTCACACACAAGGTAACCCATGTGTTGTTCTAATGAAGCAACCACATGCATATTTGTCTGAACTAATGAATTTTACCCTTTCCAGTTCCTTTCCTATGTGATGTATACATTGTCTTGAAACAAAGTTGTGCAATATGGAGTAAAATGGAGTGTTACACCGATGCTCAATATTGGCAATACTTTTCTGAAATGATACTCTAATTGAAGCTAATTGTAATTTCATCATGGTGTTCACAACTTCCCAATTTCTATATAAATTCCCTCTACTAATTGTCAACATGTTTTAGTCTCCAGTGAACTGACTCAACCCTAAAAAACATGAATAGAAAAAGGGATGTCATTATTTTGATTATTAGTAATGCATCCATATTCAAAGTCACATCAATGTACCTGTTTGTTGTCGTATTCCCCAAATAAGTGACTCTATTAGTCCAAGTAGCAATAACTATTTCTTTATAGGGTTTCAACCAAGTTTTGTGCATATATTGAACAAATTTAGGAATATCAGTACATACAACCTCAAAATGCTTCAGCTGTACCAAAAACTCGGACTCCATATTCGAATATATGATATTGTTTCATAGATCCATAACATGCTCATGCTTATGTGATTTGACATACTCCTTACACTTCATACTAACATATTTTGAAATATGGAACATACACAACAAATGAGTTAAGTTTGGAAACATGACTTCCACAACATTCATCAATGCCAGTTCACGGTCCATAATCAAAACCTTTAGTAGCAACTTCTAGGAAACAAACAACTATTTTAGCTTCCATAGCACCCATGTGAAGTTTTCTTCCCTTTCATTTTCCATATAGGCAAATCCAACAGAAAATGTCAACTTCATGGATGTAACACCAACATTCTCAAGTAGTTGTAGCCGGTACCTGTTTGTTTTGTATGTACAATAAAAAATCAACAACTTTCAACCTTAATTCCTTTTGCAAAAATGCAACAACCCATGCCAAACAATGCGGTAAGTTTTTCATGATCATGACACTTGTCAAACTACCACTAGAACTCGATTTCATTTGTAACAAGATTTTATCAAGATCCATTGTTCGTGACTATGAAGCAGTTAATGAACATTTGTTGCGATTGGCTACACCTCATGCTTTTATACCTATCTTTACTTCATCTCCCATTGAATCACCTGCTCTTACTTCCTACTGCCATGGTCGTAGTGGACGAAACAAAGGACGTGGTGGCCAATGCCACGATATTCATTGTAGTTATTGCAATCGTTAATGTCATATTAAAGTTAAATGTCATACATAGGTAAGAGAATAACAACGACAGCCTAGAGTTATTGTTGCTCAACCGACTATCACCAAAGATGTTACTATTCCAACCATTGATTACAATGAGTTCCTTTAGTTCAAAGCATCCCATCAACCATTATTGTCTGTTGTCGTTGCTCAGTCTGGTAATCATGTAGCCTTTGTCTCTACATCCTCCCTTGATCCTTGGATCCTTGACTCCAGTGTCTCTGATCATATGATTGGTAATAAATCTCTTTTATCTCACTTGTCTTATTTTGATTCTTTGCCTTATGTCACTGTGGCGGATGGTTCTAAAATCAAAGTTCAAGGTCTTGGTCAGGCACACCCACTTCCAAACATGTCTTTAGATTATGTCATTTATATTCCTAGTTGTCCTATTAATTTAATATTTGTTAACAAGCTCACTGATACTCTTGATTGTTATAATGTTATATATTTATTGGGCCCTAAAAAGGGGTAGCTTACAAAGAAGCTCATTAAGGAGGCAAGATGCTAGGCGCTCAGAGGCACCCAACAAAACCATGAGGCCACCTAAAATGGGCTTAGAGGTCACCTGTATGCGGCAATACAGTCTGCCCGAGTGGGCTCCCACTGTCCTAATCGTTCAATAGATGTCGGTGATGACATAGACTCACAATGACTAACTAAAGAGAGTCAGTCAAGAGGGGGAACTACTTCCTCCATAATTCTAAGAAGACTGAATCTTCTATTGACCACTTCTTTAGTCATGAAAGTGGGACATAACCTCCCACTAACTTTACAACCTAGGCGCAAGAGAGTATCAATAAATATCTCTCCTTAAAAGGGAGAAGAGACATTTTCTCAAGTGATACACACTACGACCAAACGTTACTCAGAGACACTCCGCTTTGATTAGTCCTAACAACATCACTATAATTGTCTTCCTACAACCTGGCAGCGTCGGCCGTCAGCAGACCCTCTCATCTCAAATGAGTTGGTCCTTTAAACAACCTCAAAAATTACTGTACACACATGTATTTTTTTAACAATATAGTAGCATCCACCGTAGGGTCCAGTAAAACTAGATTGAGTCACACGTCTTTTATGATCTTCATTTTCATCTTCATCCTCCGAAGATGACTTACAAAATCCTACATTCCATCGTCAACACCATAGAAGGAGATTTCTCTGACCTCAAGTTCACCGACGACCACATTAATGTTGAGAGCATTGGAGATGAAATTTGGACACGAACTTATAGATGATCTTAGATACTTATGTTGTTGAGGTATATGGTGTTGCCTTATGTGGTAATATCCTAATATTATTTATTCACCTATATTTTAATTGCGTTTGAAGTTTTATTTTCATGCGTTATACGTGAACTGTTCTTGTTTGGGATGTCGGGTTCTGGCGTCTTGCAATTTGTTTATTTACCCTATAATACATAGGGTAGGTCCCTCTCTGTGGGAGGAAACCATCAGCAACTTGTATGTCTAAACTAAACTCGACGGTACCTTCGCCCATGCGAAGCTAGATAAAAACTTTGTATCTTTATAGTAATATTAGTTATAAGTCAGTGCAGTTGTGTTATAATTGGATCCTATTATTCTATTATTCTATTCCATATCATTAAGTCGGAAAAGAAACTATGATAGTGCTGCACATTACATGATTTTAAGTTATAATTATTCTGTGGCAGCAGCTTAGTTAATTCTCGCCGGTTCATTGAATTGAAAGGCGTTGTTTGTGTGTATTATTTGTTGGTGGAATAAACATATATAGAAGATTGTATTAAAACCTAATAGAATTTTCCTTTTGGTGTTATGAAGAAAGTTAATTATTTAGTAAACTTATACGTAAGGCTTTCCTCATAAGCTATTAAAAGAGTGTGATTAATGGAATTGCATGTCATTTATCTTGAAACGTTGTGGTCGATTGATCTCTGTCAGGTACTTGAAAAGTTCAAATATAACAGACTGAGTGTTACTTGGTGTATGTGAATATCTTTTCCATAGATAGGTTAATAGGTGCGATTTACTGACGTGGAACATGTTTATTTATACGGAAGTTTCATGCGAATGTATAAATAGTTTGATGACCAAAACCTCTTATTACTATTGTCAGTAGCTTAGCTTTATTACAAACTAGCGTTCAGATGGGTACTCACGTGTCCGTATGTCCGTTTTTTTAATGCACACATGTAAAAATTTAAATGATATTGTTTTATATAGTATTAATTTTTAAAGAAAGTTATGTAGGAAGTTAATAATAGAAAGTTGGATAGGAAGTTAATAGTGAAAAATTATGTGAAAGATGGTAGTAGTAGTTTAAATAGAAGTTATTGTGTAAAGTAAGGGTAAAATTGGTAGAAAAATAGGCTACACCAAAACACCATGTTTTGTCATTATATGTATGTTATAGATGACTCCTATAAAAATAGTGCAAATGCATGATTTTCTATAACTAACATAATTATCAAGTTGATTATAGAGCAGGATGCTAAACCAAGTTAGCAAAGCATAAACAGGTGCGAAAATGACTGAGCTATCATGCAAAAAGCTAAAGCATATCAAGTCAGCCACTAAGGGATGAGATACCCACATAATGAGTATCAACAAATAGAGCTAACAAAGTCAATCTTATAAGCGGAGACTCTCGGTAAAACTAAGAGGTCAGACATACTCAAATCAATATTTTGAGTAATTATTTTTGGAGAAGGCGAGCTAATGTCTCTGCAGTTTGTTATATTTTTTAGGACTTTTTTAATCTGCTATAAATAAATGTGGTGGCACTCTCTTCCCTATGTGGGTGAGGGTTGTTAGTGAGACACCCCCTCTTGTTGCCTTGTTTTAGTTTTGCAAGGTCATATCTTGAAAGGAGTCGGTAACACCTTGGAGGAATGATGGATTTCCATAGGAAGATTTTTGCCGCCTTTTAAGGCAACATATGAGTGGTGGACTTTCACAGGAAAATCCTTTCCGCCTATCAAAGTAATATATGAATGTTGAACTTTCACAGGAAAATCCTTGCCGCCTATCAAAGTAATATATGAATGTTGAACTTTCACAAGAAGATCTTTGCCGCCTCTCGAGGCAATCACATAGCTAGACTTCCATAAGAAGATCCTTGTCATCTCTTGAGGCAATCACATAACTAGACTTCCACAAGAAGATCCTTGTCGCCCCTCGAGGCAATCACATAGCTGGACTTCCACAGGAAGATCCTTGTCGTCGCTCAAGAAAATATATGAACGTTGGACTTCCACAAGAAAATCCTTACCACATCTCAAGGCAATATACATAGCTGGACCTTCACGGAAGGATCCTTGTTGTCCCTCGAGGCAATCAGATAGTTGGACTTTCATAGGATGATTCTTATTGCCCTTCGAGGAAATCACATAGTTGGACTTTCACAAGAAGATCCTTGTCGCCCCTCGATGCAATTACAACCCCAGACCCTCATTAGAAATTGTCTACCGCCCTTATGGGCTATGCCAAGTTGGTCAAGGAAAACCCTCGCTTGAGGGATTTAGTATCTCGTCAGGCGGAATTACTTTTAAAAAATTATGTCTAAGAGGCGCTAACTATATCAAGCCCCGAAGACTTAGTGTCAAGTTCTGCTAGAGGGCTCGATGAAAGTCCCGCCTAAAAGGTTAAACGCCTCACCTAAGGGACATATCGTCTCGCTAGCTGGGCTACACGATACAACATCTGAAGAGCTTAGACTCCTCAAAACTAACCAAACTCTTGCTTGAGGGACTTAGTGTTCCCTTGAGTAAGATCATATAAGATAATTCCCACCTAAGAGGTACGACCCATATCAAGCCTGAGAGACTTAGTGTCAAGTCTTGCTATAGGGCTCAATAGAAGTCTCACCTAAATGGTTAAATGCCCTGCCTGAGGCGCTTAATGAGTCATTATTCAAGTTAGATATTACTGTGCCTGAGGGACTTGGACTCACCAGGTTAATCAAACTCTTGCCTAAGGGGCTTTGTATCTCCTTGTACGGGACCAAACTTAGGAATCATGGCTAAGAGGCGCAACCAATATTCATCCCTAGAGACTTGGTCACAATTCTTGAGTGAAGGCTCGATAGAAGTCCCGACCAAAAGGATAAAATCATCTCCTAAGAGAGTTTGAGTCTCATCATTTGAACGTAATATGTAAGTCTATCCTAAGAGAGTCAACACGAAGTCTCGTATGAGGGACTCGACATAAATTCTTGTATGAGGGACTCGACATAAAGTCTCGCCTAAGATACTCAACATAGAGTCTCATATGAGGGATTCAACATAAAGTCTCGCATGAAGAACCCAATTGAGAGTCTCTGCAGGTAGGCTTGTCAGAGAGAATCCCCTACATATGTAAGCTCTCCTTGTGGAAGGTATATTAAGTACTTCTCCCTTTACCAAGTCCTTGTTTCTGAGGGACTATGTAGTTTTATATTTTTATTCGATCTTAAGGAATGGTAGCTTATGAGGAAAGCCATTAAGGAGGAAATATACGAGGCGTCCAACGAAGCCATGAGGCCGCCCAAAATGGGCCTAGAGGTCCCTATATATGGCAATACAGTCCACACGAGTGGGCTCCCATTATCCTAATTGCATAATAGACGTGGGTGATGACATGGACCCACAATGACTAAATAAAGATAGTCAGGTAGGAGGGGGAACTACTTCTTCCGTTATTCTAGGAATACCAAGTCTTCCATTGACCACTTTCTTGGTTATGAAGGTGGGGCATAACTACCCACTAACTTTAAAACCCACACCCAAGAGAGCCTCTATAAATATCTCTCCTTAGAAGAGAAATGGGACATTCTCAAGTGATACACACTTACTATGACCCAACGTTACTTAGAGAATACTTTGCTCTGAGTAACACTAACAACATCACTTTAATTTCCTGTCTGCAACCTAGAAGTGCCGACCGCCAAAAGGGTCTCTCACCTCACATGAGTTGGTCCCTTAAATAGCCTCAAAAACCACTACTCATGGCTAATCTCCACCGGGATTTAGCCTTCACTCATTCATGTAATATACTTACCAGGGCCTCTGAGCCTCCCTGTCATTGCAGGGGGAACACGCGCACACTTGTACTTTTTAGAACAATATCAGTTGTTTAATCCTTTTTAATGATAATGCTATTTATGTCCAGGATCGACATACATGACTGTTGGTACAGGGATAGAGTATCGGGATTTGTTATCATCCTCAGGGATTATGTGATATTACCGCTGTTAGACAGTTCCTAAGTTCTTAACTTATAGTAACAAGGGGGTTTTGGTTTTTGGTTACGGTAGCTTGCATAAAAAGTAAGAAATTGCGGTAAAAGTTTTGGTTTTACGATTTGAGAAAGATTGTCAAAGTTAGGGTTCGACGATCACTTTGCATGCATATGTTCAATCAAACAAAACTCATAAACTCCATTAGATTATAAACACATTCACAATATCCTCCCGATGTGATTATTTCTAACACACATTGTGGATTTTTCCCATTTTGATCCATTGTTGATTTCTCACACAATCTATCAAAATGACAACTTTTGGGTTTGACATTTTAGTGGACAAACACATTCAAAACTATCTCTAGCTCAAGAACATAGATGGATGAAAACCTAGGTAAAGAGTTGGAAAGCACCTTTCAATAATAAACCAACACAAAGAGTTATCAATAAAACAAGGTTTTCACCATACATTCATCATCAAAGAGTACAAATTAAGATCAACCCATATACACACAAAGCTTATGACCATATACATCTAACCTTGACAAAATGAGGGATTTAGCCACTCATTTCCATGATAGCTTGCACAATAAGTTTCGGGAGAAGGTTGATCAACATCTGAGTCGAAGAATCGAGATTGGATGGGAATCCACCTTCTTTTTGGAAAATATTGTCAAGAGATGATGAATAATGAGAGAATGGTTTTTTAGGGCACAAAAATCACTTCTGAAGCAAAAACAAAACAAAAAGATATTTTTACAAAAAGTAGCCCATGCTACTTTTAGGAACTGGTACTGAGCTATCATGCTCGCTAGGCGAGCAGAATGGTTCGCCTAGCGAGCCCCAAAATATTATACCAGAAGAGCCTGTGTCCTGAGGAATCAAACCAGATGAATTTGCAGATGTTCGCTAGGCGAACGTTCCTTCGCTAGGCGAGTCCTTCGCTGTTTCACTCGCTACAGCGAATTTTGGTCCTTTTGCCACTAGAAGTGTTCGTTACTTGCTCGCTGGAGCTTCGCCTAGCGAGTAGTTCGCTACCTCCCTCGCCACAGCGAAATTTGATCTTTTTGCTACTGGAAGTGTTTGCTACTTGTTCGCTGGTGCTTCGCCTAGCGAACACTTTGCTACCTCACTCGCCAGTGCTTCGCCTAGCGAGCTTGCTTTTGTTTGCTTTCTTTCTTGATTCCTTTTCCATCTTTCTTGTGTCTTCAATTTCTACTCTTTCATGCCTAATTACTGCACAATAACACACAAATTACAGGTACCAATGTCATTTCACATAATATTGTGAATCAACAAAAGCAAGGGCGGTTTTGAACACTTTCTCGACAAAAAGGAGTGAAAGATGCCCACATCTGTTAGCTCAAATAAGCAAAATTGGGCATCTAACAATGACCGATGGTTGGAGCCGAGAGTGAGTCTAGAGGATTATATCATCTATCTCCATCGATAGAATGTGCTTCTATTGCTTCTCAAAACCTTACACATCAATATTTGGATCACCTTAACCTTAATAAAACTAATTTTTTAGTTCCTAGTTGTTCTAAGCTTTCGTTATTTGAGTGTCAATCATGTCAATTAGGCAAACATACTTGTCAAACCTATTGTCAATGAGTAAATAAAAGTGTTACATCATCTTTTGCTTTAGTTCATTATGATATTTGAAGTTCTAGTCATGTCAAGTCAATTTTAGGATATTGTTACTTTGAAACTTTCATCAATGATTTTTCACGATGTACTTGGTTATTTTTAATGAAAAATTGTTCAGATGTTTTCCAATATTCCAAGAATTTTATGCCGAAATTAAAAACCAGTTTGACATTTCCATTAAAGTCTTATGGACTGATAATGCTCATGAATATATGTTATCCCAATTTCAATCTTTTTAAACATCACATAGGATTATTCATCAATTATCATGTGCTTACACATCACAACAAAATGGTGTTGCTTAACAAATGAATCGTCATTTAGTTGAAACTACATAGACTCTTTTACTTCAGCATAATGTCCCTTCTTGTTTTTAGGGTGATGCTATATCAACTGAATTCCTCCATAGGTCCTTCAAGATCAGATTCCATACTCTATCTTGAACCCACAATATGATTTTTACACCCTCCTTCTCAATGTCTTTGGTTGTACATGCTTTGCTCATGACATTAGTGTCGCAACTGCGAAAAACACCCAGCGGAAAACAGTAGAGTCGCCACCTTTCGTTATTTATCCCAAAGAGAGGGAAAGAAAACGATCGGAAAAACCTAATGAAAAAAGGAAAAGACAAGGTCATTGCAACCAAGTCCTGGGTTCGGGAGTCGGTTATGCAAGGGGAAGGTATTAACATCCCTCACGTCCATCGTACTCGACGGGATCCACGCTTATTGTCTATCTAAGGGTGTGTTTATCTATCTAACTAAAGGCTCACAGGACAAAAAGAAAAGAAAAGTGACTCGGCAGAGCATCGCTGCTCTGTGCCTACGTATTCCCTCGTGCAATGGGAAAGTCAGAGTCAACGTAGTTCAGCCAACTACGGGTGAAAAATGGGGGAAAGGTTGCTCGCCGAGACATTTTCGTCTCGTGCCTATGTATTCTCATCTGGTATGAGAAATCATAGCAAACGTAGTTTGGGCTGACACGAAACCACAGGTTGATTAAGTGTTTTAACCGAGTAGGGTTAAACCTCCGTTCTAGCAGTTATGGACGATGCTTGTTTGCGGTAGAACCGAATCTTAACAACACTCTTCTTATGAAAAAGGTTTCCAATTAATCCCGAAGGAAAAAGGTTTGAAGGTTTGTTTTGTGTTTTTTAGTGAAGTGAATTAATTCCGTTTGTGATTCACGTTGTACTAAAGACTATGACCTAGGAGCGAATGCATCGTATATCACCCAAAGGGTGTACACTAAACACTCTAGGCCATTGAGAGAAATCCCCCCAATCACTATTTCCCAAGTAGCTTAGGGCTCGTAGCGCACAACGATTATCGTACTTATTAAATGAATTAGCATTGTTTTGAGATGAGAAGAGAGACGCACGGAAAGTCTAAGGGAAACTCGACCCTAACGTTGTCATGCAAAGTGGTCCTAAGGTTAGGATTAAAGAGGGAACATCTACCCTAATGTTAGCATGCATGGCTTCCAACCTAAAGTCTATCATAATCTCAAAAGAGATTAGAGATCCTATGGGGAGCATGGCAAAGGAAGGAAAGGAGAGCAAACACAAATGAGAATGCAAATAAGGATGCAAACATAGAATGCAACACACAAGCAAAGGGAGGAATAAAGTGTGGGGTAAACACCACCACAAGTACATCTCGACCTTTATTAATGCTAGAAATAAAGATGCACAACACAAAAGAAAATGCAAATGCAAGCATCATCACTATGAACAACAACACACAAGTGTGCATCCAAGTAGAAAACAAAAACAAGTCGACTAAATCTCGATTAAACAACCAAAACAGCGACACAATGTCCAAAACATTTCACTTCTGATGCATCATATTGATTTACGATGATCCGAGATGAAACGGTATCCAAACAAGCAAGAAAATCAGCAAAACAGACCCACTAGCACAATGTTAATCAGTTAACCATATGCGTTAACCGATTAACCACTTAAAAATAGCTGAAAATCTAAAAATTTGTACATGTTAATCGGTTAACCATATGCGTTAACCGATTAACACTCTGAAAACTTTGAAAAATTTGAAAATCTGTAATGGTTAATCGGTTGACCATATGTGTTAACTGATTAAAATTGTGCCAACAGCAGAAAAACAGCAACAGAACAACATTTTCAGCAAATAAGGACTTATCCGATCAACCGGATGATCACATAATCACTTAATCACGAAATTAAACCAACAAATCATGATTCAAACAGCATGTAAACAGATCAACACAACCAAATCATGAATCAAATGGATCAAATTAACCAAAATTCAATCAAAGATGAAAATCCACATGATTATGCAAATAAGCTAAAAACAGATTCGGATCAAACCTTCGGAGCGGAGATTTGTTCTGGTTAGTGTTGATTCAACTGCAATTGAACATATCCAATGCTAGAAGTTCAGAATAATTCAAGATCCACACCAATTCTTGTAGTAGCAATGAAGATCCACCAAGATCAATTCAAAATAAGCCAAATAATCATTTCCAAAATCACTTCCAAGTTCATATCCAATTTTGCATGAAAATTGGATGAAGAAGTTGATTCAATGGAGAGAATGGATGAAGGTTTAGCTTTTAGAGATCAAGAATTCCAATGACGAATCAATGATCTCAATGAGAAGAGCTTTGGTGAGGATTTGGAGATTGGAAAATTGAGAGAGAATTGAGAGAGAATGAGATCAATTCTGAAAATGAGTGAATTATGGGTGATTAGATGTGTGTGGTTTGGAGTAATTCAAATAAATACCCCTTAGGTTTGGATCCAAAGGTAAGGTTTGAAAATGGTTTGGAAGATTTGGTTTGGAATAAGGAATGGGCATTTGGAGGGAAAATGAAATTAACCAAATTTTAAAATAGGTTCTAGATCCTTCCCAAGTGTAAAATTGAATTTCCAAATGATCAAAAATGGACCCCAAATGGCTCTGCATTGAAAATTCACGTGCAGGGGAAAAACCTGCACTTGTTAATCGATTAATCATATAAGTTAATCAGTTAACACCTTTAAAACTTCAGGTTTGACCCGATTTTGACTTGGTTAATTGATTAACCATGTGCGTTAATCGATTAACACCTTCAAATTTTGAATTTTGGCGCCTTTTGGAGGGAAATCTGTCGTTTGCCCATTTCCTGCCGTCTTGAGCTTTGTTCAACTTCTAAAACTTGCTTTCGAATATCCTAACCAGGAATATACTTGCGACAATCTGAATACTACTTTCTGAGTCGAAAATACCCTGCAAAATAAAATAAAATTGGTCGCCTGACCACTGGGCAAAATAAATGCCAGAGCCTCTGATGCTCGCTGTTCAGGCACGCACTGAGGTGAAAATTGAGCCACGGGAAAACCCTGATCCCCTGTCTCAGAAATGAATGCTATGCAAATGCAGAAATGCGAAAATGCAAAGAAACAAAATCCAGATGCTGCCAAAACGGAAAGGAAAATTTTGGGGTGCTACACTTAGTCCAGGTAAAGACAAACTTTATGACAAATCTCTCAAATATATTTTTCTAGGCTACTCACGTATACAAAATGGATATTGATGTTTTTGTCCCTAACTTCAATGATGCATTATTTCCTTTGATGTCACATTCTTCAAAACTTCCCTAATCTTCTCTACCTGTGTATCACCTGGTGAGAATTGTACTTCAGATGTTCGAGATATCCATTATATCATCCACCACACCCATTGCAACCATTATACCTCCATTGAAGGTCTACCACCGATTAACATACCACTCATTAGAGGTAAAAGATGATATTGGTCCACCAACACCATCTTCTGCTCCAACTGCTCCTTCAATTACATCACCTGAACTTGACCTTCCAATAGCATTACGAAAAGGTATTCGGTCTCGTCATCCTAATTCTAAGTATGCTTGTGTTTTAAATTATGTTTGTCTCTCTGCTTCATATGTCTATTTTATTTCTACCATAAATTTTGTGTTTATTCTTAAGGTTATAGGTGAATTTATGACTAATTCCAAGTGGCGTCAAGCGAGGTTGGAAGAAATGGTTGCAGTGCATTCAAATAACACTTGGGACATTTTTAATTTACCTCCAGACAAAACTACAATGGGATGTCAATGAGTTTATATAATGAAAATTGGACCGGATGGTCATATCGATCGTTTCAAGGGCCATTTGGTAGCCAAAGGATACACATGTTGGACGGGAATATGGATACAAAAAGGTCTATAATGGGGGTTGAATAAACCCCTTTCCCTTAATACAATAGCAAAAAACATTTTAGGCCTCATAAACGATATCAGAGGCTTTAAGAAGTGCATAAACAAAACACAAAAACAAGAGAGTTTGGAAGCATCTCAATAAATTAAACCAAGTGAAATAATACAATATGTTACTAAGGGCTTGATTGCTTATAATGCAATTTAATCACAAGACAACTAAAGCTGCTTTGAATGAAACAGTTTTAAAACTTTTAACATAGAAATTCTATCAAGCCATAATTGGACTCATGATAATTCTATAAGATTGATACACCACATACTTAATCTTATACATGAAATCTCTATAAACAAAATCTATCTTATATGGCATACAATCAACACAATTATGAAATTTATGCAATAATAATATTAATGGATGCTAGTAAAATAAAGGAGTTAAGGGAAGAATAAAAGATACACAAATATATATAGTGGTTTTTCATTTTTTTCTTGCTTTGCCTACTCCACTATTCAATGGTGTTAATTAACCACTAGAAAATAATCACGGTCTTCCACTATTTTGATAAGTTTGATACAAGCATTTTAGTTACAATAAACTATCACACAATAATTCCTTCTATTGGTGCAGACACTCAAACTGCTAAGAAAAAAAAGATCTCTCAATATATTGATTCAATAACCTTGTTATCCATAATAACCTGCTTCACGTATTTGTGTGTGTTAATCCCCCTGATCCCATCAATTTCTTGTCCAAGAAATTAACATTAATTGAGCATATATTGGATAACTCCCAACCCTGACTGCAAGTAATCTTTCTCCAATGCCACCAAAGAAGGGCAACTTCTAACTCTGCCTTACGGACTGTTGATACTTGATCTCACCAAAGTTTTTATTGGAGTATATTGAGAAACTCCTTTCCTGATTAATAACAAAGAAAACCAAATTACTTTTAAGAAATGATACCCATATCTATTACAAACAACAAACTCATACAAAAAATATTAGATACCCAAATGTGCCATTAGTCTCCTTTAATCACTCAATCTTTAGAGACGAAGTTCCTAAAAAATGGAATAGACTAAGTAAAAAGATAATAAACAGTTCCAGAGTATATCATAAACCAATCTAAAATCACAAGGTGTTCATTAAGGGATTGGATGAATATGAATGAAGAACACACACATACACACACAAATTTGTCTTAAATTTATGGGTAAATGGGTCTTGGTTCTTAATTGTTATCATGATCATGATCAATTATGATGAACACACATGGTTAATCAACTCACTATCTCTAATTCACAAGCAATAAAAATAAATTTCACAAGAATAAGATGCAACAAAAAAGAAGTGAATGTGACATTGATTACACTCGAGAAGCTATTATATAGAAAAAGAGAAAAATTCATGGTGATGGGTATGGACACACTAAGAAGGGAAGACAAAATTACATCTGTCGCTATGGATTTCACCCATATGTTTCACTCACTTATTAAATTCATCAAAGAAACAACTAATTAAATCAAGGATGGAAAATGGGTATTGTAAAGCTTTGGTTCAAATAAAAAAAAATTATGATTCAAATCTATTTAAGCAGAACCCATATGTGGCTTTAAAAAGGACAATTAATTCAGATCTATGTTTACACTTGATTCAGATCACATGAGGTTGTGATTCGAATCATGTTTACTTTATGATTCAAATCAAATGGTCCAGAGGCAATCCCCAATTTTCTCACAACATATGATTTGAATCATGTTTTACACTTGATTTGAATCAAGCAACTGAAAATCTAAATTTAAGAGTTCTAACTTGTGATTCAAGTAACGTATGTTAAAACAACAAATTAGCAAATTGTTAGGCTAAAAAAGAAATAATATCATAGATTAAAAACAAACTCTTATTCAATTGAGCAAAGAGGGTTCTTCGTGGTACATATCACAATATCCGAAGTGATTACAATAATATGAATATCGTACAAGCACACGAATAATAAATGAGAGGCAAATTACAAATACACTTACAGACTAAAACAACTTTATTCAAAATGATAAAAAAAAACATCAAAACACATAAGCAATACCAAACGATATTGTGATTGCCCTTTCAACACACAAATATTTGGTCTTGATTATGGTGACACTTTTTCTCTAGTGGCTAAGATAAGCTCAATCCGCCTCTTTCTAGTAATAGTTGTCATTCAGCATTAGTCACTTCATCAGTTGGACATTAAAAATGTCTTTTTACACGAAGAGTTGGAGGAGGAAATTTATATGGATCAACCTCTAGCTTTTACTATTCTTGATGATTATAAACTTGTTTGTCGGCTTCGTCGTTCTCTTTATGGACTGAAACAATCCCCATGGGTTTGGTTTGGTCGCTTCATCTCTGACTTGATATAGTTTCGTATGACTATATGTGAAGTAGATTACTCTATTTTCTTCCTTCATTCTTCCATCGGTCGGTGCATCTTTCTTGTGCCATATGTTGATGACATTATTATCAGTAGAGTCGATACAAAGGGTATCTAGCGTCTCAAAACTCATCTCTTCGAAAAATTTTAGACAAAAAACTTGGGTCCACTAAAATACTTCTTAAGCATTGAAGTTATCAAATCCTCATCAGGCATTGCAATCAACCAACACATGTATGCATTATACATCTTTAATGAAACTTGTATGCTTAACTTTCTTCCTATTGATACTCCCATGGATCCAATGATAAACTTCTTTTAAGTCAGGGGGGCCATTGAAAGACCCAGAAAGACATCGATGACTTATGGATAAAGTCAACTATCTTACAATCACCAAACCAAATATTACATTTGCGGTGAACATTGTGAGCCAATTTTTGAATGCTCATTATGATAGTCATTGAGATGTAGTCATTCGAATTCTTAGATATATAAAGAATACATCAGGAAGATGATTATTATATGAAAATATGAGTGATGCTAAAGTTTTTTTCTATTAATATGCAGACTAGTCTGAATCATCGTCAGATAAGAGATCCACTCATGGATATTGTGTTCTTATTGAAGGTAATATGATCTCATGGAGAAGCAAGAAACAAAATACAGTTGTACTATCTAGTGTTGAAGCTGAATATCATGTTATGGCAACAGCCTCAAAGGAGCTCACATGACTTAAAACTTTACTCTCAGAGCTTAGGTTGGGAGATCTTCAGGCCACAACAATCATACGCGACATTTAAGTGACACTTCACATTGCATCTAATTTTGTTTTCCATAAATCGACCAAACACATAGAGTTAATCTGTCATTATGTAAGTGACAAGGTACTTTAA
Organism: Lathyrus sativus; assembly: GCA_963859935.3. Taxonomy (NCBI): domain Eukaryota; kingdom Viridiplantae; phylum Streptophyta; class Magnoliopsida; order Fabales; family Fabaceae; genus Lathyrus; species Lathyrus sativus. The sequence goes on along the minus strand of OZ012740.1, from coordinate 489,016,460 downwards.
AGAGAAATCACCATAGATTTCGTCAAATCTGAAGACTAATTGACTGATATGTTTACTAAGTCTCTTAAGAGTTCTCAAGTGAATTATATTTATAACAAACTCGACTTATATGACATATTTGATCCAACTTGAGGGTGAATGTTAAAAATCAATTGTTATTAAGGTGTATCAATTACCATCAGTATATATCAATTACAATCAATTGTAATCGCCTATTATATATCATTGATATGAATATAAATATACAAAGTTTGGCTATATTAAACACACAAATCATACACAAATACCTTTTTAATAACTTATAAGTGTATAAAATGACCCAAAATAGAAAATACTTTATGAATTACTTCCTTGAACATAATGTACAATGTACCTCCTTAGTTTTTTATTTATTATAGTTTTGAAAGAAAAAAAACTATATCATATTATAATTTGTTTTACAATATTAATAAGTTATTAATATTATTTTTCTATTATATATTTAGATATTTGTTATTCTCTATTCTTTCAAATATGTTAATTCACCTTTTACATAATATTAATTAAAGACGATTTTGTAAAATATTTCATAATTTTTATTTTTCATACAATAACTATTATATTTCTTAATAAATGTATTATAAAAAAACAAAATGAGTAACTTATTATGAAATACTGAAGAATTCAAACACACACAAAAATATGATGGGTAAGTAGGGCTGAAAATGAGTCGAGTCGAGTCGAACTCACCTCAGCTCGGCTCGCCTCGTTAAGAATTGTTCGAATTCGAGTTCGAGTTCGAGTTCGACACGAACTTTTTTTTAAGCTCAAACTCGACTCGTTATAAGTTCACGAACAGTTCGGTTCGACTCGTTAGGTTCATCTCATTAGGTTCAGCTCACATGGTTCACGAACTTAAAAACTATTTTTTTAAATATATATATTTTTTAGTATATTTGACATTTTAAATAAATATATATTTTTTAAATAAAATATTAAAATAAAATAAAAGTTATCATATTGAAATTTAACTTTATCTTCGAAATCTACTAATTCAAAACCTACACAACTTTCAAGAGATACATTTGAGAGTCTAATTCAAAAACTACTAAATTGAAGATTAAATTTGTCTAAGATTTGAAGTAAATATTTAAACCTAATTTTAAAGACAGTATAATTCTTTTCATATGTAATCGAGTTGACTCATGAACCTAACGAGTCGAACTATGTATAGTTCAAGTTCAGCTCATTTAGTTAACGAACTTAATTTTTCGCTCATACTCAACTCATTTGGTTCATGATCCTAGTTCAACGATTTAATTGTCGAGTCGAATTCCGAACTATCTTCGAGTTGGTTTGGTTCATTGCCAGCCCTATGGGTAAGACAAATAATAATGACAACTAAAACTAAACAAGTCAAACAATAATTAATCTACCAATTTAATGTATACAAATTCCCAAACTAACCAGAGTAAATGAAAGTAAAGAATAATTACACATATACTAAATTGTTTACTCTTTGATTAAAAATGATCTACTATATTAAAGACTTTTTTATGCAATGCAAACCCAAAATTTTAGGATTTAATTATTATGCATTGTTGTTCCGGACTGACCCAATGACTAGGCATAACCCAATCCACTTCTGCTTTCAGAACGACTCAATTGCCTAAGTCCAACCAATTTGGAAGAGCATTTACCTTTCTACCCTTCCAACAGGGGAGGTCGACCGGTTTATCCTTGGACCATCACTTTTCCTCGTTAGTCCTTTCCCATCACGCACGGTTCTACCATCCAAGAACAACCAAGATGCTTGTGCCCGTAACTGCGCCTCTGCCCATAGCAACGGCTGGTTATGGACACCTCTGCTCGTTCTAACGGCTAGTTTGTGGCAGTTACCTATTCTTCAGGAAACGGTTATCTCGCCCCAAAAACAGGGACCAATGATCAAGTGTTTGGGGCACTATAAAAACCCTCTCAGGCGAGAGGGTCAGATATTTAATATTCACCTTGACACACACATATTCTGTACTTGTCTTCTTTCTCCCAATTCTTACTTTAGCATCGGAGTTCCTTGCAGGTACACCCCTCCTCATCTTTCACACCCAGCATCATAGACGATTGTCTCTGACCCACTTCAGGTTCTGATCAACCTTAAGATCAATGGCGCCATATGTGGGAAACCTATTATCCCCATCTTTTCTCCCATCATAGATTCGAGACCGAAACAGTTCTTCTAAATTCTTATCATGGTCAGCCGTGACAACACTCATGATGCTCACAACTCTGCTTTCCTCCCCGTTAGCAAGACTGATACTGACGGAGCAACCACCTCCCTTAGGGGCAACGTTCTCCAACAAAGGGGCAGAGCCACCACTTCTCCCTCCCCCGTTCGTGCAGATCACAACGAGGTCCTGCTTGTCCTAGAGCATCTTCTAGTCCCAGTTCTGCCCAGCGCTGACCCGATTATGGTGGCCCTCCTCGAGGTTCTCAACAAGACCAACCTCCTAATCCTCAATCAGAGCGCGAGTATTGAAGCACTAGAAGAGTCCAGTCGTCCAAGATCCCTTCTACCAAGGAAAGAGCGTTAGAGACCATGAAGTCCTCCTCCCTGATGCGAAAGAAATTGTCGAACACCTCCGGAGCCAAAGACCCAAACCATTAGAAAGTGTGACAACATCTTTCCTTGGAACCAACATTCCCCGTAACCTAAAAGGACTAGAAGAGATCACCAAGCAGAGTCTCAGCATTCTCCTCCTCCAGATCCAAGGGTCAGACACGATCCCCATCTCCCTGTTGAGATCTCCATCCTGCCTATAGATGGGGCACCTGCTCCCCGTCATGGTTCAGCAGCAGTAGGGACGATGAGCCTCGCGGCCCATTGTCTCAGAAGATTATGGCTATGTGCATGCCGAAGGGACTGGAGAAACCCCCTTCTCTGGGCACGTACGATGGTATTATGGACCCCGAAGAACACATCAAAAATATCGATGCCCTACTCGATTACCGTGGTATCCGGGGTGCCATCAAATGTAGGTTGTTTCCAACCACGCTCAGGAAGGGAGCAATGACCTGGTACAAAAGACTCCCTGACGATTCCCTCACATCATGGAGAAAACTGGGGAGAATGTTCTCCAGACACTTTACGGCCTCTCGCTGACATCCAAAGATCGAAGCTTCCCTTGAGGCCATAATTCAAGGGAAGGATGAACCTTTGTGAGCCTACATCGAGAGGTTCAACAAGGAAGCTGTCCAGGTCTCCACGATCGATGACATGAAGAAATTTCTGCTTGAGCGTGGGCTCCGCCCCCGCACTGAATTTTCTAAAGTTGTAGGCATCCAGCCCCCAACGACGTTGGATGCTTTCCTCCTCAAAGCACGAGCATATATCTAGTATGAAGAGAAGGAGGCTGCCAGTTCTGCTCGAGATTTGAGGCATCGAGAGAGGGCCCGATCTGCCAAGTCTAACGATCCCTTGATATCCCGTCGAGGAGATAAAAGACGCGAAGACCATCCTCGGGAGCCCCGGGACAACAAAGGGCCTTCTGGCTGGTTCCACAAGTATACTCCCCTAACGGCCTCTCGGGAAAAGATCCTTTCTGAATGTGCTAACTCAGAATTCCGGCAAGCGGGGGTCCGGTTCCCTAAACAAATACCATCTAAACCAAACACTGACAAGTCGAAATATTGTCGGTTCCACAAGAGCCACGACCATATGACCGACGACTGCATCCACTTGAAGAAGGCCATAGAGATACTCATCAGGGACGAACATTTAAATCAGTCCGCTAAACGGAAAAATGCTCCTCGCCAAGATGCCCCAGAGTCCAAGAAGATCGAGGAAGAGGTGTCTTTCTCCAAAGAAACCAGCCTTCAGGTTGCTATGAGCATCTCGCGGCCTGAGGACTTCTACATCCCCGAGGGACTCAACGCCCCTCCATATTTTGCCACGCATAGCCCGTGGGAGACCTTCCTCTTGGCCATGGTCATCTCTAGAGGAGAAGGCTTCAACAAAGTTATGGTAGGGTTTGTCAAAAGAAAATTTGAGCATCTTATCAGCAACAGCTCGAATCAGAACTCTACCCTCGACAGGGTCTGAAGAGAGTCTATTCCTATCTGCTTCTACCACGAGGAACTCCTCAGTGGAGCCCCTAATGCCAACATCTCTCTGCTCCTGAGATCCCAGATGACCAATTTTGACGTTCGACGAATCCTCGTCGACCAAGGAAGCTCAGTTGATTTCATGTATTTCCAGCTGCTCTCCACTCTCCAGCTGGCCGAATCACATCTGACGCCCTACGTGGGCTCTGATCTGCAAGGTTTCAATGGCCAGTGACGAAGCCCCGGGGTTACATAGAGCTGATCGTGACTTTTGGGTCCGCTAAGACGGTCAGGTCGATTAAGGTTCAGTTTCTGGTCATCGATTGCTGATCGCGACTTTCTATGTCTAATACAACTTAACTGCAAGTGCACAGTCTATCGCGTAGTAATAAAAGATGTCGATCCCACAAGGACTCGTAATCAAACTAGTGTTCTCGGGAGTTACTATGTTTAGCTAGGTAGATAATGTTTAAGGGAATAATTTCTATCACTAAAGGGAACTAAAAACGTTACTTAAATTATAATTACGTGAATCGATATGCAATAATTATGTTCTTCGGGGATTTGACAAGTTACCGGTATATAAAATATTTTTCAGAATTTATTTAAGCAAAAAATAGTGATCTGAAGACTTTCGTCTCACGATGGTTGTTGATGCTAGTCATAATTCTAAGGGCCGAATATACGCTTTCGCTGTCCCATTCGGGGTTAGAACTACTTTTTGGAAATCTCTAAGTTCTAATCCATTTTAAAGTGCTTTCGTTGTTATTAAAACAAATGCCTAATGTTTACTATCTGGTCTTACCGCAGTTGTCGCTTGTTGGTTCGTACCTTAATTAATTTCCCACTGTCGTGGCAAAACTACTTTTAAATAAGTTCTCGCTTTCGCGACGAAAGTTTATTCAGTAAATAAGTTTAAACACTCAGACCATAAACAACTTTTGAAAAGGAAAGTTTTCAACCGGTTATTATCAAATCCCGTCTGAATTATTATTACATATCAATTACTCTGGTTTAGCTAGACATGGATTTGGGAAAAGTAAAACATAAATAAAAACAGAAACTTAGAACATTCATATTACTGGGAATTAAAGTTACAATTAACGAAATAATGAAAAAAACATGTAACGTATCCAATTGGCTTTTGGCCAAATCCCAACGATGTCGGCAGGATTATGTCTTCAAACTAATAGAGCGCACAAATGAATATTGTAGAAATGGAATACAGAAATAAAGAAAGGAAACAAAAACAAAAACAAAAAGAATGAAACTAAATTTTGCTCTGGAAATAAATTTGGGCAGCACTTCGTTGTCTGAATACGACTCCCTTTCTCAGTTCCCCTCCTTCTCCTTTTATAGAGGTAGAATTCTAACGGTTGTAATTTGAAGAAGGTGGACTTGGAGGCAGAAAAATCAGGGAGTAGTGGTCCATTATTTGGGACTTGGAACTGTATTTTGCACGTTCAATTGAAGCTGCGCGTTTTTGCCTGCATGACGGTCGTCATGGTGTGTGACGGTCGTCACCCGTGTGACGGTCGTCATGGAGGTGTGACGGTCGTCACAGCAGCAAAATGTGCATTCTGCGTTTTTCATGTTGTTTTCATCTGTTTTTCGTCCATATTTCATATGTAATTGCTTCTTTTCTTCATATTGCTTTGTTTAGACATGATCATCAAATACTTGCAAAATATCAGACAAATAACATGGAAAGAACCCGAAATCGGGTTGAAACAGTCAAACATTAGTTGAATTATGCGTCAATATGTATATATATATACGATTTCACGTTATCAATTGCCCATCGCTATACTAGTGCATCTTCGGGCGGTCAACTCTGGTCGAATTAGTAGCCATGCCTTCAAGGGTGCACTTGAAGATGAAATATTATACTTCAAAGGGTCTCGTGGAGACTCTATACGGAGACATTGAATCTGATAGGAGATGTTTCGAGGCAACCTCAAAGGGGCTGAACACCATCGTCGCCAGGCCAAAGACTCCTAGTCAGTCTTCTCTGCCCAGCAACGTCAAAGAGACAAAGACGCTGCCCCATGTTGACTCCATCGACCTTGACAACCGTTTCTCTAAAGACGACCAGAGGATTCAGAAGGTGAAGAGGAAAGATATTTAGCCATCTTCTAGCAGCCCCTCCACGTCTACCAGTAGCAGCAAAACTTTCTATTCGATGCGCCCAATTCCGGATGGAGAGTTCAAACTTATCTTTATCAGTGTTAACCCCCTAGAAAGGAATGAAGATTGGGACCGGACTCCCCGAACTTGCGAGGAAACAACTAAGAGCCTGCCTCCGGAAGAATGTAGATCTATTTACGTGGAGCGCCACGAAGATGCCTGGGCTAAACCCTAATGTGGCCTATTACAACCTCATTATCGATCCTGCCGTTAAAGTTGTAGCTCAACATAGACGACGGTAGTCTCTGGAGAAAACGGAGGCTGTCGAACAAGTTGTAAAAGACCTCATAAAGGAAAACTTTATCATGGAATCTAAGTACATCACTCGACTGTCCAATGTTGTACTCGTGAAGAAAAATAATGGAAAATGGTGGATGTGCATTGACTATGCCGATCTTAATAGGGCCTGCCCTAAAGACGCATATCCCTTCCCCAACATAGATAAATTACTTGATAATTCTACTGATTTTAAATTGTTATCTTTCATGGACGCATATTCGGGTTATAACCAAATACTCGTGGCAAAAAGCGACAAAAGGTAGACAACATTCATGACTGAATCGGGCAATTATTTCTACAATGTAATTCCCTTCGGCTTGAAAAACGCAAGCGCTACCTACCAAAGAATGATGGACAAAGTCTTCCAAGGAGAAATCGGGGATATGCTCAAAGTCTACATGGACGACATGATCGTAAAGTCCCACGAGGAATCCGATCACACGGCCCACTTGAGAAAGATCTTCAAGCAAGCCAGGAAGTACATGATGCGCTTTAATCCGGAGAAGTGCACATTCGGAGTACGAGCGGGCAAGTTCCTCGATTTCTATATAACCTGAAACGGGCTATGTCGGAGCCACCAGTCCTCTCCCAGCCAGATAACAGGGAAACCCTTTATCTCTACCTCATCGTTGCAACCGACGCTGTCAGCACCACCCTCATTCGTGAAACAACAGATGAGCATAAGCCCATCTACTTCACGAGCAATACACTGCAAGGGCCAGAGCTGAGGTACCAACATATAGAAAAGGTGGCCCTAGCCCTTAGCAATGTTGCAAGAAAACCGAGGCACTATTTTCTGGCCCATACAATCGTGGTGCACACAGACCAGCCCGTAAAGCAACTGTTGGGCTGTCCAGATACGGCCGACAGGATGCTCAAGTGGTTGTTGGAGCTGTCCGAATTTGATATCCAATATGAGAGCAAGAAGTCCCTCAAGGCCTAAGCGCTGGCCGACTTCGTCGCAGAAATGACCTTGCCCAATTCCCTCACTAGCGGTGCCTGCAAATAGATTATCTTCGTTGAAGAAGCATCTAGCTCGGTAGGGAGTGGGGTGGGTGTCATCTTGGAAAACAAGGAAGGAATCATCATCGAAGTCTCGCTCATATTTTTCTTTCTTACTTCTAATAACCATGCCGAGTACAAAGCCTTCCTCGCAGGTCTGCGTCTCATCGAAGATCTAGGGGCGGAATAAGTTGTCATCTGCACTGATTTTCAGCTTGTGGCTGTCACGGTGAGAATTGGATATCAAGCTATTAATTAACTTGAATCATAAATCATTATTCACTACCGATCTTTAATGTATCCAAGGGAGGGGAAAAAGAACGAATAACCCATAAACATGCAATGCAAAAACAAAGCAAAAGAGAATCTAAGGTTCGGGGGTTGGTTATACCTAGGGAAGGTGCTAGCATCCTAAGTATCTGTAGTACTCTACAGGAACCTCTTGTTTTATTGTGTTATTTATTATTTATTTGCTAAAGAGTGAAAAGGTAAAGGGAGACCTAAGGTGTTATTTCTAAGTATGCTCCCCAAGAAGTCGCATCTTGTACCTACGTATCATGACGGGAGTGGAATCAGAGCATTCATAGTTCCCCTCAATAAGGGTGAGTAACTCTTGACTATGATCCAAGTTCTAGGGGGGAGAGGTAAGTGTTTTTATTAAGATTTTCGAAACAGATTAGAAATATGATTAAAGTATTTTTGTATTTTTTGAGAAAAGAAAGATATTTTAGTTTTAATGAAAAATACTCGATAAAAGATCGAGGTTTGAACTTGCGTGATGGCGATTGCAAAATGCAACCGACTTATGAGGGAAGTAAACACTTGACATTGGATCAAGGGTTTGAGAAAAAGTTAGGTCGATTCCTAGTCCCTGAGGATGTTTCTAGTAAACAAAACCACAACCAAAGAAAAAGTGTAAGTGTGTGCATGAGATTGACGGCGATGCTAAAAAGCAGTCTATTTACGAGTTAGGGTATGACTTGATATATAACTCAAGAATGTTTTGGGTTTAGTTGATGGCGATCGTAGAAACAATCAGCTTACAATGATGTTTTGAAAAAGGGCTCAACATTGAATCGATAATTAATATGAAAATGGTTTGAGCGTGTAAGTGAGAGATGTATAAAAGATTAAAATACAATTAAGATGAAAGCGATACAATTATTACACTTAATGGGAACGAGGTACATTTTGTCGGATGGGGATGAAATGAAAAGATTATAAGTAAACCCAATTAAAGAAATAAGCGCAAGCACAAAAATAAAATGAGCTCGTTGGTTTTGACTTGAGAAAAAGTGTCTCAACGTTGGATTGAGTATTTTTATTTATTTTTTTAAAAGAGTTGATTTTATGTTTTTTTTTTTGTTGTATTTTATCTATTATTCAATTAATTATCTTTTCTAGCTAATGGAAAATAAAAACAATAATGATAATTAAATAATCACAAACAAAACAAATAAATAATAAAATTAAACAATTCACATAAATCTATATAAACAAAGTAAAACAAAATCAATCACAAACATTAAGATAAAATGCTTGTTATATTTTTTAAAATTTTTTTTAAAATTTTTTTTGTCATTTTTTTATTTTAAAAAGGTTTTGTTTTGATAAAAAGACCAAAACAGATTTCTAAACACCTAACATATTAATAAAAAGGTTTTTTAAAACTAAAACAAAAAAATCAATAAAAAGTTTTTATGAACATAAAACGAAAGGGGTAAGAGAAAGCTACCACAAATATAGGCTGAACGGTGCCGAATGCGTGCATGATTACGGATGATTCGATTTGTTATTTAGAGACTTTCATGGTGCTTTACGGATTTGTTATGAGCTTGACAGAAAAACAGATTTGTTGTTGTTATTCATTTATTTTATTTTAACTAGAGAGAGAGAGAGAGAGAGAGAGAGAGAGAGAGAGAGAGAGGGCAATGAGGGGATAAATGTTTCTTTTTCTCTTTTTTTTTGTCCTTGCTTGTTTTTTCTAATGCATATATATAGCACTAGAAAATAGACAAGAATGATAATAACAATTAACACAATATTTTTTTTTCTTTTTTATAATAAGACAAGAATAAAAAGAATTAAAAATCATGTTTTTATGTTTTTTATGATAAGACAAGAATAAAAAGAATTAAAAATCATGTTTTTGTGTTTTTTATGATAAGACAAAAATAAAAAGAATTAAAAATTATATTTTTGTGTTTTTTATAATAAGACAAGAATTAAAAGAATTAAAAATCATGTTTTTTATATTTTTTTATTACAAGACAAGAATAAAAAGAATTAAAAATTATATTTTTGTGTTTTTTAAAAAGAAAATATTAATAATTAAATTAATTAATAAAAATAAAAATTTACATTAAATATCTAATTAAATCTAAATAAATTAAATGATTATTTAAATAAAAATAATTTTAAAACGAAATAAAAAGTCGGACAAAAAAATGCTCGAAAAAATAAAATGAACACACCAAAATAATCAGCGCGAAATAAACGACTCGGAAAAATACAGCGTTTGGTCAGATTTTGAAATAAATTTTACCCGCTAAAAAGGCTTAAACTGACCAAAAAAACGTCCAAAAGATGGTCGAAAAATTTAAATGTGCACGCCAGGTTAAACTACGCAAAACGTAGGTTAATATCACTGACGTCTGCAGGCTCGATCTTGAAATTTTTTGTCCATCGATTTTACACACAGTTGATTTTTATTTGATCAATCCGACTGTAACTCTAACAAGTTTATTCAAGCTGATAAATTGGATATTATGCATGAGAAAATGTGTGATATGCTATGCAGACGATGCGAAACGAAAAACAAAATCTCAGGGTAAAAAATTAGGGTATGATAGTGGCCCTCAAAGTCTGGGGAGAATACCAGGTAAAAAACGACAACCTGTCTGAATACTTGACCCTGACAAAGTTTACCTTCGTAGAAGTGAAACATGTCCCCCGCGAACACAGCGTCCGGGAGGACATCTTGTTAAAACTCGCAAGCACTAAAAAGAAAGGGGGGGAACAAATATGTCATCCAGGAAGTACTTCCACGACCTAGCTTTAAGAAAGCTTCTGCGACCTTCGACGTGCACGTCGTCGACAACAGTCATTGCTGAATGAACCCTGTATACAATTATCTCGCCAAGGATGAATTACCGTCTGACCCTAAGGAAGCCAGCATAGTCAGACGTAGAGCCTGCTCCTATGTTCTGGTCGGAAGAAAGCTTTACAAACGAGGGTTTTCCATCCTTCTCCATAAATGTGTCGAGGAAGAGATGATTACACATGTCTTACGCGAGATCCACGAGGGAATCAATGCCCATCACCTCGGGGGGAGATCCCTCGCTAGGAAGGCCCTACATGCAAGATATTACTGGTCAATCATACAATATGACATGAAGGAACATGTGAAGAAATGCGACAAGTGCCAACGGCACAGAGACATGCACTTGACACTGCCTAATAAACTCAAAGTAATATCCTCCTCGTGGCCCTTCGCCTGGTGAGCCTGGACATCTTAGGACCATTTTTCGTAGGGTCGAATCAGATAAGTACCTGATAGTAGATGTAGATTACTTCACCAAGTGGATAGAAGCGGAGGCTCTAGCCAAAATAATGGCTCACAACATACTTTGTTTCTAGAAGCGAAACATCCTTAACCGCTTCGGCATCCCCCAAGTGATCGTCACCAATAACGGGATACAGTTCACAAACAAAAATTTCCAGGAGTTTGTCGCCTAACTGGGCACTAAACAACACTTTGCATCCGTTGAGCATCCCCAGACTTACGGGCAAGCTGAGGCAAGAAACAAAGTAATCATACGAGGCCTTAAGCAAAGACTAGACAAAACGAAGAAGTAGTGGGTCGAGGAGTTGCACAACATGCTTTGGGCCTACCATGCTATGCCTCATTCTTCAACTAGGGAAACCCCTTTTTCGTCTAGCATACAGGACATAAGTGGTAATCCCCATCGAAACTCATGTGCCCTCCAGGCAGACTGAAGCGCCCTTGAACGAGGAAATAAACAACGAGGCACTAAGGGAGGAGCTCGGTCTCGTCGAAGAGGTCCGATCAAGAGCAGCCCTCCACGAGGCCTCCCTGAAACAAAAAATCGCAATCAGGCACAATGCCAAAGTTATACGACAAGAATTCCAAGTAGGCAGTCTTGTCCTAAGAAGGAACCACAAAGATTCCTGTGAAGGCAAATTCACCGCAAACTCGGAAGGACCCTACCGTGTTAGAGCAAAAACAGAGAATGAGGCCTACTACCTAAAACACCTTAACGGGGAAGAACTCACTCGACCATGAAACGCTGCAAAGCTGAAATAATATTACACCTAAGGCCTTTATTGTCAGCATGTTTCACCCATACGAAGAATATAACATACCGACCATATGCGCACGCCCAGGTACAAGTACTGCACCACCAACGTAAATCTAAGCAGGGTTTTAGTCAAAAAGGAACAAAACCTATGCCAACGACAGTCCCTCGACCGAGCCCGCCATTGCTGAAGTACCATGAAAGGCAGAAAACCTAGCTCACAATGGGAAGTTCATGCCGCGAACTCAGGCCACGAACGCAACATGAGCTCCGCTCTCCTGCCTGGAAGCTACTCAGGCCTTTCGACCAATTCCCCTTATTGTCGAACATCATTTGTCGAGCATACCCTGAAACATAACAACCAATCACTAAGGCATCTCATACAGCAAGCGTTAGGCAACGTATGACACTTAGAAAAAATTAAGCAAAGTATAAACATACACGAAAATAAATATTACCAAAAAACGGGCACAAAGGCCATGATTGTGCATATTACATTACAAAGGGGCCAAACTCCAAAAAAATAAGATCACAAATGAACATGGCACACATGCCAAAAATACAAACAAAAGTGAGTTCACTGCTCCACCTGTTGAAGATCCTCCTGGGCTGCCTGCGCGTGCTCTTCACCGATCTAAAGGAATTTGGGGACGACTATCCTACCGCCTCTAACGGTATAGAGAAACCTGATGCCCTCAGTGGACAACTCAACACCGGGATTCACCATCTTCAGCTAATCCACGATGTTTTGAAAGGCTTCTTCGTCAATGGCCAAGAAATCGTCCTCGGCCTGAGTAATGCGCGCGACCAGCTCTGCCCGGGTAGTCAACTTCTTCACGTCCTTGTTCTCATCCTTGATAGGGGCAATAGTGGTTTCAGCTACTCGACCAGATCTTCAGCAGCTTTCTTTTGGGCGGCAAGGACATCCTTCTCCGTAGACATCTCTTCCCGACACTTCTTCACAGTTTCCTTTACGACCTTTTCCCGCTCCTCCTAGGACTTTTTGGCCTTCTCTTCCAGGGTCGCCATCGCAGCCCGAGCTTTCTTCAGCTCAGATTCGTGGTGAGAACCCTCCTCGGTGTAGACCATCGCCATCTCCAGGATCCTCATTAGAGTGGAAGCGTCCTAAGCGAGCACGGTCCTTTTGCTCAGACGATCCATCTCCTCAAACTTTAGGGACTCCGCCCGAGGGATTGCCAAAGAAGAACCCTCAAAGAACCTCTTGTTATGCAGGCACGGGGGCAACTCGAACCTGCTTTTCTCTCTTTCCCTGCTGAGGTCCAAAAACTCGTTCATACGTGAACGTTTAAGCCTCGAGCTCACAGGCAGCGACGACGACTGAGCTACAGGTGGGGTGGACGAAGAGGTCCCGGACCCAGTCTGAGGAAGAGCCGCTCGCTGGCTGAGACGACTCATCCGTATCGTCAAACCTCCATTCATTTTACCCTGAGCGTTCTTCACCATTCGCTCCTGAGTAAAAGACATGTTACCTGCAAAATAATAGACACGTTAGTACACGAAGGAACTAACAACTCTGACAAACTAAGATGAAACAAAAGACTACCCAGAAGTTTTAGAGCCCCCGCACGAGTGCTACACTCGAGGAGCTCTTTTGTGTTAATATATCGGGCCTTCACTTGCTGTCCCCCATCTTCTTTGTAGATAATATTCCCAGCATGAGTCACACAGTGGGCGCGGAGAAAGCCATCCACAAAAGCCACCGGCTTGGCATCGCTGGCCCGGTCATCGTCCCCTAGCTGATGAGGAGTGACGATGTATTCTTCGGTTGAGCGGGTGAAATGGGCCCCACTCTAGCAAAAAGAAAACTGGAACAACCTCCGGGCAACTATTTTGCCGTTCTCGTCTACCAAGTCTTCCCTATGTTCATCCGTAAAGACCTCCCAGATGAAACTTGAGTCAGTGGCCTTCTCTTACACGGGCTCAATAACATAGAACCTTTCTTTGAAAGTCCTGATGGACTCAGAAAAAGGTTTGAACAACTTTCTCCCCTACTTTAGGGAGACCCAACCAAATGTCCTTCCCGATACCTGTTGCTTGAGGTGGAAGACGGTGAAGAAGAGGGGGAGACTAGTCCCAATCTCCAAATACTCATATACTAGCTCGAATGCCCGCGTAAAGGCAACTGAGTTCGGGTGCAACTGCGAGGGCGCCAGGTCTAAATGCACGAAGACTATCCTCTGGAAATCTGAAAAGGGCAACCTCAGCCCGATCTCCTTGAAAATATATCCGTACACGGGGAACCTCTCCTCGTACGACGAGCATATGTGATTATCTTCTCTGGGGAAGTGGACCTTCCATTCTCCTTCGACCCCCATCGTTGTGAAGACTTCTCTAGTGTAAGAGGCGAAAATTGAGGCGTGCTTCATTGGTTCGGCCACAGACCATTCCTCGGTGGTGGTCCTCAGAATAGGAACTTCCCTAGCATCAGAAGGCGCAGAAGCGTCGTTGGTCTTAGTGTCTTCTAAGGAGCTCTCCTCGGAAAAATCCCTCAAGGTCTCTTCTTTGGCTCCGTGCAACATCCCCTTTACGTAAAAAGCAGAGGATAAAAGTGAATTCGATGACAAAATTAAATCCACCCTTCCACCGCTAGTTAAGTGAAAGGGCACGTGAAGGCTCGAGGACAACGTCCCCGTCCTAAGCCCTACTAAAATGGCACAGTCAACAACAAGGGTATGCCCAGGGAATCTCCCTGACGCATTCGGGAAAAAGCTCCCCTGGTACAAATTCCAAAATCTCCATTGGGAAGCCACTAGAAAGCTCATAAATACACCAGAAATCAGTGGTTCCTGCCAGCGACGAACGTTTCCGTGTCGCAACAACATCAGGATCAGCTAAATCCTAAATTCTCTAACTCATAGGCTTCTAAAAGCTCTAGCGATGCCGACAGCAGAAGAAAGAGGCCAAACCACCGTCTGCCACCAACAACCACCAGAAAATAACCCTAAACTACTCTGTTATGACCCTAACCGCATGCATTATAAGAAGCAAAAATCAATGAAACATACAACAAGTAAGGAATTCATGTACTTACATGGTCGAAGACGTGTTTCTAGGGTCGAATGGCTCTGGTCGGTGAAGGTACAACGGTCGGTCAGAACTTGACGGCGGCGGACGGCAGAAAGCAAAGACAGAGAGTGAAGGTAGAGAGAGAAGCGAAAGTGCAAATGAGCATCTTCTCGCTCTATTTATAGGAAATTCTTGGCACGTGCACGAGTACGTGCGGCTAGGGCATAATCATGACCCTAGCCTAACCATTTTTACGCATTAAATGCGGCACACGGCTCGAGGCATACGTGGCACTTCACCTCTTCAAATCCCATCAACCATTGGTCTCCCCGTACCTCGAGCCCCCGACAAGCAGCGTAACAGGTTCCCGGGCTCAGATTTCCTCGGGCACAAGTTAGCAACCCCATCTCTACGGCAAACGAAGACCTTACCCGGAGTGCAAACTGTCCTTAAGTCATCACTCCCATGCTCGGAAGCAACGACTTAGGGGGCTAATGTTCCGGACTAGCCCAATGGCTAGGCATGACCCAATCCACTTCTACTTTCAGAACGACCCAATTGCCTATGTCTAACCAATTTGGGGGAACATTTACCTTTCTGCCCCTCCAACAAGGGAGGTTGACCAGTTTACCCTTGGACCAACACTTCTCTTCATCAGTCCCTGCTCGTCACACACGATTCCACCATCCAAGAACAATCAAGACGCTTGTGCTCATAATTGCGTCTCTGCCCGTAGCAACGACTAGTTATGGGCACCTCTACCCGTTCCAACGACTAGTTTCTGGTAGTTACCTATTCTTTAGGAAACAATTATCTCGCCTCGAAAATATGGACCAATGACCAAGCGTTGGGGGCACTATAAAAACCCTCTCAGGCGAGAGGGTCAGGTATTCAATATTTACCTTGACACACACATATTCTGTACTTGCCTTCTTTCTCCCGATTCTTACTTTAATATTGGAGTGTCTTGCAGGTACACCCGCTCCTCCTCTTTCACACCCAACACCACAGACGATTGTCTCTGACCCACTTCAGATTCTGATCAGTTGTCAAGATCAATTGTCATCCAATAAAAATATATCATTCTGCCATGTCATATAATTAGTTAAAAATTTTCAATATAATTTAACAAAATAATCGTTATTAATTGACAATATATCACTTTTTTTTTTTCAAAATTTTAACAAAAGATTACAACTGATTTAAAAAAAAACTAACTCAAGCAATTCATAAAAACAATTAATAATTTCTTAGTATTTGAATCTCAATCTCTTAACCTATCACTTAATGAATCACTAAATCCAAAAATATTTAAATGTGTTTCGCAATAACCCTAAAATTATCAGCTCAATAGTAAAAAAGAGGGTAAACTTGTTTAGTGGCGTGGGCAGGTAGTAGTAGCAGCATAGCATTGCTTTTTGTATGTGTTTGGAGCCATTTTCACACCCCTGACAGCGTTTCAAACACGAACAGTGACGCATAGAATAGCACCAGTATTAGGAAACAGGAATAGGAATACGCGGGGGTCAAAGTCCAAAAGTGTAAAACCTCTGGAAAAGGACTCAAGAAAGAGAAACACAATAAAAAAAGAAAGCACGGAAATGGTCGAGTGCTCAACGCTGCACCTCATTTACTTCCCACTCGTACTTCACATGACATAATCAATTCACCCTAAACCCTTTCTCTCTTTTATCATGAACTCAACTGAACTCAACTGAACTCAACTTGTTTATATTTTACCAGTTAGAACAAAATGGAACAGTATGAAGTTCTAGAACAGATTGGTAAGGGCTCTT
The DNA here is from genome assembly GCA_963859935.3 of Lathyrus sativus. Taxonomy (NCBI): domain Eukaryota; kingdom Viridiplantae; phylum Streptophyta; class Magnoliopsida; order Fabales; family Fabaceae; genus Lathyrus; species Lathyrus sativus. The sequence continues at coordinate 488,999,770 of OZ012740.1, read as the reverse complement.
TTGCCTCTGCTCTTCTTGTAAGACACAAGCATGAAAACAAAAGGTCATGCTCTAACTCTTACTTACTTCATTTATAATGTGTTGTTGTTCTTTCAAGTAATGTGAGTTTATTTGTATAATATGTTTAGGTATGTGCTCAAGAAGATCCGTCTTGCTCGTCAGACTGAAAGAGTCCGTAGATCTGCTCACCAGGAGGTCACACCCTATTTTCTTCTTTGCAGCTTCATACTTTAACTTTCTTCATGTTTAAGCCTAGGTTTTGTCCGGAGTTTGTTGCCCGTTTGCAAATTTGTTAGATTCTGAAATGCTTTGTTGTTGGGGGCTTCTTGTTTTGCAGATGGAGCTTATTTCAAAAGTTCGTAATCCGTTCATTGTAGACTATAAAGATTCATGGGTAGAAAAGGTCTGCATTTTTATAAAAGAAAATCGTTTATTTTATTCTTGCTCTTGCTTTTTCTTGTTCTCTTGTTTTCTTGTATTGTTAAGAGTTTCACGTCGGACAATATATGACCTGAATATGTGTTTATAAGTTGGGGCAATCTTCACCTTACAATAAAGTTTTGTAAGGTTGAGTTAGGCCCAACCACAATTTTTAAGATAATATTAGAGTTTGGTTTAAAATCCGGTGGGCCACCTACTATTAAGTTTCTGCTATCCGGCCACCCACCATTTGTGTTTACACTCTAGATGTCCAGTCCTAGGCGTGTTGGACCACCTACCATTTATGTTCATACTTCAAATGTCCAATCCTACGTGTGAGAGGCGTGTTAAGAGTCTCACACCGGACAATATACTTCAAATATCCTGAACATATGTTTGTAAATGTTTGCTAGATTTGAAGTTTTGATTAATGTTGACACAAATGACTTATTCTGTACATGAAAAATTAAGTGGTTTGTTATTCACTTGCTTCTTTACAAATGTTGTGTTTATTATCATTATTTATGATACAAATGAAGATATTGATTGATTGTGTGCTCCTTTTGTAAAACAGCATATGGGTTTATAGTTCTTGATTGATTTGTGATTCTGAAATTTGAGAGCTGTTGTTGTCTTCACTTTCATTTTCAGGGTTGTTTTGTGTGTATCGTAATTGGCTATTGTGAAGGAGGAGATATGTGAGTTCTTATTCTCATTGAATTCAAGTATTGGAGGAACTCGCAACATTTGAAAACAGTTTTTTCTTTTAAAATGCTGATTATGTAGTTCTTCTTTAATTTCTTTGTTGTAAAGGGCTGAAGCTATTAAAAAGGCTAACTGTGTTCATTTTTCTGAAGAGGTTGGTTACTCTTGCAGAAAATCCCTTTACATCTTAACCTGGAGTGAATAATTTTCATTACTATTTGAATTTAAAGCTTTTTAATGCTTAGTTTACTGATCAATATCATCTTTTATACAGAGGCTTTGCAAGTGGCTAGTTCAACTCTTGATGGCACTTGATTACTTGCATGCAAATCATATTCTACACCGCGATGTCAAGGTGAATGGTTTCTGTAAATTCATTCATTGAAGATGTTATTATGTAGCTTGACAAAAGATATATTGTATCCTCACTTTATATTGACGCTTTATCCATATTGGTTTCAGTGCTCAAATATATTCTTGACAAAAGATCAAGATATACGTCTAGGTAATGGCTTTCTACATTCTATCCTCGCACCATGGTACTGCACTTGGAGAGTCTGAAAATCTCTGAAGTTATGCCTTTTTTTGTTGTGGATGCAGGTGACTTTGGTCTTGCTAAAATGTTGACAAGTGATGATCTTGCTTCTTCGGTAAGTTTTATATGGCTACGATATTCACTGGATCACTTTTACTTTTTATCTAACTGGGTTGTTGCCCTGCACTTAGATTGTGGGGACTCCGAGTTATATGTGCCCTGAGCTTCTTGCCGATATACCCTATGGATCTAAGTCAGATATTTGGTCTTTGGGTAAGTCACATAGGTTTTTTTTGCACTCTTAAGATCTTCTAGACTTCATAACCTTTTCCTTTCTCTTGTTTTACAGTTATGCTGTAAATTGCAATTGACATTGGTTATAACATAATAATATTTATCAGGATGCTGTGTATATGAAATGGCTGCGCACAAACCAGCTTTTAAAGCTCTTGTAAGTTACTATTTAAGGGTGGTAATCATTCACTTTTTCTTTTGAATTTGAGACATAGAATATTAAGTTTTTGCAACATGAAATCGGCGAGACCTTTTAACTGTCTTTTATTTGTGCAGGATATGCAAGCACTAATTAACAAAATAAACAAGTCTTTAGTGTCCCCACTACCAACAGTTTATTCTGGTACTTTGTGAGTTCTCTATTTCCTAAGAATTTCATGTTACTCTTTATTTGTCTATTCCTGTCTTTATTATGACATTGTTGATACTGATCAAATTACTTTATTGACTTGCATTCTCAATCTTTGTTCAATAACATGATTTGTATAACTTACTGTTTTATTTCTTTATGCTTCTTTCAGCCGAGGCATGGTGAAGAGTATGCTACGGAAAAATCCCGAGCTTAGGCCAAGTGTATGTTTTCTGTTAAGTATTTCTTTGCGTTTATCTAAATGTAGATTAATTTATGAAAACTAGTCTATTCTTTTTCCATCGTTATATAACATGTTTACCAATATTCAGCTTGATTAACTTTATCTTGATAGATTCATTAAACAAAGTTTGCTTTGGCAGGCTGCAGAGCTACTAAATCATCCACATCTTCAACCTTATATAGTTAAAGTTCATCTGAAACTAAACAACCCCAGAAGAAGTACTTTTCCATTCCAATGGACTGACTCAAACCATGCTAGGAGAAGTCGATTTGTAGAACCAGAATCTGTTTCCACTCTCTCTGGCAGAGTTAAACGATTGTCATTCAGTAACGACAGGGCCTTGAATCCTAGTATTTCTGGAACTGAAGTAGGTTCTCTGTGTTCTACTCAAAGAGCTCAAGGATTCTCTACTTATTCAAAACATTATGAGCTATCCATTGGCTGTGTCCGTGAAGAACAGAATGCTAACAAATCAAAAGACACCAAGTTCTCAATTGTTCGTCAAATGGAAAGGAGAGCAGCTAAGGAGTTTGCCACCCCCCGGCGACAGATTACCCCATCAAAGATAGCCCATACTAGTTCCAAGCGCGATTCTGTAAGTTTAACCTAATACATCTACCTTATATAATGAAGAGTAGGTATATTATTAAAGAAATTCGGCCTCTACCGTTTTATTGATTCTCCGTTCATCATTTCAGCTTCCATCATCTTCTATTCCAGCTGGTAAATTTACCCCACCGTCTCGCAGAGCTTCCCTTCCATTGCCTACAAGATCCACAACCACGACCACTCCTTATAGAGCCAATGTTGATTTTCTTCGAAATGTGGACTCTCCTAATATTTCTGTGAATGCGCCACGAATTGACAAGATTGCCGAGTTTTCTTTGGCCCCTGGTGAGGATCATCCTCTCTTCCCTGTGCCCGGAACATCATCAACATCAGCTCAGTGCTCTTCTAGTTCCCCAAGGAGTGCTGCTGACTACACAATCACAAAAGACAAGTGTACTATCCAGATTGTGGACAAAGCCAAGGTCCCTACCCGTGGTACTCTAGTTTCGTGTGGCAATGAATGCTCTGAACATGTCACAAATGCTGTTTCAAGCAATTCATCGACAGATTCTCGTCAACGCAAGTTTGACACCTCGTCTTACGAGCAACGAGCGGAGGCATTAGAAGGGTTGCTCGAGTTCAGTGCCCGGCTTCTACAACAACAGAGGTTTGAAGAGCTTGAGGTGTTGCTGAAGCCATTCGGGCCGGAGAAGGTTTCTCCAAGGGAAACAGCCATTTGGTTGACTAAGAGCTTTAAAGAAACTTTGGTCTAAAGGTTATCTCACGCACTTTTGTATCATTGACATGACTATAGTGTAGACTAATGTAGTACTACATATGACCTTGTAGTTTGAAGAATAGCTTAGCTTCTGATGTCATTGTTCTTGTTGACACCATTAGCATAATCTTGTAGTTTGAAGAATAGCTTAGCTTCTAATGTCACTGTTTTGTTGACACCGTTAGCATATTCTGAGATGTCCACACTTCCCTTGCACTTTTGCACAAACAGTTTGACAATGTAAGATGACATTACTAGTGAATTTATATTATATTAATGTTAGAGTTCTGAATGCGAAAAAAAAGAAGTTGTTCGTTGAAAATATGTATATTCTTATGTAGAAATTGTATTTCTATATAATGATTGTATTATCACACATAATGCCTATTTATAATGGTGTGTGCTATACAAAATAGGGTTCCATAATCAATATAACAAATACAATATTAATTCTCAACACTCTCCTTCAAGTTGGATTATGTGTTATGAACTTAGTTGGATTATGTGTTATGAACTCTTATTATAAATGTAATCCAATTGAGAGTCTCATTTAAGATCTCATCCAAAAAAGAGTCTTCATTGATCTTTAAATTTGACAAAATTTGTGATGATTTCTCTCTAAAATACCTTGTCCCTTATATGATGATAAATTATCTATATGTGATTGGTCTGTTCATGAAAAACTCCATTGATGCAATATGAAGAACATCTTGATTGTTATATAAGAGTGTTGTTGTCTGAAGGTCTCCCTGTCTTATGTCTAAGAGTAAACTTCTAAATCATACAAACTCCTTTAATGTTGTTGCCATAACGCGATTATCAATTTCTACACTATATAAGGAAAATGTGTTGTGTTTTTTGCTTCTCTTTGAGATTATATTTTCTCCAACAAAAACACAATATCTAATAGTTTTTTTTTTACTTAATCAACATCTGAATAACAAATAATTTTAGCACCACCTTTGTCTTTATATAATAGTCATCTCTCTGTCTCATTTGTTATATATCCAAAAACTCAAACAACTAGTTTCAATTGCTATCACAAGGTGTATTCAAAAATTGATTTATAATACTTAATGCAAAGGTAATATTTAGGTGTGAGGTCTAATTATATGAAATGATTGAGTTAGTCCATAAGATGATAATATCTTTCGGGTCTTTCAATGGCTCTCCTTGACCTAAAAAAAGATTTACATTGGAATCTATAGAAGTATTAATAAGATAATAGTCAAACATATATATTTCACTTAGAATATCTAATTCGTATTTGTTTGGCTAATTGTAATGTTTGACAAAGATGGGGATACTTTAATACTCAAGAAGTATTTGAGTGGACTCAAGTAGATGGGTACACCGTTTCGAGTAGATGAACGAATGAAAAAAATGGAGTGATCAACTTAACATAAAGTCATACCAAATTGCATTGAGGTAGAGATAAATCGCTAAAAAACCAAGCACACGAGGATTGTTTCAACCATAAAAAGAACGATAAAGCTGACAAACAAGTCGAAAATCACTAAGAATAGTAAACTTGTAGGTTGGTCCATATAAATAGTTTCTACTACCATCTTTCCATATAAAAAGACATTTTTGATTTCTAACCGATAAAGCGACTAATGCCGAATGACAACCGTTGTAAAAAAGAAGCGGACAAAACATATTTTAAACACTAAAAAAATAGATCACCATAATTAAGACAAAATATGTGTCTGCGACCTTTATTTACCAACCAAGCTTTAAAACAATCTAACCATTTAGCCCAATTTTTAGTGTGTAAATCCACTATAACATTATCTAGTGGTAAGGGAAAAATGTTGCAAGTGTTATTTGAATGACCATCACTTCCACCGATCATGATTTTACCAGTATATTGAGGGATAAACATATAATCCAAAGATAAACAAATGTAAACATAAGGCACATTAAACAACCATAGCTTAAAATATTTGAATGACCATCACTTCCACCTGTCATGATTTTACTTGTATATTGAGGGATAAACATATATAATCCAAAGATAAAACAAATGTAAACATAAGGCACATTAAATAACCATAGCATAAAACACAAGCAAGCATATTTTATATTAAGGAAAAAATATGACAAAAATGAAACACCTACGTGTAATGCTATTGGAATTTCAGGTGCATATAACATTATTAGACATAAATAGATAATAATATAGGTTTTTTTTTTTTTATGTTAGTAAGCTAATTGTATTAGTTGTCTAATGGTTAGCTATGCTTACTTATATATAGTGATCTATTGTATTATGTTCACTTCAAGAAATCTGTTGTGAATCGGATACCTTTAAACAAAGTATAAACGGTTTCTTAATGATCAAAAAACACACAAGGGTTAGGGTTAATAAAGAAGAAAACAACAAGGATTGATTATTAAACTGTTATTCTTTCCTTTCTCTTCAAACAAGATTACAAGTATACAAGAATAATAAAATAACTTCTCTCCCTTGAAATTAGGATTTTATCTTCCTATTTTTCCTTATGCCAAGATTGAGAAACTAGCATCCTATTTATAATAAAATAGCACACTAACCTAATGATTTTTTTTAACAATTATCCATTACAAGCTAACTTAGAGTACAAGCTAACTTAAACAATTGGGCTTACAAGCAATGCCCAATTCAACATGCTAACAACCCTAGCAATATTTACTAATGCATGTTAAAACAGACTTCGACTACAACATCAATTACTCGCGAACAAACTTCGACCATACTAGAGTTTGATCCAACATCTCACAAATATCCACCTTGGATCTAACTCTATAACATCAAGAAACTAGCTTTCTTTATGCAACTTTATTAACTGCATACAGTGGAAAAACTTGCAACTGAGCAACGTCTTGGTGATCATATCAGCAGCATTATGATCTGTCGAAACCTTCAGCACTTAGACTTCTCCATGCTCGATTACCCCTTTGATGAAATGCAGCCTCGCATCAATGTGCTTGGTTCGCTCATGATAGGCTGAATTCTTCGACAGGTGTATTGCACTTTGACTATCACATTTAACAGTGATAACTCGACCTTGAAGTTTTAACTCCTTTGCAAAACCTTCAAGCCATAATGCTTCTTTCACAACTTTAGTTAGGGTAATATACTCCGCTTCAGTGGTTGATAAGGCCACGACCTTCTGAAGTGTTGCTTTCCAACTGATTGTTGTCCCAAACATAGTGAACATATATCCAGAGATAAATTTTCTGGAATCCATACAACCTGCATAATCAGAGTCGACATATCCTTCGATTGCTGCTTTACTATCTTCACCCAAGGCTCCACCATAAATTAGGACTCTATTCAGAGACCCATTTATGTACCTTAAAATTGACTTCAATGCTTGCCAGTGAGCCTTTCCAGGATTCGCCATGTACCTGCTTACAAGACTTACTACATATGCTATGTCGGGTCTAGTACAGACCATAACATACATAAAAGAACCTACTATGTTAGCATATGGAATGCTATTCATATAAGTTCTTTCAACATCAGTGTTGGGACACTGATCTATACTCAGCTTGAATTAAGGGTTTGTCAGAGTCACAATAGGAGAGAACACATCATTGAAGTCGATACCTTCTTTCTGAGTGAACCCCCTAGCAACCAATCTTGCCTTGTATCTCTTCGATGACACTCTTTCGATTCCTTCCTTAACTTTCAAAATCCATTTACAGTTGACTAACCTGGCTCCAATAGGTTTCTTGATCAGTTCCCAGGTGTTGTTATCATGAAGAGATTTCATCTCATCATCCATGGCCTTCAGCCATTCAGTCTTCTTTCGACTCCTCATAACTTCCTTATAGTCTCCAGGTTCTTCATCTAGAACCTCACTAGCAGAGATTAAGGCATAAGCTATAAGATTTGCATACCCAAGTCTTTGAGGTGGCTTGATGACTCTCCTCGATCCGTCTCTTGCTAGCAGGTAGTCATTATCAGTCTCCTCATCTTCGACAACATCTTCTACATCGTCTTCGACTTCATCTGGGGTAAGCAATTCAGCATCAAGATGCTCCACCTCAACAGGAATCTCTCCCTGTTCTAGTTCTTCGTCAGCATCATCAGTTTTCTTGAAAGTCATCTCTGCTTCATTGAAAACTACATCTCGACTGGTGATACACCTCCTGTGACCTAGCTCTAGGCACCATAGCCTATAAGCTTTGACTCCTTCAGGGTATCCCATGAACATGCACTTCAGAGCTCTAGGTTCGACCTTGTCTTGCCTAATATGAGCATAGGCCACACAGCCAAATACTCTCAGTCTGTCGAGACTAGGTGGATGTCCCGACCAAACTTCTTCAGGTGTCTTCATTCCCAAGGCAGTCGAGGGACATCTATTTATCAGGTAAGCTGCTGTCGAAACAGCTTCCGCCCAAAACACCTTCTTCAATCCAGCACTAACCAACATGCATCTGACCCTTTCAAGGATTGTTCGATTGAATCTCTCAACTAAGCCATTTTGTTGAGGGGTACCTGCTACAGTCTTATGCCTTGCAATCCCAGACTCAACACAGTAACTGTTGAACGCTTCGTTGCAGAATTCAAGGCCATTGTCGGTTCTCAACCTCTTAACCTTTCCGCCAGTTTGAGTTTCGACCAGAATCTTCCAATTTTTGAATTCTCAAAAGTTTCATCCTTCGTCTTCTGAATGAATACCCATAGCTTTCTGGAATAGTCATCAAAGATGGATAGAAAATACCTTGCACCTGAGTGTGAAGGATTCCTTGCAGGCTCCTAAAGATCAGCATGAATGTAATCTAGGGATCCATGTGTTCTTTGGTTGCCTTTGTTAAACTTCGCCCTACAGGATTTACCTAATACACAAGATTCACAAAATTCCAACTTTTCAACTTTGTCACCTCCTAGCAGGTTCTGCTTCCCCAATTCGACCAGGCCTCTTTCGTTGACATGGCCCAATCTCATGTGCCATAATTCTGTCTTCGACATAAGTTTCGTAGATGCAACATTTGTTAAACCACTTACAACCTCAGCCTCAAGGGTATACAAGCCTTGTTTCTTCATGCCTCTCAAGACTTCCTTCGACCCCTTCATGACTCTTAGGATACTTTTCTCTCATTGAAAAATGTATCCTTTTCTGTCGAATTCACCAAGAGAAATCAAATTTCTCTTCAAGTTAGGTACGTACCTGACTTTAGTCAATAACCTTATTGACTCATCATGGAGCTTGAATCTCACAGATCCAATACCTGCAATTTTGTAAGATTTGTTGTTTCCCAGCAGCACAGATCCACCATCTTGATCACACAGCTCCTCGAACAAATCTCTGTTTGGAGTCATGTGCCAAGTGCAACCTGAATCCATAATCCACTCTTTCCTCGAGTCGCCACTTGAAACCACAAGAACATCAGATGAGTCGAAGTCATCTTGAACAATGGATGCATTGTCATTACCTCCATGATCTTTCAGGCGTTCAGGGCACACCTTTCTTATGTGACCCTCCTTCTTATAGTGATAACATCGAATACTAGATGTTTCGCCACTATAAGACTTCTGTTGACTTTTACCTTTCTTCTTGTCGAACTTACCATCCTTTCATAAGAATTTTCCCTTAACGGACAAACCTTCGCCCACCATCAAAGGTTTATGCTCCTTTCGTTTGTTCAAGTCCTTAGAATACAAGGCTGATTGAACTTCTTCAAAGGTCAGAGACTCCCTTCCATACAAGAGAGTTTCTTTGAAGTGAGCATGTGTTCTGGGCAAAGCACACAGCAGCAATAGTGCTTGATCTTCATCGTCGATCTTCACATCAATATTTTCAAGATCAAGAATCAGCTTGTTGAACATATCCAACTGCTCAGCCAACACTTTGTCTTCACTCATCTTGAATGAATATAAAGCTTGCTTCAGGTAGAGTCGATTCACCAGAGATTTGGTCATCTACAAACTTTCAAGTTTCACCAATAATCCTGATGCTGTAGTCTCCTTTGATACCTGTCGAAGAACCTTATCACCAAGGCTCAACAATATTGTGTTGTGGGCTTTCTCGATCATGCCTGTCTTTTCTTTTGCCGTTAACGCAGCGTCCATGGCTGCCTCACCCTTCAACGCTTCCAAACAACCCTTCTGAACCAATAGGGCTTTCATCTTCAAGCGCCACAGACCGAAGTCATTCACTCCGGTGAAATTTTCAATCTCATACTTTGTTGAAGGCATCTTCTCCACGCTCACCGCACCAATTTGTTGTGAATCAGATACCTTTAAACAAAGTATAAACGATTTCTTAATGATCAAGAAACACACAAGGGTTAGGGTTAACAAAGAAGAAAACAACAAGGATTGATTATTAAACTGCTATTCTTTCCTTTCTCTTCAAACAAGATTACAAATATACAAGAATAATAAAATAACTTTTCTCCCTCGAAATTAGGATTTTATCTTCCTATTTTTCCTTATGCCAAGATTGAGAAACTAACATCCTATTTATAATAAAATAGCACACTAACCTAATGGGCTTTTTAATAATTACCCATTACAAGCTAACTTAAAGTACAAGCTAACTTAAAAAATTGGGCTTACAAGCAAGGCCCAATTCAACATGCTAACAACCCTAGCAATATTTACTAATGCATGTTAAATCAGACTTCGACTACAACATGCATTAATCGCGAACAAACTTCGACCATACTAGAGTTTGGTCCAACATCTCACAGAATCAATAGCAGGATTCTTTCACACTTCTCTCTTTCTTTTATTATAACATGGTATCTAGAGCTTCTCTCTCGATCTAGGGTTCCATGGCATCTCCGTTCAGTTCTGAGGGCGTTTTCCCCTTATCTCACATCTTATCTCAGTCAAATTGGATGATAAGAACTTCAAATAGTGGAAACAAATAATAGACGGTGTGATTCGCGGCCACAAACTTCAGCGGTTCGTGACGTCTCCTCTTGTTCCTCAGCGATTTCTTCCTAACGTTGATCCTGTTATCAGTGGTGTAAATCCAGCGTTTCTTGACTGGGAGCAACAGGATGCGCTTATTTGCACCTGGTTGCTCTCCACTATCTCCGATTCTCTTCTTCCTAAACTCGTTGATTGCACATACTCATGACAGGTATGGTCTGAGGTTTAACGTTATTTCAATACGTTGCTCACCACTAAGGCGAGACAACTCCGATTTAGGTTACTCAATTTGACGAAAGGATCGCACACGATTACTGAATTTGTTATTCGTGTTCACGAAATCAGTGAATCCTTGGTTTTAATCGGAGATTCGATTCCTCTTTGTAATCTCATTGAAGTTGTTCTTGATTCTCTCCTTGAAGAATATGATCCAATTGTTGTTGCGATGAATAATAAAGAGGATTTGTGTTCGCTGGATGAACTCGAATCAAGCCTTCTAGCCACGAATCGCGCATTGAGAAGAATAAAAAAGTTGTAATTTCTGAACCTGTGTTCGTGAGTCTCACTCATGCTCCGCCGTCTTCAGCATCGCTCTCGATGGAGGTATCCAGTGCATATTTAAACCCTAATTTTCCTGTTGGAACTAGTCATGTGACGATAAATGCTGGAAATCATGGCTATGGTTCACGCGGTGGTCATTCTGGTCGTGGTGGCGGCCGGTTTGGACGTGGAGGTGGTAGATTTGGAAATGTCTTATGTCAAATTTGCCACAAGATTAGACATGACACATCTGTATGCTTTCATACATACTCTTACTCTGGTGCACCTTCCTTTGTCACTCCACGCGCTTCCTTCAATCCATTCATGGCAACTCCACGCCCTTCCTATCCTCCCTCTTTTGAATATGCTGCTACTCCAAGGTCAACACCACCTAGGCATCCTCAACCTCAGACTTTCCTCACAGGTTCAGATTCTAACTTCAACAATCAGTGGTGGTATCCTGATTCAGGGGCGTCTCACCATGTCATGCCTGAGGCTTCAAATTTGTCTAATGCATCGTCGATGTCTAGAGCTGAACAAGTATTCATGGGAAATGGGCAAGGTTTGTCAATTAACTCTGTAGGTTCCATGAAATTTACCTTAGACAACCCTTCTAATTCATCTCTAATGCTGCACAATCTTCTTCTTGTCCCTCACATCACTAAAAATCTCATTAGTGTAAGCAAATTTGCACAAGATAATAGAGTTTTCTTTGAGTTTCATCCTCAGATTTGTCTTGTCAAATCGCAGGATTCCTCCGAGGTCCTTCTCCGTGGCACTGTGGGAGCTGATGGACTCTACAGATTTGCCAATCCTGCTTCATCCTTGTCTCAGTTTCATAGTCCTAGTACTTGTAATAATCTTAGTTCATCATGTAATTCAGCTGCTACTTGCAACTGTATATCTGTTTGTAATATTGATTCTTATAATAATAAATCTGTTTTTGTTTCCGGTTGTAAAATTTCTCTTATAGCTAATGTCTCTACTACTCATACTTCTAACTCATATCAAAGTGTGCCTAGTTACAGTTCCATATCTAACAATAAATATAGTTTGTGGCATACAAGACTTGGACATCCTCATCACCAAGCCCTTACTGAAGTTCTCAAATTATGCCATATTCCTATTCCTCATAAACCTTCAAATGACTTATGTGCAGCTTGCTGCTTAGGCAAGTCTCACAGGCTTCCCTCATCTTTATCCACAACTATCTACCATCATCCCTTTGAACTTGTTGTGTGTGATTTGTGGGGTCCTGCACCCATTCTATCTTTTGGTGGTTACACTTATTTTCTCACCTGTGTTGATGCATTTTCCAGATTTGTCTGGGTTTTTCCTCTTAGGTTAAAATCTGACACTCTCACTCAATTCATTTACTTTAAAACCATGGTTGTGTTGCACCCTAATTTTTGACCATAAGATCCCACCTCCTCGTGTTTTTCTTGCTTTTTTTTTTTACTTTTGTACGCGTATTCATTATGACCAACTAGTGTGTGCAGCTGCAATAATTCCAAGTGGGGATAACTTTCATGCTCATTATCAGATGTGTCAAAGACGTAGGTCACATCTCAAGGAAGCAAAAATTCAGACTGATTTTACATTTGAGGGTTATATTGGACTTGGCAAAATTACTAAGAGGATTCTAGGACAGTTGAAAAATCTCATATGATACCATGACGGTTGATTATTGAGGATATTCGGAATCAAGTGCAAGGAGCAAATTTATGACAAATATGGAGTTGTGGTCAAGGTTGGCACGTCTACTCTCAATACGAGTTACCAGGAATTCGAGAGTTAGATAGCTAGAAGTTTGAATCCATAATGCAAGAGGGAGTGGATTCCTTTTGTTCTTTCGGATGCTTGTTACTTGTAAAGTGGATTATGTGTGTTTGGAACATTCAAAATTAGAAGTTTCATCAATACAAAATGGAGATGCATATATAATGTCATTAAATCCAAGTTGAGTAGTGAACAAGGTCTTAACCATACAAAGATGGAAGGACCAAAATCCACGAATTCATTTCTAAGTACATACGGGGAGCGTTTCCATACAAAGCAATTATGTTCGTTACAATGCATATGACTTAAGGAATAGGAGTAAAATTACTGTTGTTCACGACTATTCCAACAAATCTGAGAGGCTACAGGACCCTTCTTATTCTTACAAGAGATATTTATTCCATTGAACTAAGCTTTAAATTCACATTTTCTTCAAATTAGCATCGGTTGCAAACATATTACAAAACCCTTCTAGTTACAAGTTTTTTTACAAATCCTACACAACTCTAAACCAAGTATCCACTGATTCGTGCCTCGCTGCATAAGCCGACCGAGTCGCTTTATTCCTTCTAGAATGTGTCCCCATAATGAAGAGATAAGAGTGCCATCTTTTTAAGATTAAGCAAACTCCATTTTCTTGTGAGGCTCATCGTTTGTTGTCACTGATTAGTACCTGAAAGCGTATGGACTCATTAAGTTAAATTCCAAAGACATGATATATGCTGCATTTGAAACTCAACTCCAAATCAAGTAAATCAAGTTCAATTCAAATCACAAACGGTTTTCGGCAGATCCGTTGATTTATACAAAGAATTATACCTGGAACAACTTAGAGCACTATAATTACAAAAGGGAATTCTGCAAAGTTGAGTGTGGTATCTTTGAGGCGCTTGCCGGCAGTGGTGGTAGCAATTGAAGAACTTAGCTTTCGGTTTCTCCTCTTGGTTTTATTAGTACAACAACGGCTTCACGCGGAACCAGTGCATTCTCCAGCGTATCGAAAATCTGAAACAGAAAGGAAAGGGGTCTGGAATGATGTTGGCAAATTCCAGCTACAAGGTCGCGGTTTTCGCGAATAAGTTCAACAAACCTGCAAAACAGCCTTGAGTCATCCATACCAGAGAATAATAAAGGGAGCAACTTCACAATATTGATCTGGGAGAAGTGAATATAAGAGCAAGTCCCAAACCATCTTGGAAGTATGCGGATACGACAATCTTGCTCAATACTCCACCATTCCACGAGTTTCCTGTGCCTCTCCCAATTTCACCTGCATGATACGATAAGACAGTGAGGTTATCAACTCAGTACGGTACTTGCTACCGAACGAAGAACGAAAGGAGATTACCACCTAGCAGAAGTCGTGGCCAAGTAACCCCTCTTCTTGATTTAAAGCCCAACCAACGTCATTTATGTTGAGCATGATAATGAAACACTGTGTCTATGACTTCATTTGGTACAACTTTGTGCACAACAGCCTTTGCTTTGAACAATCATGATCGCTTATCCGAGCAGCTCCAAATGTTGTTGTCAAGAGTAACTGAAACGAGAAACCAGGATGGTTATAAAATTAGAAATCCTCCAACAGTATCTACATAACCAGTGAAATAAACAAGGCCATGGCTGCCACTTCTAGATGCCGAGAAAGTTACGAAATAAACCTAGAGCTTCTGCAAGCCTATAACATCAAGAATGGAGCATGTGAAGACATATGTTCTGCAGTTTTTACTGATTGTGACAATGGTGCTTTAGGAGAGCTTTCAATTGGAAACAAAACCTAACAGTAGCGTGTTTCTGGCCAAGGAACAATTAAAATGTGAACTTCTTAACAAGTTTGGTTTGTGGAGCATCTTAGAAGTAGCAGAGTTGATTAATGGATCATTCCCTACTTATCACCCTGGTGTTACTTCTTTCACAGACGAAGTCACTTGTTGTTGTCTCTGCATCCAATCATTTGACAAGCTCTTCAACAACAGAGCCTACTACTTATGGTGTCCATAGAGGTAGTAATAGAAATGGTGGCCTGGGTTTGTCGGACACAATCACTCAAATTCAAGCTTCCAAAGATTCTGCCAAATCATCAAATCAATATCAATAAACCAAATCAGACAGGTTCTAGATGTTTTCAAATATTTCCAAAGCAGAGAGGGGACAATTCCCAGACATGTTTGAGCGAAAAAGGAAACAAATTCAACATTTTATTCACAGCTATTTTTCCTTCTAAATATGTTACCGACACAATCAGACAGTTTAAAGTCCGAATTATCAAAGGCTTAAACTCGCTTATGCATATAAAGCAGGGTAGAAAAGAGCTCTAGGGAAGGGATTTAAAAAAACAGGGGGCAATCACAGAAAAACTCCACAGAAATTCCCAAACTCATAAAACCCTAAGAAGTTTATGAAAGAGAACTTATCTTTCTGAGCTTCACCGGAAATCGCCTTCCCATCCACCCTTAAACCTTCACCGTGAAACCTCGCAACAACTCCACCGCGAACCCCAATTCGCTACTCGCAACAACTCCATCGCAAACCCCAGTTCACCACTCGCCACAAAAACCTCATCAAATTGCCGCGCCTTCACCACAAACCATCCGTTGAATCCATCACAAATCACCACCGGAGAAACCGAAACAAAACCCTCTTCTTGCGCCATCGCTACTTCGAACCTCTGTCGTCCAAAAATTTGCGGTAATCCTTCCGTTTGTGTCAATTTATTTTAAAGCTTTTGATCTGTTTGTTGTTGTTTCAGGTTTAAAAATGAAGGAGAACGATGAGGGATAAAAGAAGATCAAACAGAAGGAAGCAGAAACAAAGAAGAAGAGGAGGCGAGACGCGAGAAGAAGAATCAAACGGAGATTTCGGAAGAAGAGGAAATCACAGATTGAGAGAGAGGGAAGATCGCGATGAGGGGGGAGAAAAAGTGGGATTAGGGTTTTATTTTTTTAATTTTATATTGTAATCTAATGCAGCACACCACACACACACACACACTGCCATACACCCTCACACACGAACCACTGGATCCCCAACAGATCCCACCGTACGATCCACCATTAGCAATTTCTTAATCAGTTTTTTTAAAGTTAGACCACCCTTTAAGTCTTTTAAAATTAAACTAATCTTTTTAAAATTAACTAAGTATTTTCTTTAATCATCTTTTTAATGACTGATAAATCATTTTCTTTTATAAATGATAATTTGCTTTTTAGAATCATTTCATATTCAAACTACCTTTTTATAACAAACCTTTATTATCTAAATTAATCTTTTATTAATAAATTAATTATTACTAAAATCAAATCACAACCAAACCTTTTATAAATTATTATTAAAACCAAACTTTTATTTAAATAATCAAAAGTCAAATAAGTCAACAATTTCTCCAAATCAAACAATATAAACTTTTTTCTAAAATCAACTTCAACAATCAATTCAACTTTCATTAAAATAAATAAGTAACCGAGTCACCTTTCGATAGTTTCCTACTAATCCTTAAAATCAATCTTTTCTTAAAAACAATCAAGGTCGTCTAAAAATCAATCGTGCACGCTTACGGCTTCGCTCCGTCCTCGCACTTCACAATTCACACACTTAGCGCTTTCATGCGTATGTGCGTTTTAATTTATCCACTTTTATTTTATCCACAACTCACACTTGCACTTAGCGCTTTCATGCGTGTGTATGCTTTACTTTACCCGCAATTTATCTTCCGTAATTTACATTTATCGCATTTATCCTTCTTGCATTGCATTCCGTCCAAAGGAAGAACCTACACATGACTTAACACTTGTGTGTATCGCATATACATTTGCATCATACTCCCCTATGATCCTTGATCCCATTCAAGTCGATCTTTTAGGACAGATCTTACCCCATAGGAGGACCTTCATCTTTACTTTACAACATAGAAACAAACAATTCAACTCAAATCAAACAACATTCAAACACATTAGAGAATAAGATGTTAATCATCTTAAGCGAGATAGAATCTCCACCCCACAACAAATACAATCTCTTACACTTGTGGCGGTTAAATCTCCCTTAAAATGACAACTCATATTTTCTCCTAAACTCAATCAACCAACTACCCTAAACCCGTAGGAACTTTGACCACAGTCAAAGAACTCCTGAAACCCTTTAGGGGAACTACAGATACTCTGATTCCACTCCCGTAAGGATATGTAGGCATAAGATGTGATATCTTATCGAGTATACTTAGAATCAAACCCCTAGGTCTTTCGCCCTTAAGCAAATAAACCTTAGCAAATAAGCAAACATAAAACAAGAGGTTCCTGTAGAGTACTACAGAAACTTAGGATGCTAGCACCTTCCCTAGGTTTAACCAACCCCCGAACCTATAACTCTCTAGCTTGCATTTGCATTGCATTGTGGGTATCTCGATCTTTATCCCTTCCTTTGGACAAATCAAACTTCGGTTGCAAATGAATTAAAGATTCAAACTAATTAATAGTTTGGTATCCAAATTTCACCGCGACAGGTTGAACTCCAATTTAATTGCAAAATTAAAGGGGTTCAAAGTGATGGAGGTGGTGAACTCAAACCCTTCACCAAATACCTTACTGACTTAGGTATTCTCCACAGGTTTACTTGTCCCTATACTCACCATCTACATGGTATAGTTGAACGCAAACACCGCCACATAGTTGAAACAGGTCTGGCTTTGCTTGCTCATTCCAAGATGCAACTCAAGTATTAGGATCATGCCTTTGTCACTGCAGCCTATCTTATCAATAGGCTGCCTAGTCCCTCCCTTCAAAACCAGTCTTCATACTCCATATTATTGCATAAATCTCCTGATTAGTCTCTGTGTCTTTGGTTGTGCTTGTTTCCCTTTTCTTCGACCATATAATGCTCACAAACTTGCTTTCCGATCCCAAAAGTGTATTTTCTTAGGTTACTCCACTGTTCACAAAGGCTATAAATGCCTTGCAGTTGATGGTCGGTTATACATCTCTAAGGATGTTCTCTTTCATGAGACTAGGTTTCCTTATCTAGAAATTTTTCCCACCTCTCCCTCTCCTTCCTCAAGTTCCTCTAATTCTCAAGCTTGGTCTCCATCTGCTGCCTCGTCTCCATCCTTTCCTACTTTCCATATTCAGCCTCTACAATATGTTCCTCCCTCTGCTGCTCCTAATGTGAGTCAGCTATCTTCTCCACCTACTCATACTTTGACTGCTGCCACTCCTACCTCTCCTATGCCAAGTTCTCCTTCTATCATAAGTCAACCCCACATCTCCCAACTTTTCTTCCCTCAATTCTGCCTCTTCTAACTTGGCTGAAGCCAACACCATCTCCCCCTTCCCTACCCAATTATGTTGCCACATATCATTCTACCTCTAGTTCTGTATCACCCACCAGTTCTGGTTCCCCTCTTTCTAATCTCACCCCTCTCAACGTTTATCCCATGCAAACTCGTGCCCAAACTTCATCCCACACTCCTTCTAACTCATATGGAACATGCATCAGTTAAGCAAGCTTTGTCTACTCCTCATTGGTTTCAGGAAATACAGGATGAATATCAGGCCCTTTTGAAAAATCAGACGTGGTCCTTAGTGTCTCCCTCTGCCACTAAAAAGCCCATTGGTTGCAAGTGGATATTTCGGGTCAAGGAGAATCCTGATGGCTCTATTAATAGATATAAGGCAAGGTTAGTTGCCAAAGGGTTTCATGAGAAAGCTGGTAGTGAGTTCACTGAGACGTTTTCTCTCGTCGTTAAGCCGATTATTGTCAGAATTGTTCTCACCCTTGCAGTCACTAATAGATAGTTAATCCAACAAATTGATATAAATAATGCCTTCCTTAATGGGCTCCTTGAGGAAGAGGTGTATATTTTTCAACCACCTGGGTTTGAAGCTACTGACAGGTCTCTTGTGTGCAGGCTTAGCAAAGCCTTATATGGGTTAAAACAGGTCCCCAGGGCCTGGTTTGATAGGCTAAAAAACTCCCTACTGCATTATAGACTTCAGGCTAGCAAGTGTGATCCTAGCTTATTCTTTTTACACACCAAAAACTTAACAATTATGGTATTGGTGTATGTTGATGATATCAACATCACAAGGGTTTCTCCTGCGCTTATTGCCAATCCTATCAAGTGTCTCAACACAAAGTTTGCTCTTAAGGATCTAGGTCAGCTGGACTATTTCCTAGGGATTGAGGTTACTCACCTTCCCAATGGATCTGTACTGCTTTCTCAAGCTAAGTATGTGAGTGACTTGCTTGCAAAAGTGAAAATGTCCACTGAAAATGGAATGCCCACTCCCATGGTCTCTAGCAGCAAGTTATCAAAATATGGTTCTGACACATTTTCAGACCCAACCCCAGTTCAGATCCATTATTGGCGCTCTTCAGTATGCTACCTTGACCAGGCCTGAGTTATCCTTTTCTGTCAACAAAGTGTGTCAGTTTTTGTCCAATCCCTTGGAGGAGCACTGGAAAGCAGCGAAAAGAATACTCAGGTACCTCAGTGCTACACTTCACTATGGATTACTTATTCAACCTGCTCATAGGCATTAAACCATATCTCTGCTAGGCTTTTGTGATGCTGACTGGGCATTAGACCCTGATGATAGACGGTCCACCTCAGGGGCTTGTGTGTTTTTAAGTCCCAACATTATTTCCTAGTGGTCAAAGAAGTAGCAACTACTGGCAAGATCCAGTGCTGAAGCAGAGTACCAGAGTATGGCTCAGCTGGCTAAAGAGATGTTGTGGATTCAATCCCTTCTCACATAACTTCACTGCCGGTTTCATACCTCTAAAATACTCTGTGATAACCTAAGCACAATGACCTTAGCTCATAATCCTATTCTTCATAATAGGACAAAACATATGGAGCTGAACATTTTCTTTGTAAGGGAAAAAAGTCCTCAACAAAAGCCTGACTGTAGTTCATGTGCCTGCCCAGGATCAGGGGGCAGATGCCCTTAAAAAACCCCTCTCTGCTGCTAAATTCCTCTCTCTGCGTGACAAACTTATAGTGTTCAACAAAAGGAGACTCCTTGATGCACCCTCCTCAGGTTCTAAAGGGGACTATTAGAGATAAATAGATAATAATATAGGTTTTCTTTATGTTAGTAAGCTGACTGTATTAGTTGTCTAATGGTTAGCTATGCTTACCTATATATAGTGATCTATTGTATTATGTTCACTTTAAGGAATCAATAACAAAATTCCCTCTTCTCTCTTTCTTTTATTATAACAAACATAACTAGAGGATAAGACGAAACATTGGACGATGTTGGTGGATCAATATAATTTTACTACCATTAGAGGATGTAGCAATATCATTTTAGCTTGAGCTACATGTGAACCAAACAAAATATTTCCTAATTATACTGGATAAATTCTCTTAAGTCTATAAAGTAATTAATATAGACAACATTCATATAGGTCACAATTTTGTTTAAAGATTCTTGTCTCAACCAAATATAAGAAGTATGTTGTTAATACACATTGTGTATGATAAGAAATCAATACATCATCACCGACATGAATAACAATGGTATTCAAATGGACTACATAATTATCTCTTATAAATGAAAATCATTCACATCTTCTCACACAATTTTCTCTGGGGTCTCACTCGGTTCAGGTCCTAAGGGTGTAAGAATTAAACGATGAGTGGAATTTCTAGAATTAATTAAAAAATTAGTTAAAATGTAGAAATTAAAAGATTGAAAAGGAAAAATGTGCGTGTTATATTATTAAGGATTTCTTTGAATTTTACTATCTAGTTGATGTGTTTGGATATTAATATCCAGACCCACCCATGTAAACATTTGATGCTTATTAGACAACAGCATACATATGCATCAAAAAATTAACTTTAGAAGAAAGATAATTTCAAACATACACATGATTTGGAATAAATATTAAGGATGTATTCAACAATCCCCTAGCCCTATGGAGAATGTATTTTAGTGGGTGCAAATAACAAATATCAAATTGGAACTTAATAGCCCAATTATAAATCAAATTTACATTGCGGCCCAGGCCCGTAACAATTGTCGTCGTGTTCGTGAAGGAAGGGTTTTCTTCTTCCTCATCTCTGCAATTGCAAAAACGGAGATGAAGATGGAAGAATGCGAGGTAATAGATTTATACGAACTTCGCTATTCCGACTTATCATCATCATCTTTAACTAAAGTAGATTCTATAATGGAAGCACTCGGATCCAATGGTCCCGGCCTCCTCGCCGTCACCGGTATCCCCAACGCATCCAACCTCCGCTCCTACCTCCTCCCACTCGCTCGAAATCTCTCTCTTCTCGATCGCCAAACCCGTAATCGCATCCTCAAGGTGATTAATTATTCTATCCCTACTAGTATCTACACCATTAACATGAAGCTAGGGTTTATTATTTTCAGGGTTTTACTATCGTTGATTCAGTTTTGTAGGATGCTTACTGTGCATGATTTTCTAGGAGCATAACTTAGGTAGTGACGTATCTTTGAAAAATCCCCACAGGAGTGTGTCTTCTTTTGCTATGCAATTGAATTATTCAAAAACACATTCCGAAGAGAAAGAGAAAGAAAAAGATAAAGATGAAACTCAATGGTATGGTAATGGATTTGAGAGTCTAGGAAATGTTTTTCAAGAGCTGGGATTTTGCATGATGGAGGTTGGACTTTGTCTTGCTAGAATATGTGATAAGGCAATTGGCGGAAATGAGTTAGAGCAAAGTTTGTTGGAATCGCTTGCTGCTAAGGGTCGTCTTATTCATTATCATTCTCAATTGGACGCGATACTCATTCGAGAACTTGATAAGAGCAAGACAAATAACAAAAAAGGGGTTAAGATTAAGAATAATATCAAGCCATTGGAAGCGTCGTGTTTGGATTCTGTTGCTTGTGACAATGCAGTTCGTTCTGATTTGTGGCAACAGTGGCATTATGATTATGGTATATTTACTGTTCTAACGGCACCACTTTTTCTTTCTCCGTCTTATTCGGAGTTGAGTACATTACAGGATTCATGTAGTTGTGTTGAATGTCTATCACCAACTGGGCATACTAATTTGCAGATATATGATCCTAATAAGAAAAAGGTTCTTATGGTTAGGGCTCCTCCTGAAAGTTTTATTGTTCAGGTTGGGGAATCAGCTGATATAATCTCGAAAGGGAAGCTACGATCGACCCTTCATTCTGTTTATAGACCTTTGAAGTTTGAAAATTTGAGCAGAGAAACTTTTGTTGTATTTCTGCAGCCTGCATGGACTAAAGTTTTCTCTATCTCAGATTATCCTCGTGGAAAATCGGCATTCAAGGGGGTTGATGGTCAGTGTTTAGTGGCGGGTGAGTTTGATCACAAAGAACAACAATCTGGGCAGGATAATAACAAACTGAGCATGGAAATTCAGAAAATAGTTCCCCCACTTTCATCGCGGTTAAAGGATGGGATGACTTTTGCCGAGTTCTCGCGCGAAACAACAAAACAGTATTATGGTGGTAATGGTTTGCAATCAAATAGATGACTCGTAACTCATTTGGATTCACGATGCAGCAGAATTTTTGAAGTCCCAATGCTTATCGCAATTCTTGTGAAGTGACAAATACTAGCCGTTGGGTGGATGTTCGACTGTAATTCAAAACAAATGCGAGTTTCCTTGTAGTCCTGTTTCAACGTACACCCTTTGACAAAGCAATAAACTTTAAAAAGCTAACCTTACTGATTATGTATTTCAGTACCTTTTTTTTCTTTGAATAATAACCATATTTTTGCAAGGTGAATTAGACAATATTGAATTTGTTGACCAGTTTGAATTAACACAGCAAAACTTTTCTTTTTCCTTTTTGTCTCTCCTCATCCCTCATTGTCTTTGCATTATTTGATTACGATTGATTCTAGCGGGTCTACATGTGCAAGCCACCTCCAACTTTGTTCCTTGAGCCTCTACACAGGAATAGAAAAGAAGGAAGAAACTTAAAACAGCGGAAAAAGATGACCTTATCATACAAGTGAAATAAAAAAGGTCTTTTCCAACGGCTGGCCAATAAAGAATTGACATGCATTTAATGCTTTGTTCTTCCATTCTTTTTTTATGCCCTCAAGGGAAGGTTCACGTCTATGTCTTCTACTTTCATTCTCTCAAAACCTTTGGGTTAACCTAAATCGGAGTGAGAATAAATTGGACCGAGTTCGACTTTGTTAAATTTGAGTGTGGTTTGTTAAAAAGTTAAAAGGGAATTTCTTATCTCATCTCATGGGGTGGAAAAATACTTAATAGAAAATAAAAAATGCTCCTTGGATTTCGAAGACGCATTTCAGAACCTACCATGCGCCACCTTATGACGCATCAAATGAGTGTCATCTTAGAGTAGAACCAAATTTTATTTTGGAGATGCATTTTCGAGTGTTTTCAACAAATATATTGATTTTTGAGTAGTTTAGTGAATAATTCAGAGATGCGTCATCGGGGATTTGAGTCGAGATTTTGAAATTTTTGTTACCTTTGCATTTAAGATATTTTTGGAGATGCATATTTGAAAAAAAGTTGATAAAACACTCACCTGCATGATCACATAGTCACACTTGTTTTATACTCCAAACCCTATCCAAAAATCCTTCCATTCTCAATCTACATTTTCACTCAAAAACTTCATTCTTATTCCAAAGTTCGAATATCTCTATCTTGATCGAATGGAAAGTGATACAAGAGAGATTTTTGAATGTCGGTGACAATATGAAACTCCACATCAAAGAACAATAAATGAAGATTGCTTATCCGGAAATCGATTTGAAACCACCCTCTCAATCGGTAAAGACAAAAGATGCTCTGAAGAAGGTCAAACCTACATCAAGTGACAATTCAACGGTGCAGTCTTCGTATTTTGAACATGTTGACAATTTTTTTTCGAACTCAGCAACTCTAAAATCTCAAAAAGTGCTTTTAAAAGAGCTTGCATTAGCAAACCACCTCATTCACCGCCTTTATGAGGGTGACAGTAATTGCAATTTTCTAGCTGTTTCGGCATTACTCAGTAAAGGAAAAGAAAATCACACACTTGTCTGCCATCAACTTATCCATGAGTTGAGTACCCATAAAAAATCATACACATGACTTTACAAAAAGAAAGAAAATTTTGATACAATTTATGCGTCACTTGTTCCTTGCATTAATGGACCGACATCGGAGGAAAAATGGATGCGCTTCCCTGAAATTGGCCATCTCATTGCATATGCTTATGATAGTGTGTATTGATCTTACAAGATACATTTTTTTCTATTGTGCACCACCTCACCTCAAAATCTAAATAATCATATTATGTGTATTGGGTGACTTTCAAAATCACGAAACTTTGTTCAAGTATTTTTGAAATCGGGACGCCATATACCGCTTACATCAATCAAGTGGACGACTCATTTGACAACAAAAGCTGAGAGTTGATCGGACTGATTTGTGGAAAGGGTGCAAGAGTTCACCAAATTGAACAACATTGAAAGATAATCAAATGCACAAAAGTCAAAGGAGAATCACACATACTTATAGATTTAGCCGACGACAAATCTATCGATTCATTTTAATTTTTAGTCATCAATTAATTGCATTTAATTGTGTATTAATATTAATGAAGTGTAATATATACAATTTCAAATATTTTAATACATTTTGATGATTGCCAAATATTTTGTTCATTTGCCAAACAAAACACACATGTTCTGTTTTCTATCTTGTATCAGTGAATATTCCGGAGATATATCTCTGAAATAAAACAATAGGGTGGTACCAGAGATGCATCTCCGAAATCCCCACTAATAGAGGATAGAATTTTTGAGGTCCATATTTGTCTACAACTTCTATAAATATAGGCTCATGTTTTTTATTTCATATAAACATAAAATGTCGCAAATGTCACAAATAAACATCATTTGATTTGTCGCAAATGTCTCATTTTTTAGCGTGACACTCGGACGAAAGTTTAACATCAATGAGTACACCTCTTTTGCAGATTTGCAATACGAGGTGCATAATCTCTTACCTTACGGAGATAATCAAAAATTGTAAAGCTCGAGTACCGTTCACCGTCAATTAACAACGAAGGCAAGATTGAGTTCAACAACTACGAGCTTAAGACATATGCATATTTAAGGGCTGTGTGGAATACATTTTTCCGTTTTGAAACAAAAGTTTTGATTGAGGTGGAAACGACGATTTTAAGATCGGTCGAAGATATTGTAAATATATTGAAGTATCCACTTGAATATTAAAATGTAATGTTTGATTTTATGTTAGCATCACCTATGTTAATGTTGGTTTTATGTTATGCATGATAATTTATGTTTTCAAAATATAATTTTTTGGTTTTCTACTTTTGTTTCTGTTTCAGTAAGCTACGGAGATGCATCTACGAACATATTCCAGAGATGCATCTCCGGATAAAAAAAAGGCGCACTCCTAGGACATCAATTAGAATTGGCCTAGGTCATGTGTGTTTAGGGTGTGTCTGGAGATGCATCTCCGGAATTTAGGTGCACTTTTGGTATTTTCTCGTGGTCCCCTAGCAATATATAGGGTGCATTAAGAAACCCCCGAAATCCTAAACCTAAGTTTGACCTATAGACCATCATAGGTTTATTTTTAGGCCTGAGTCTAGTCTTTTCGAAGGTCTGGTTGGCTTACTAGCCTACTTAAAAGTTTGCTTTATTTGAACATTTGTAAATAAGCAATTCAATTAATGTTAAATAAGCTCATAAATTAAAAGACCAGTGAGACTAAATGTTTATATTAATTGACTTATTTGAGTTAACCTATTAGCATAAATTTTGTGATACTATTTGTTTCAGAGAACTTATAAAAACAACTAATGGAAGTAATTTATGACATTATTCATAAAGGTTTTTCAACTTATTTTCATAAGTTATGTAAGATAACTAAGTTTCATTTTTGTGATTTAATTCCAAGTACAAAATATATTATAATAATAAAATTATGCATGTTTATTTAAATAGACTGGTCTGATAAGTCTAGAAGTTTTTTTTTATAGTTAGTGGCATAACTTTTTTTTGCTATATAGACTTATAAAAAAATCTAAGTCTTTTTTATTTAAAAAAAAAATTGGTTTAGTCTGGACTTGTGTAGATTAGGCTTTAGATCTCTGTTAGTTGGTCTGACCTATTTCTACCCTAAACTAGAAGGGGAATGAAAATGACATTTCATTGGAATGATTGAGAATTTTATGATGGAATGCAACAAAACTTCTATTTTATTGTTTGAAATATGGACGATAAGGAATGAGTTATATTATTTTTATTTCTTCTTTACCCTTATTTAAATAAATATTATTATATAAAACCTATTATTCTTGTAATTTTCACTCGCAAAGTAATTAGAGTACTCAAAGCCATTTTATATGCTAGTAAAAATTTGATTAGTAAAATTGAGCATTACTTTTTGAACCCTTTAAGTGTTTTTCGGAAGCATCGTATTCCACACCCAACCATTCATAGGTAAGCCACACCTCCATTGTGTAAAAAATTATTATGAAGATGCATCTCCATAACAAAAAATATAAA
This sequence comes from Lathyrus sativus, assembly GCA_963859935.3. Lineage (NCBI taxonomy): Eukaryota > Viridiplantae > Streptophyta > Magnoliopsida > Fabales > Fabaceae > Lathyrus > Lathyrus sativus. The sequence goes on along the minus strand of OZ012740.1, from coordinate 488,973,173 downwards.
TATATCTCCGAACTGGCTTTTAATCTAATATGTGCCCGATTTTCTTTCTTACTCATTCTAGCAAAACATACAAAGTGCTCAAGTTTCTCAAACTTCTCTAATACTCTTAAATATTTTATCAATTCAAGTATTTTTTTTCCTACTCCATTCAATCCAAATGGTTTATCAATTACCTTTCAACATTCATTCAATCCAAGTGCTTCAATTTCAATTACACATTTGATAAGTTTTTCAATCCAAGTGTTTTTTTTTCTCTACATGCATTACGAAATAGGAAGATTAGTTTGTGTAAGAAACAATACTATATAGGTAGTTATACTCATTGTTAGATAGTTTATTGACCAATGTGTTTTGTGCCATTTTCGTTTTCCATATGTTTATATCATTTTTTCATTTAATGGTTTTAGAAACCTACAGAAGTACACTTCCATATTTTTTCTTTCAGAATTTGATTTTCCAAGAATACGGAAGTGCATTTCCCGCCCCGTCCCCGTATTTAAAAATCGGGGAAAACCCAAACTCGAACTCAAACCCAGTCAAAGTGGATTTTCCCCATCAAATTCGGGGCGGGTTCGGGCGGGTACCCGCGGGTATGGGTTATATTTCCATGTCTAATCATGGTTCAGTAAGAAGCAAAATTATGTCTCTTTGTTTACTGCTGAAGTTGAGTATATAGCAGCTGGAAGTAGCTGTTCTCAACTGGTGTGGATGAAACAAATGCTGACTGAATATAATGTCACACAAGATGTCATTACATTGTATTGTGACAATTTAAGTGCTATAAACATCTCCAAAAATCCTATTCAACACAGTAGGACCAAACATATTGATATTCACCATAACTTTATAAGGGAGCTTGTTGAAGACAAGATCATTGCCTTAGAACATGTTGCTACGGAGAAACAACTAGCTGACATCTTCACTAAGGCATTGGATGCTAGTCAATTTGAAATTTTAAGAGGCAAATTAGGGATTTGCATTTATGAGGATTTGTAGCAATTATTGCTGAGTGGAAATATCATTCAAGAGGTTTTGTATTTTCCAAAAATAAAGTGTCTCCAACTAATGAAAGCATTTCAAAATACCTTAAAAGATATTTTCACACGCTACTCTAACCTCACTTATCATTTCAACTGCTCTTCCATCTCCTATACTCTCATAGAACTTTTGCTTGAACACCATCGTTCCATACACAAAATTCTCAAGATATCTCAGCAACATGGTTCAACTCCTTCCAAGCGTGCTAGGTCGGAATCAAAGACAACAACTCACCCTGTGAGCGTCTCGTTTGATGATGTGATAGATGTGGCTCCGTTAGCCATGGTTCCCTGTGATGATGCTTCTTTGTTTCAAGAAACCGTTTCTTGAATATAAAGAAACCGTTTATATATTTGTTTCAAGGCATTCTATTCATAACAAATTGGTGCGGTGAGCGTGAAGAAGATGCCTTCAACAAAGTATGAGATTGAAAAGTTCACCGGAGTGAACGAATTTGTTCTGTGGCGCTTGAAGATGAAAGTCCTACTGGTTCAGCAGGGTTGTTTGGAAGCATTTAAGGGAGAGGCAGCCATGGACGCTGCGTTAACAACAAAAGAAAAGACGACCATGATTGAGAAAGCCCACAACATAATATTGTTGAGCCTTAGCGATAAGGTTCTTCAATAGGTATCAAAGGAGACTACATCAGGATTATGGGTGAAACTTGAAAGTTTATACATGACTAAATCTTTGGTGAATTGACTCTACCTGAAGCAAGCTTTATATTCATTCAAGATGAGTGAAAACAAAGTGTTGGCTGAGCAGTTGGATATGTTCAACAAGCTGATTTTTTATCTTGAAAATATTGATGTGAAGATCGATGATAAAGATCAAGCACTGTTGTTGTTGTGTGCTTTGCCCAGAACACATGCTCACTTCAAAGAAACTCTCTTGTTTGGATGGGAGTCCCTCAGCTTTGAAGAAGTTCAATCAACCTTATATTTTAAGGACTTGAACGAACGAAAGGAGCATAAACCTTCAACGGTGGGCGAAGGTTTGGCCGTTAAGAGAAAATTCTTGCGAAAGGATGGTACGTTCGACAAAAAGAAAGGTAAAAGTCAGCAAAAGTCTTATAGTGGCAAAACATCTGGTATTCGATGTTATCACTGTAAGAAGGAGGGTCACACAAGAAAGGTGTGTCATGAACACCTAAAAGATCATGGAGGTAAGGATAATGACAACACAATCATTGTTCAAGATGACTTCGACTCGTCTGATGTTCTTGTGGTTTCAAGTGGCGACTCAATAAAAGAGTGGATTATGGATTCAAGTTGCACTTGGCACACACTACTACAAAAATGACTTTTGGCAGCGCATAAAAAGACAACGCTTTATGAAAAAACACTGCTAAAGAGTCATAAAAAAAAAGAAAAAAATAGCATACTTTAGACATCGCTTTAAGAAAAGCGCTGCTAAAAGTAGTCCCTAAGAAAGCGCTTTATAAAAAGCGCTGCTAAAAGTAGGCCCTACGAGAGCGCTTTTAGAAAGCGCTGCTAAAGGGGTATCCTACGAAAGCGCTTTCTAAAAGCGCTGCTAAAGGGGGGGGGGGGGGGTCTAAGAAAACGCTTTCTACAAAAGCGCTGCTATAGGGGGTACAAAAGAAAGCGCTTTTAAAAAGCGCAACTATAGGTCCTGCCTAAGGCAGACCTTAGAGAGCGCTTTCTAAAAGCGCTGCTAAAGGCCATGTAAAAGCGTTGCTATAGGTTTAAGTAGCATAAATTTAAAAAAACCCAGTATTTTCGCAGAAACAGAACAATCTCCTTCTTTCCTTCTTTCCCACTCGCGAACGTTTTCCCTATTCACCGTCGATGCATTCCGTCCATTGCCTCCGTCCGACAGCCTCCATCCGTCACCGTCCTTCATTCATTCCGTCGTGTATTTCATTTCCCCGCCGTCTGTCTGTTTTGACGGTCATCTCCGTCCTCCACCTCCACTGTCAGCGCATTTCCACCATTTTTAAGGTATTTGAAGTTTTTCATTTTTCATTATTCTCGATCATTCTCTTGGTTTTTCATTTTTCTGAACTAATAGATTTAGGTAACTTTAGAAAACTCATACATACTGAATTCAAGCAAATGTACAATTTAGATAACTTTAGAAAACTCATTTTTCTGAACTCAACATTGTCAATATACAATTCTTTTGTAATATACTATGGTATCCTACAATTCTTCAGAAGTAACAACTAAATTCAAGCAAATGTATTTTCTATTCACGTGTTGTATGTTGAAACCATGAACAATATAGTTGAAAAATGTTAAACAATTTGATAGATTTTGAATGCTTCCGAAGTATATCTTGGACAATTTATTCATGATCTTGGACAATGTTGATGGAAAAAAATAATGTTAATGTTGTTGTTGTTAGTGGTGATATTAATGATGTTGTTGATATTGTTGATGGAAACAAATGTTGTTGCTGAAAACAAATGAATTAATTCCGTATATTTGTTAATGGTATTGTTATTGATGGAAACTTGAATTAAGTAACGATAATGTTGTTGTTGATGTTAATGATGTTGATGTTGTTGATGAAAGTAAATGAATTATTTATGTCTGTTAATTTTGATCGTTTCCAAGAATTATTTAATGTCGACGATGTTATTAATTTTGTCTATTATAGGGGTTACCTGTGAAGAGTAAGGTTGTCATCGTTTCCAAGAATCCTACTGTGTATCTTTCTTAGAAGTTGGTGATTTCTTTACAGGTATTCGCTGTTTTTGTTTAGCTTTCTTAGTTTAGTTTAGCCTACTTAATTAGTATGGATAAAAAATGGATGTCTTCTAATTGATTGTCAAAAGAGTACGAAAATGGGGTATCAAAATTCGTTAAGTTTGCTATTGAACACGCCAAAGACCCCAGTAGGATCACATGTCCTTGTTTAGGTTGCTATTATGGGCTTCAGATTGACGCCGTTAAGTTGAAATCTCATTTAGTGAGACATGAAATTGATCGAAGTTATACATGTTGGACATTACATGGTGAGACAAGTAACGAAAATGTCGAACCGGGGGATAATACGACCTATGCTTCGAAGGACAATGGCAGTGATACATATGATTGTGATCGAGTCGAAGAGATTGCAGAAGCACTTGAAGAAGATCTTCAGGATTGTCCCAAAATGTTTGAGAGGTCGGTAAGACATTTTCTTGATGTTATGCATATTGAAAAAAATGTATTTGAAAGTGTTATTGGTACGTTACTCAATATACAAGGAAAGTCTAAGGATGACCTTAAAGAAAGAAAGGACTTGGTAGTAATGGGAATAAGAAATGAATTAGGACCCTTGAAGAAAGAAAATCGAACATATCTACCACCTGCTGCTTATACTTTACCTAGAAAGGAGAAAAAGATATTGTTTAAGTTTCTTAGTGAAGTTAAAGTTTCAGAAGGATACTCTTCAGATATTAGAAGACTTGTTTCTATGGAAGACCTCAAGTTAAAGAGTTTAAAGACACATGATTGTCATGTTATAATGGAACACTTTCTACCAATAGGTATACGTTCTATTTTGCTAGAAAAAGTGAGAAGCGCAATAACTAAATTGTGTTTTTTCTTCAGGTCAATTTGTAGTAAGGTGATTGATCCTGCGATCTTACCAACATTGCAAAAAGAAATAGTTATTACTTTGTGTGAGCTTGAAATGTATTTTCCTCCATCATTTTTTGACATAATGTTACATCTAGTTGTTCATCTTGTGAAAGAGACACAACTGTGTGGACCAGCTTATATGAGATGGATGTACCCTGTGGAACGTTATATGAAAATATTGAAAGGGTATGTGAAAAACCGAAGTCGACCAGAGGGTTGTATTGTTGAACGATACATTGTTGAAGAAGCGATTGAGTTTTGTACTGAATATTTGTCCAATGCTCAATCCATTGGCCTCCTAAAATCTCATGTTGTTGAAAAAATAATAGGAAAATAATTAATTGGAAATAAAGTTGTGACAGTTTCAAGGGATGAACGAGAGCAAGTGCATTTGTATGTTCTACACAATGACATTGAGGTTGAGCCGTATGTTGAAATGTACAAGGACGTTCTCCGAGGTTTAAATTTGAATAGAAATGAAAATTGGATAGTACGTGAGCACAATCAAAGTTTTATAGCATGGTTCAAGGATCATATTTTTTCAAAGTTTTATTTTGATCCCACTTTAATAACATAAAGGTTGAGATGTTTAGCATATGGTCTAAGTTTGCATGTGTTTTCTTATAGCGCATACACAATTAATGGATACACATTTTATACCAAAGAACAAGATGATAAAAGTACAATGCAAAATAGTGGTGTCACCGTGCTTGCCGAAGCAATGCACATTTCAAGTGTGAAGGACTTAAACCCCAAATATGCAATTCTATCGTATTTTGGGGTTATCGAGCGCATTTGGGTGTTTGATTATGAGAAGTTTCAGATTCCTATCTTTGGATGCAAGTGGGTTGAGAATAATAGTGGCATACGAATGGATAACTCAGGATTTTTGCAAGTGGATCTTAATAAGGTGGGGTACAAAGATGAGCCTTTTATTCTAGCCACACAAGCTAAACAAGTGTTCTATGTCACTGATCCAACAAGTACGAAATGGTCTATAGTTCTTTTTTCCAACAAAGTAATCGATGATAACATTGGAGACAAGGGTGTTGTTGATGTTGAGAAGGAATCTTCTATTATAGATGATCCAGATGAGAATATTAGAGCGAACGACTCATATATTAGAAATGATCATAACGAGGGAATTTGGATCAATCCATCCGTTCGTGTTGTTAAGAGACAAGTAAACCACGTTCCAACGAAAAAAAGAAAGAGATGTTAGTGACAAAGGTACTTGTAAAATTACATATTGTCTCATTCAATAAAATTACATATTTATATCATGCAATAAAATTACATAGTATGTCATTCAATAAAATTATATATATGTTTTTCTTATTTATATATCCTCATAAATGATCGTTTGTTTTTTCCATTTATAGTGTCCTCGTCAGTGCAATGAGATTGATTGCAGATATTTTGTATTGCGCTTTATGAAGGAAATTATTCACTCAGGTCAAATAGATATTCCAATCATGGTATGGATCAATTCATAAGTTATATGATTTATTTTAATAATTAACCGATATTTCATCTGAGTAATAAGTTTTAAAACTAAACCGTGCATGTTCTGTTATATTATGTAGTACTTTGATGAATTCAAGTGTGGTACTTACTCGAAAGCAGATTGGAAGAACTTAAGGAGAAATGATGTCAATACATTCTTGAGTTGAGAATTGTATAAGGTATATGTATCGTCAAATATTGATGTGGGATAATAATATTTCTGGAAGTCGTATCTATTTGTAAAGTTATCGGTTTTGTAATTATATGTAAATTAACTGTATTTGTGAAGTTGTTATGAGGATCGGATTGTGTTGAATTATATATAAGCAAGAAATGTAATTGTTATAAGCAGGTTTATCGAAAAAAAAATATAAAAAAAGTGATTATTTAAATATATATTTTTTAAATCGTGAAGAATAGACAACACTTTTACTAAAAAGCGCTGCTAAAGGGGGAGCATAGAGAGCGCTCAAAAAAGCGCTGCTATAGGATGGGAAAGGGGGGAAAAGTGCTGCTAAAGGGGGGAATAGGCAGCGCTTTTGGGAAGCGTTGCTAAAGGGGGGGGGGGGGGGGAAGCGCTGTTAAAAGTGCTGCTAAAGGGGGCCTATAGTAGCGTTTTTTCCAAAGAAAAAGCGCTGCTTTTACCTTTAGCAGCGCCACTTTAGGCAGTGCTTTTAAGCACTGCTAAAGGCCAAAAAAAGCGCTGCTAAAGGTCTTATTTGGCATAGTGACATGACTCCAAACAGAGAATTGTTCGAGGAGCTATGCGATCAAGATGGTGGATCGGTGCTGCTGGAAAACAACAGATCTTGCAAAATAGCAAGTATTGGATCTGTGAGATTCAAGCTCCATGATGACTCAATAAGGTTATTGACTAAAGTCAGATATGTACCTGATTTGAAGAGAAATTTGATTTCTCTTAGTGAATTTGACAGGAAGAGATATGTTTTTCCTAAATCATTACCAAACAAATGTTGATCTATTTAGTGTGCATAGTTCTTCGATGACAAATATTGATTTTTAATAAATTATTTTATAAAACTGATTTTACTTAAAATTGATTTAAATATAAAATAATTTATATTTGAATAAATTTATATAAAAGTAAATTGCACAATAAATTTTATTATTTTAAATTCCAAAACCATAAATAATAATTTCAAAGTATAATTAATTTTTAAATTAAAATCAACTCTATTTGAGAGTAATTAAATACATTAAAATCAAATTTCAACTCAAAAATTAATTTTTTTTGTTAAATATGTGAAACAAACATAGAGCAAACAGATGCTTTTTTAGAATTATTGCTGTGACTCTCGAAAATGGAGAAAGTAATAGTATCAATAAAATGGTCCCCTTGAAAAGTAAAGTGGTCACTTTATGGTAACCTAATATACCTGAAAACACAAATTAGTATAGCTGCATAACTCATCACATTACCTGGAAATCAATGTGGGCATGGATCTGTTTTTCAATCAAGATGTCATCTGAAGTAAGCATAAGGCAACAAAATTGACTGGCTAGTACCTTTTTATTTATTTATTTAGAAGAGAAAAGAAGAAAAGGAAACTAATATATGCTTTTGTACTTTGTACAACAAATTGGTCCCTATGGAGTAGTAGGTCTCTCTCTTTCTCTTTTTTTACTTCACTGGTCCAAAAGTGTAAACAAAATTTACTTTTCTCTATAAAAAAAATTCTCTGTACTAAAAGTAATAAAAAAGTTATATTCATAGTAGTTCAAAGAAGTTGACTAATATATGTAATAATATTAATTAGATTAAAATCCGAGTGTTATGCAGTTGTAAATTAATTTTTATTTGTTTACTATTATTAAGATCTTTTTTTTTATAATAAATATGATCGATAATTTTATATCATTAATAATTTATTATAAATTATAATTAAGATTTATTGAATTATTTAATTTTGAAAAACTAAATAATTCTATAACATACCACTCGTGTTTATAATTTTTTTTAATTTTTAATTTCATGCATTTTTGGTATTTATTTCTTTTTAAAATATTTAATTTTAAATTGTTAATAATATGTATTTAATTTTAGTCCTGAATAAATTTTAAATTTTATTTATAATTATTATCAAATAAAACTTTCAAATATATGTTTATGTTGTCAAACATTAGTTATATAATGAATAAAAACGTCTCAAATGCTAGACATTTGATTAACTTAATTTTTTATGATTATTTTAATTTGTTATGAAATATATTGTAAAATATTTATGTGATTATGTTGTTGATATTAGTTGAAATATAAGAGTTATTTAAAAAATATTATCTTTGTTTTTTATCATATTTATTGAGATTATTATTATAAAAACTAATTGCTAAAACCCTAAACCCTATTCTCTTATATGTGAAAAATAAAAAATCTTATTATTTGTCTTTAGTTTATTTATTTGACATGATATAAAGAATGTAGAATAAAAAAATCTAAAAATTTCTTTTCTTTTATTTTTATATTTTAAATAATTGTAAGAAAATATATACATTGTTTTATAGATTTATAAAAATAATATAAATTAAAGTATGTATTTGTTAGGTTGATATATTTTTTATGTTATTTTTTTAAAATTATCTTAATTGTTTATTAATAATATTGTAAAATTTTTTATGTAATTTTATTGTTGATAATAGTTAAAATATTAGAGTTTTCATTACGTACATTTTTTTTAGTATACTCCTTACGGTCAATGTAAGAAAAAAAAATGCAAATTATAAATTAATTTGACACATTTAATATTTTTATAGGTATAAAATCAAGAATATTGTTATATGTCTTTAATTTATTTGTCCAACATCATATGGAGAATATAGAATAGAAAATAAAATTAAAAATATATATCAAAATTATTAAATAATTGTTAAGTTAAGTTTTGAAAAGTGATGATGAAATCTGAAAAATGTTATATAAAAATAATGATGATGTAAAACAAATTATACTGAAATATTAACGTTAAAGTGTACGCTTTTGATTTTATATATTATAACGTGAAAATAAATTATTCGTCAATGTGTTTGTTAAAGCAGCAATCTTGCTATATGTTCCGACTCTGAATGAACTACGAAATTCAAATAAATTAGATTTTTTATTAAATAAAATCACATTTGAACTCTAAATTCAAATCCAAAATAAAAACTTGCAATTGTCATCGATAAAAGAAGGCAAAAAGAACAAAGTTAACATCCTTTTGTCAGCAACGAAACAAAGGACAGAACAAAAACGAAACATATCACTAAGCAAAGGCTGTTTATTTTTGATCTTTATTGAGAAAATAATGAAAGGAGAATGGGTTTGATAGAGATTTGTGTGAGAAAAAAAACAGTAAATGACGTAAGTCTCCATGCACGCTTATTTGACGACAGCTTTTTAGCAACATTAGAGAAGAACAATATTGATAATTCTAAAACTTGGTTTGGTTTTGGTTTTCAATATCGATAATGATAATTCACACGACAAGAAGGAACCACATTACTCTCATTTCACTCTCAATGCCTACAAATCTCTCACATTTTGTTATCAAAAGTGTCAGAGAGGACATTGATTCCTTGAAATCCTCGTTTGCCTATTTTGGTTGATGTCGTCATGGAATCAACTAAAGGAAACTCATTTATTGTAACACTGTTTTTTAATCTGTGTAATCTAGTGGTGAAAGTGAATCTATCTAGCTACAGAATTTCAAATAGTTTTGTGGAAGAAAATCAACTTCAATCTTCTAAATATGGGGTGAAACTATATGCTGTGATGGGCAAGGATGTGTGACACAATGTAGATAGATAGATTCTTAATTATGAGCTTGTATAGTACTATGTCGTTTCAATGAATTGGATTTTTGTATTTGTAGGAGGATCTTTCATTGCGTGATCCAATTAAATTAGCTCCTAATTATAACAATGATGATTTTGATCATGTCTTGGAATTCCAACATGTTTCCATTAAAGTTAAAGTTGGACCAAACACACCTTAACTCTAACTCTATGCTTTTCAATACACATTATTTTAAGTTACTACTTGTTAGGTAAATCACCATGTTAGTGAAAATTGTCGTATTTCTTTGGTTATATTTAATTACTGATGAATTAGATTATCATATTTTATTATAAAAATACTTGTTAATTAGATTTTATCTTAAAACTAATTTATATGTAGCCGTTCGAAAGTCTTATGCATTATTATTTGAGACGTATTGCAAGACAGAAATTTTACCAATGTTCTTCAATCTTAAATAAAACATTTGTTTTTGCCATTACAATCTATTTCATATAATGATGTTGATGTTGTATTTTTGTAATAACCTTTCTATGTTGCCAATCAAAGAAAACATTGAAAAATTTATTGTTTTCAATGACACAGATCTACATGTATACCATTGGGGGCAACTGCCCCCACCAATTTGTTTATGGCATTATAAGTTATTTAAAAGATTTGTTTCTTATCCAATAAAATAGAAATAATGCCCCCATAAAAAAAAGTTGTATTTGTGTATTTGAAAAACTAAATATACATATTGATTGATTTTTTTGTTACATATTAAAAACAAAAAAAATATATATATATTATACAATAATTTAAAAATATAATTACTTATAAATATCTTTTTACATATATTTAAGCCTCTTTGATTTTTTTTTATAGATATAAAATAACAAATTATGATAGTTTAAATTTTTTACACAATGATTTTATTACTTTTACATTAATATATTTTTTATATATAAATATTGATGATAGTATATATAGTTTGCCCCCACTAATTTAAATTTTTGGATCCGTCCTTAGTTTTCATCGGTTGACAACATTGAGAAATTTATTTTTAAACACAATCATCCATTTCTCTTTCATGTTGTCTTTCATGCGAAAATATTTGCTATGAAAACATTTGCTAAAGATAATGAAATCTCTTTGGAATGGATTGCAAGTACCGAAAAAAATTTCTCTTAGTTAGAACAAATAACTTATCAGAAATTTGAAAACATTTGTTGTTCTCCAAGAATCCATTATCAAAATCTTGATTTATTTAAATAATTTATTTTAATATTCTATGTAAGCAATGTAAATATAAATAAAAAATAAGTTTTTTTTCCTCGATTTTAACCGAAATTGAGAGGTATGTGACACTTAGGATGAAACATATTTTATTTTATTTTAATTTAAAAAGAAACACATTTTGGCTCTGTTTTAATTAATAACAGAGGTAAAATATAAGCGTTTTTATTCAGTTTCTTCACCGTCCTTAAATAGATATTTGTCATACATTTAAAGAGTATCATTGCTCAAGACACTGTCATTAGTGATACTCGTGAAAGCTAAAATCGTCATTATAAAAACATCTGAATATTAAAAATTGATAATGAAATATTTGACATGAAAAATTTAAAACTTAAAAAAATGTTTATTCTGTTTAGGAAAAGTTCTCAAGGATGGATGCAAGAGTAGAAAATTATTTAGATTCAAGATTTATGTTCCTAAATAATCATATAACTGAATATTTATTTTATCTATCTAACTTTTTATATATTTTATATTAGACATTTGATATTCCTTAAGATTAATGAAACGAGGATCCCCAACATTTGCTATTCTCCAAGATATCCTGCATTTCTTCTTCACCGACAACGATGACGATGAATAAAAAATATAATATTCTGTGTAAACAATTTAGTTTGTAAACAAATTAATAAATTAATAGATGTTTGTAAACTAGGTAATGAGTGTGTGTGTGTGTGTGTGTGTGTGTGTGTGTGTGTGTGTGTGTGTGTATATATATATATATATATATATATATATATATATATATATATATATATATATATATATATATATATATATATATATATATATATATATATATATATATCTTTCCACTCGGTTTTGTTATAAAACCGAGAAGAATATGGTGCTAGTTTGGAAAATATAAAAAAGTTATTGTTAGAGATCAAACTCATGACCATTTCAACTAATCTCTCGGTTATTCTTAAACTGAGGGGTAAAGTGGTAGATTTTTATGACGCACTTTGTTACCTCGTCTCTTTAACCGAGGTTAAATTAACTTCGCGTATGAGGTTACATATGTTTTTTGTCGTAGTGAAAGGAAGAGATCGCTTTGCAAGCCCGCTTCAACGAGAAGGACAAGTGATTGAAAGAAAAATGACCCATGAAGAGTAAAAGACATTTTTAGAATTTAGGTGGTAGATAGTTCCAAAGTTCCAAGAACTCGACTTGTCAAAGGGGTGAGAGAAACTGCAACAAAAATGGTGGCCAATGCAACTTTAGAGGTGAAAGGAAGATGTTTCACAAAAGAAATGAGCAGTGTTTTAATTATCATAGATTCAATCATTTTGCAAAAGAGTGCAATATAGACAAGAAAGAACCTCAAGACGATGAAGCCAAGGTGTAAGAGCAAGATTTGTCTCTACAAGATTATCTCTATGTTTTGATGATAACAATTAAGTATTTGTGAAAGAACCATTTTATGTTCTAATGTTTGTTATGTGCAGATCATGATAATTAAATATATAAGATCAAACAAACAACATCAACGTGTGCAGCTAATACAATATGAGAGTTACTATATGTGACGTATCATAAAGCGCTTATGGGAGAAGCTAGTTTGCTTATGCATCTGATCACGATCAGAGAGATCCAAGGACGCTGGATATTGCAGTTGCAATGCTTCTGTGGATTTTGCTTTGAGTAGTGCATCTGATCTGAAAGCAAACAAAGCATATTGAAGAAGCAAGTATGCATCTGTATCTGATCACAATCAGAAAGATCCAAAGATGCTGTATATTGCAGTTGCGATGCTCTTGTGGATTCTGCTCTGAGAAGTGTATCTGATCTGGAAGCTATCAACGCATCTGAGATATAGTGCTCTGAAGAACTAAGTGATGAAGACTCTGATGACTTGAAGTTCTGAAGGCTGAAGGCTCTGAAGACCAAGTGCAGAAAGACTCTGAAGACTTAAGGGTTCTGAAGATCAAGACTCTGAAGACTCTGAAGATATAGTCCTCTGAAGAACTACTCTGAAGACTCTGATGACTTGAAGTTCTGAAGGCTGAAGGCTCTGAAGACCAAGTGCAGAAAGACTCTGAAGACGTGTTCTGAAGATCAAGACTCTGAAGATTCTGAAGACATGATTTCTGAAGAATCAGTTACGAAGATTCTTAAGACTGTTTCAGAGGAAACTTAGATCTTGGAATGCTGAAGACTGGATTCTGAAGTTGAAGATTGTGTCAGAAGAAGATTCACCCAGATAGAGGCGTATTACTCATCAGATAAGCTACTGCTATTAAATCTGATAAACATGTGATTAAACAACTCTGATGCTGAAGCTTTCATACCAAAGTAGTTGCTGAACTACTCATCAGATGAATCATCAGAAGAACCAAGTCAAGAAGACTACAGTACAACACATGCAAACATTTCACTATGACAAAGACGTTGGTACTATTCAAAAGCGTGGTTTCCAATGTTGAGATATTAAGGTTACAAGCAAAGGTCACTGTTCTAACACGTGAGCTTATTCTATCCGTTGGGATATAACCATTGGAATTAGAGATGACATTTCTACCCTTACAAAGCTGCACTATAAAAGAAGAACATTTGATTCATTCAAATGTTAGCTAGTATGTTAGCTAACGAGTGAGCTCATTAAGAAGAAAGCCATCTTGTTACAAAGCAATGATGCTGACGAGTGAAGTTAGCAACATAGTTGATTAACAAGAAAAGCTTTATGCTAAGAAGCCGCAGTGCTCATATAAGAAAGCTTTTAAGCAATATAGAAACTACTGTTCTAATAATCTCATAGAGATTTATCTTTAGATTAGTTTCTATATTAGGAAGCAAGGAGCTGTTGCTCAATACTTGCCATGTACTTAATTAGGAGTAATCTGCTTGATAAGAAGCAATCATGTAATCTCCGGTAACACAAATTCATTTTAGAATTAGTGGTTCCTCAAGTGATCTTGTGAAGATCAGAATACTTGAGATGATAAGTGACAGTTGTCATTTGTGAAATCTAATAGGAGATCTTAATTGATCAGATTCTATTAGATGTCAATGAACATTATATCCTAAGGGATCCCTGAACGTGTCATTGTCTATTTGTTAGTCACCTGCAGTTAGCTTGTGCAACTGTAATCAATTTGGTTATAGTGGATTAAGTCCTTGCTTGAGTGAGGCGAAATAACCTTGGAAGGGTGGAATGGATTAGCTTGAGAGTTGCTCAAGTGAACCAGGATATATCATGTGTTCTTTACTTGTGTTATGCTTTATTATTAATGCTTCTGCAACGCATCTTATAGAACTCTATAGGAAGCAACAAGTGAAGAAACCCAGAAAAAGTTTTAATAGTGTGAATACCCAATTCAAACCCCCCCATTTCTTGTGTATTTCTCACACCTTCAGTTGGTATCAGAGCTCCGGTTCTGTTATTGATGGATATCAAACACCTAACAGTGTTAGATAAAGATCCATAAGCTGTGTGAAGAAATACTCTTGGGGATTTTTCACTTCTCTTGCAATTTTAGTCTCATATCAGTTTTTGAGAATGATGAGTACTAAAATAGTAATCTATTGGGTTATCTTGAGCAAAGTCAGTGATTCGTTGAAGTTTGAAGTTTTTGAAGTTATCAACAACTAAATCTTCTCCACTAGAGCCTGGAAGAAGATTGAAGAATCAACTGACAAGAGAGATTCATCAGATAAGAAGTTTTCTGTTGAATGCCTATCTTGTAATATGTTTGGATATGCAACGTATTCGCTCAAAAAGATCAAATCATCAGAAAGCAAGAAATCTTGTTTGCTGAAGATTATTTTTATGTGAGTATGAGATGTTTTCAAGAAACAAATTAGTCCACTCTTGACTTTCTCATGAAAAGCTCATTGGGAATTATCTTTAGTAAGTAAAGAAATATTGTTGGCTAATGAATTTGACTCATAGGAACTTCAGAATAAAGTCTGCAGAGAAAGGGCTGGAACTGAGATAGTTCAAATTTTGAAGCAATGATCCTCCTGATTCAAGGCATCAAAATGCTGTTGTCCTTGAGAAGCTTCAAAGAAATCTGTAGATGTCTCGTGTTAAGAAGTTCACTAACTCATCATGGATATGATGTAAGATGAACTCTGAGACTTTATTAGAAGTAGCATGGACAACTAAGTTCTGTTAACTTGAGATTTTATCTCAGCTGAACAAACTGTAATTGGTAAAATGTTATCAGACATTCTTTCTCAAAAGTTCATAATGATTGAATTCTGAAGTCAAGTTTTTCAGAAAGATACAATGACAGAAGTCATTCAATCTATTTTTAAAAGGGATTTAAATCTCTGATGTTATTCAGTTTGAATAAATCAGTAGACATTCTTTTTCAGAAGTAAAGAAGATGAAGCCTGATGGAAGTTAGATGCTCTACTCATGAAGATCAGAATATCTGTGCTCTGAAGATGTCTCTCAGAAATCAGATGGATGATGTGTTGATGAAGATATTGCAGAACGCAACCAGAGGATATGAGACAAGTTCAAGAAGAGTTATTCAGAAGATCCTACTTCAGATGCTGTTACTGGTTCGTCTCACAAGTTTCTGAAGAATCAGAGGCAAACATTGTTCCAGCCAAAGAATCAGAAGCTACCCCAGATGCCACTCCATTAGATGCTTTTGAAGAACCAACACTGAGAGGATCCTCCGAAATCAAATCTTCTCTTCCAAAGGAGACGTTTATTGGAAAGAAGGATGATCCCAGAAGAACAAGATTCTCTTTCAATCCTTAAGGCTAGTCAGCAAGAAGGTTTTTTACTACACAGAGACACATGCTTCTGTGACAAGGTCAGAATTCATAATCTTGTTAATTTCCTTTGTTGATCAGAATAACATCAATCTAAATCAGATGAATATTAAAAATACTTCTTAAATGGTTTTATTGAAGAAGAAGTATGTGTTCATCAATCTCCTGGTTTTGAAAATGAAAAATTTCCAGAAAACGATCTATAAATTAAAGAAATCATTCTACAGCCTAAAACAAGCTCCCAGAGCATTGGTATGAAAGGCTGAGTAATTTTACTCTGGAAAAAATCTTATCAGAGGAAAGATTGATAACACTCTTTTTTCATAAATCAATTAAGAAAGACATTTTAATCTGTCAGATTTATGTTGATGATATTTTTCTTTGGAAACAAATATTACGCTTGGAAAGGAGTTTGCTAAGCGTATGCAGGCAGAAGTTGAAATAAGCACTCCAAGAAAAGAAGAGAAAACCTTGTCAAAGAAACCCCCTCTTCTGTACTTGATCTTAAGTTGATGACTCTGAGCGAAGAGTGTAAAGATTCAAAAACTTCAGAAGACTCAGAAGCAACTCTACAGAAGACTCTGAGCTGTTGGTTGAAAGCAACACTTCAGAAAACTCTGAGCAAAGAGTATAAAGCAATGTTTCAGAAGACTCTGAGCGCACTTATCTCAAAGGCTGCAACTGCAGAGGCTCTGAGAGTCAGATTATGCATGGCTCTGAAACGTCAGCAACAAAGCTTACATCTGGATAACAAGGACATCTCAAAAACGAAGATCTGCTCTGATCTGAAGCGTTCCTCTGGATGAACAGTTCACTAAAACATTCGCTAGAGCTAAGCTGCATAGATTTGAAGCTTACTCTGGAACTTCATCAGAAGATCTGAAGATTACTCTGATAAGGGGAGAAATAGAACTTCATCAGAAGATCTGAAGCTTACTCTGATAAGAAGAAGACGGAACGTCATCAGAGGATCTGATGCAAGGAAACATTTCCATATCTGTTCACTCAATAGATGCTGATCAAGATAAGCAGAATTGAAACTTCATAGTCAGAATGATTACTCAGAACCGAATGAAATTAGTATCTATCATGATGCTTATTGGTTCTGGAAGTCCAAATTGGTATCAAGGACTCAAAATTAAAGCACTAAGATTCAAGTCATGATTGATTTGATAACAAGCTTGAAATCAGAAACCAAAGATGGGTTAGCAGAAGAAGTCACCATTAGATGATATGATGCTGGTTGATAAAGAGCAAGATTGTCATTCAAATAGATGCCAGAAATACATCTTTGTTTGATGATAGTTTGTGATGATCAACTACGTCCATTTAAAGGAAGCTGAAGAAGTCATTATGATTCAAAAGAAGAATGTAGCAGAAAGAAGATTAATCTGTCATAGAGTAAACATCTAAGACTCTCATACATTCAACGTACGCTCTGGGAAAAGAAGAGACAAATTTGAACGCAAGAGCACATCTAGAAGCTGTCAGACAATCTGATCCTTGTTACAACAAGAAGCAACTCAAAATAACACTCTCTACTGCAGAAGCAGAATATGTTGTTGCTGCTTGTTGAAGTATCAGATGCTCTGGATGAAGAATCACCTGGAGAACTATTATATGCATAAGACTGAAGAATCATAACGCATTTTTCGCACATTACCTTCTATGGGTGTCAAAGATGCTCTTCTAAAGTCCTGAGCAAATCTGATGTCGTAGATCATATGAAGATTTGGATTATCTGGATAAAAGATTCAATTAGAAGAAGTTCTGTCAAATCAAACTCTGATACTTCTGAAGTATAGTGTTTTGATGTTGAAGAAACAAGATGAAAAAAGATATAAGTCAGAATGGAAAGCACTCAGAGAAAGAATAACTCTGAAGATCTCAGAATCTCAAAGATATATGAGCTTTCTGAAAAGTGAAAGTTTTGTCTCTGAAAGCTCCTCTCCTCATCTGCATCTACTCCGTTTAAAGAGAATATGGTTTCATCAATTACCACACCTTCTGTTGGTATCAACTCCTACACCTCCTTCAAGTGGTATCAGACGATGAAACTAGATGATGCAAATCCCTCTGAACCTGAAACATCATCTGATTCCTTTATTGATCCATCAGATGCAAAACCCCCTCTTCCTTCTGAACCAGTTAATCACCTATGAGCACTATTCATCCTCTGGAGTTTGAGATTTTCTAGAACGTCTTTCAGAAGTGGTTGAACTTTGAATCTGGATGCTTTTCAAGTCACTAGAAGCTGAAGTTCAACTGGTTAAGGAAAGAGAAGACAAGCTAGAAAGGATAAGAAAATTCAAACTTCTTACTGCGAAGCAAAAAGAAGCTGAAGAAAGAGCTGCTGAAGAAAGCGAGAATTCTAGCCGAGGAAGATTCAAGAAAAGAAACTGTCAGATTGACACAAGAAGCTGAAGATGCCGAGAAGGCTAAGCAAGTTGCTATAGTTGGTTCTTCTTCTGAAACTACTCTTGTATGTTGAGAACGTGACGATAGTGAGATTCAAGAAGATCAACAAGCTATGAAGAAAGAGTAATAAGTTTTAAGAGAAAGCTTTGCTGAACAGAATCCTCTCACATTTTCAATTGGTATCACCTTAAATTGGCAAACTGAATCTTGTCAACAACTCTCTTCTGAGCAATGCTTCAACAAATTCTGGAAAGGATGGCTACCTAAAAGAATTAGGCACTCAGGTTTTATTTCTTGACTCTATTAATTTAATTTAATTCTGATATAAAAGAGGGAGAAACAAAATAAATTTTAAATCTTGTTTTTATTGAAAACTCACCTTTTTGATGATGTCAAAAAGGGGGAGAAATAGAATATGATTTTGATATAATCTGAAGGAATAAAATATAATCTGATATAACCTAAAGAGAATGCAAAACATCAACTCTGATATAAACTGCGTTTATTACTAACTGTATGTTTGATGTTTTACCGAGGAACTCTGAACAAGTTCACTAGGCATTCTAAAGACAGGTCAAATAAAAGAACTCTGAGTTCAAATGAACTGGTTGTTCATTTAATAGAAGTTATACACTTCGTGAACATAGATTCAGAATCAGATGGACCCAATACTGTTCAGAGGATGAAAGTTAAAGTCATATGGAATCCTAATGTTCAGAAGATGCAAACTGTTTGTGAATATGATAATCAGAGCATAAGAATCGGAAATCTTCATAGAAGCAAGAATTGGTTTCAGACTCAAAATCAAGAATTAAGTATCAGATTCAGTATTAAACTAATTGGCATCAGACTCAGAATCAATTAGCTTCAAGAGACTCAGAATCAAGAACTAGTATCAGATTCAGGGGGAGTCCTGAAGATCTAAATATCTGACCTATTGTAGCCAGGGGGAGTTCACCCAAAAAGGTTCACAAGTCAGAATGTTTGATTTTTCACCCAGTCTAAAACTTAGGGGGAGTTCTCTCAGAAAGATGTTCTGATAAATAGAAGCAAATGCTTTAGAAGGCTCTGAAGGTATATAGCTCTGATATGATGTTTAGAGAAAACATGTTCTAAAGATCTGAAGATGGAAGTTCTGCTGAACTAGTCCAGATGCTAAAGACTTATGCTCTCTTATATCGTAGTGAAGTATTCCTTCCCTTCTATTTGTTTTTTGTGTTTTTAAATATTTCTATTTTGTGAGTCTTGGGATCAGAGAAAGTCTCTGAACAAGCATAAAAATATTTTTTAAGGTTAACACATTCAGGGGGAGTTGTTACTTGAAACTCTGAATATGTTAATGCTTGGTGATTACCCTGTATAAAATGTTCTATCAAAATACATGTTTTTGTCATCATCAAAAAGGGGGAGATTGTAAGAGCAAGATTTGTCTCTACAGGATTATCTCTATGTTTTGATGATAACAATTAAGTATTTGTGAAAGAACCATTTTATGTTCTAATGTTTGTTATGTGCAGATCATGATAATTAAATATATAAGATCAAACAAACTACATCAACGTGTGCAACTAATACAATATAAGAGTTACTATGTGTGACGTATCATAAAGCGCTTATGGGAGAAGCTAGTTTGCTTATGCATCTGATCACGATAAGAGAGATCCAAGGACGCTGGATATTGCAGTTGCAATGCTCCTGTGAATTCTGCTTTGAGTAGTGCATCTGATCTGAAAGCAAACAAAGCATATTGAAGAAGCAAGTATGCATCTGTATCTGATTACAATCAAAAAGATCCAAAGATGTTGTATATTGCAGTTGCAATACTCTTGTGGATTCTGCTCTGAGAAGTGTATATGATCTGGAAGCTATCAACGCATCTGACATATAGTCCTATCAAGAACTAAGTGCTGAAGACTCTGATGACTTGAAGTTCTGAAGGCTGAAGGCTCTGAAGACCAAGTGCAGAAAGACTTTGAAGACTTAAGGGTTCTGAAGATCAAGACTCTGAAGACTCTGAAGATATAGTCCTCTGAAGAACTACTCTGAAGACTCTGATGACTTGAAGTTCTGAAGGCTGAAGGCTCTGAAGACCAAGTGCAAAAAGAATCTGAAGACGTGTTCTGAAGATCAAGACTCTGAAGATTCTGAAGACATGATTTCTGAAGAATCATTCACGAAGATTCTTAAGACTGTTTCAGAGGAAACTTAGATCTTGGAATGCTGAAGACTGGATTCTAAAGTTGAAGATTGTGTCAGAAGAAGATTCACCCAGACAGAGGCGTATTACTCATCAGATAAGCTATTGCTATTAAATCTGATAAACATGTGATTAAACAACTCTGATGCTGAAGCTTTCATACCAAAGTAGTTGCTGAACTACTCATCAGATGAATCATCACAAGAACCAAGTCAAGAAGGCTACAATACAACGCATGCAAACATTTCACTATGACAAAGACGTTGGTACTATTCATAAGCGTGGTTTCCAATGTTGAGATATTAAGGTTACAAGCAAAGGTCACTGTTCTAACACGTGAGCTTATTCTACCGTTGGGATATAACCGTTGGAATTAGAGATGACATTTCTACCCTTACAAAGCTGCACTATAAACGAAGAACATTTGATTCATTCAAATGTTAGCTAGTATGTTAGCTAACGAGTGAGCTCATTAAGAAGAAAGCCATCTTGTTACAAAGCAATGATGCTAACGAGTGAAGTTAGCAACATAGTTGATTAACAAGAAAAGCTTTATGCTAAGAAGCCGCAGTGCTCATATAAGAAAGCTTTTAAGCAATATAGAAACTACTGTTCTAATAATCTCATAGAGATTTATCTTTAGATTAGTTTCTGTATTAGGAAGCAAGGTGCTGTTGCTCAATACTTTCCATGTACTTAATTAGGAGTAATCTGCTTGATAAGAAGCAATCATGTAATCACTGGCAACACAAATTCATTTTAGAATTAGTGGTTCCTCAAGTGATCTTGTGGAGATCAGAATACTTGAGATGACAAGTGACAGTTGTCATTTGTGAAATCTAATAGGAGATCTTAATTGATCGGATTCTATTAGATGTCCATGAACATTATATCCTAAGGGATCCTTGAACGTGTCATTGTCTATTTGTTAGTCACCTGAAGTTAGCTTGTGCAACTGTAATCAGTTTGGTTATACTGGATTAAGTCCTTGCATGAGTGAGGCGAAATCACCTTGGAAGGGTGGATTGGATTAGCTTGAGAGTTGCTCAAGTGAACCAGGATATATCATGTGTTCTTTACTTGTGTTATGCTTTATTATTAATGCTTCCGCAACGCATCTTATCGAACTCTATAGAAAGAAATAAGTGAAGAAACCCAGAAAAAGTTTTAATAGTGTGAATACCCAATTCAAACCCCCCCTTTCTTGTGTATTTCTCACACCTTCACAAGGTTGCAAGACAAGAGTTTGATGAGGAGAATACGCTATTGGTCATGATTACATAAGGTGAATGCAACAACAACAACAATTTTGAAAACGCTGTAGAAACATGTTTTAACCGATTACGTAAAAGATGTAATTGGTTATAGGAAGAAGAAAATGTCATGATGAGTACGAAAAGTTCAATTCAGTGCATGGAGGAATGGTATTTGGACTCCACGTGTTCTACTCATATGACAGGAAGGAATGATTATTTTGTTAAAGTCAATCATGCCATGAAGAATAAAGTGAATTTCACGGATGACACCACTCTACCGACTAATGGAATCAATGATGTTTTGATCATGAGAAGGGATGATGGACATTCCTTGATCAAAGATGTATTTTACATTCTAGGAATCAAATGTAACCTTCTAAGTATTGGTCAATTTCTTAAGAAGTGTTACAAGATTCACATGGAAAATAAGGGGTTACATGTTATGGATACAAATAGAGTTTTGATCCTTAAAGCTCCTATGACTTCCAATAGAACCTTCAAAATTGAGGTGAAGGTTATTGAGCATAGACGTCTTGTTACAACATCGAGTTGCAAAGAGTGGATATGACATTGTTGTCTTGGGCTTCTCAATTTCTGAGTTCTCAAAGACTTGAAAAAGAACAGAACGGTAACGGGGTTACCATTGATCAATATACCATATCAAATGTGTTAGGAGTATGTGCAAGAGAAGCAACTCAAAAAGGTAATAATCCAAAGTTTTCCTTGCGCCGCAAGGCAATCAACGTAACAAAAACTCAATAATATATAGTTTGACTCAAAAACCCCAACCTGATGTTACACTATCAGAGAAAGACCCTCTAAGTCAACCACAATGGCCAACGATCCAAAAACTTCAAAAAGTCCTCGACGGAATCCACGGCTAAACCTGGTCATCTGCATGTTACCCACGTGGAAGCAACATTCAAACAGGCAGGGTGAGTAAAACGATTCATAATAATCAATATAGGAATCAATGCATAAAATGGCGTCATTTTCATATCTAACCTCATCATAATCATCAAGGAACATCAAAGGCCACAACATTATAATTTACATCAAAATGTCACATAAATGCAAATGCAACAAGACTCATGCATGTGGTACCAATCAACAAAATTCGATGGACACTGGGCCATCAACCCTCCATAGATCCACAACAGTAGGATCGATTCTACACGAGAACCGGAGCATAACAAAATACCTCACATCCGCACAACGGGACTGAAGCCACAAAAATCAAGGTCCTAAACCGAAGTCCGAATGCATATGAATGCATGATGCACACGTCAATATCATCCTCATAATAAACTCATTAGGTGCATCATCATTCATCAAAATCATCATAATAATCATGTCACCATATAATCATCAAAACTCATGGAATCAACATCATAAATCATCACAATTACTCATGTAGATGCTCTTGATTGGCTGCATTTTATGGCAAAACATGGTTGTATGAATGAATGTCACAACTGATGTTATGACATAAATGAAGAGTGTTCTGCAGGGAGAGCTAAGAGTAAGTGAAGTTGAATGTCATGGTTGGATGTTATGACATCAAGAGATGACATCAGGACGCGCATGGTTTGTTTTTCTGTTATTAGCTCAGGCTATACTTCAGGAAACAATCCAGGAAGCGTAGTTATTTTAGGCGACATAACAGGCATTTCTAAGGATAACATAGAAGACTCCTGACCTGATGATAAGTGCGCAACTTCATGAAGAGAGGTTTATCTTGGGTAAACCTAGTTTCTCCATCAAGGCCCAAAGCAAGTCTGTTGCTATAAATAACTGAAGGATCATTCCTAATAGGGAGAGCTTCTGGAGAGAAACTGGAGAGTGTGTCTTGTGAGTGAAGAGGTTGTTCTTCATGTGGTTTGTGTGATTGAAGAATTTTGGTTCTTCACGTGTGTCTTAGAATACTTGTATGCCAAGCAATTGTTAGATGTACAATTGCATTGGTTTAGTGTGTATGAACTGTTGTATTCATTGTGCCACTCAAAGCTTTTAAGCAAGAAGGTTGTGTCACTTGATCAAAGCTGTGAAGCAAGATCAAGGTGTGTGTTTGAAGTGTGTCTTCATATCTCTTTTGTAATTGGTTTATATCACTGAGGTGATTGAGGGGGAGTGAGTGGGAAACTCTGGTCTAGTGGTCTCTAGGCTGAAGTGTCATTGGGTAGGTCTTAAGTGAAGAGTGCAAACGGGGTGTTTGACTCTGAATTAGTTCTACTGGTAGTGAATTTCCTCCATGGCTTGGTAGCCCCCAGATGTAGGTGTGGTTGACACTGAACTGGGTGAACAATTACTTGTGTTATTTACTGCTTTCCATTTACAGCTTATTAGTAAGTCCAGTAGTCTGTGTTACATTGAATCTCATAACATCCGTGATAACATCCCTTGTGTGCTTGCCAGAATTGCAATTGGCATCAGAGCAGGCACCCTACCTGTTACTTTCTGGGCGAGATATATGGAAGTTAAATTCTGGTACTATGGATAAAGACATAGGATTCACGAATAGACCACCAATTCTGGATGGCTCTAATTATGACTATTGGAAACCTAGGATGATTGCCTTCTTAAATTCTTTAGACAACAAGGTATGGAGAGCTGCAAACTCAGGATGGGAACATCCAGTAAAGACTGATAAAGATGGATTGTCTGTGCTTATACTTGAAGAAGAATGGACCAAAGACCAATAAGCCTTGGCTCTTGGGAATTCTAAAGCTTTGAATGCATTATTCAATGGTATAGACAAGAACATTTTCAGACTGGTGCATCATTATGAGCTGGCTAAAGAGGTTTATGATACTCTCAAAACAACTCATGAGGGAACCTCTAAAGTCAAGATGTCAAGATTATAAATGTTGACAACCAAGTTTGAAAGTCTTAAGTTGAAGAAGGATGAGACTATTCATGACTTCTACATGAATATACTTGAGATTGCAAACACCTCAGAAGCCTTGGGAGAAAAGATGTATGAAGAAAAGCTTGTGAGGAAAATTCTCAGATCTTTGCCTAAAAGGTTTGCTATGAAAGGCATTGCTATTGAAGAAGCTCAAGACATATGCAATATGAAGATGGATGAACTCATTGGTTCTCTCCAAACCTTTGAGATGGGAATGTGTGGTCAGGCTGAAAAGAAGAAAAGTATAGCTTTTGTGTCAAAGGCTGAAGAAGATTCTGATTAAGACAATGAGGAGAATTTGTCAGAAGCAATTGCTTTGCTTGGTAGACAATTCAACAAACTGATCAAAGAATAGACCATAAGTCTAAGCCATATGTCAGGAACAACTCCTCTAACACCAACAGAAGGGAAAAATCTGAAGATACATCTAACCAAGGCAAATGAGTTCAGTGTTATGAATGTGAGGGTTATGGTCACATTAAAACTGAGTGTCCCACATATCTCAAGAAGCAAAAGAAGGGATTAGCAATCACTTGCTCTGATGGAGATTCTGAGAGTGGATCAGAAGATGAGTTTTGCAAAACATGTCACTGCTCTGAATAGTGTATGTATATCTGATGGTGATTCAAGTGAAGATGAGCTGACTTATGATGAACTTGTTGATTCATATAAGAAGCTGTGCAACAGAAGTGGAGAATTATATCAGCAAGGAGAGCAACAGAAGAAACTCATAAGGGAGTTAGAGGCTGAGAAGATGGAGCATCTTGCAACAATAAAGTCTCTCAAAAGTGAAGCCAGCTTGTTGAAATCTAATCTTGATCAAATGTCAAAATCCATAAGGATGTTGAATCCTAGGACTGACACTCTAGAAAAAATTCTACAGAGTGGTCAGACAGCTAGAAACATGGCTGGACTGGGATTTATTGGTAATCAGAAAACCATCTTGGAGCTCAAAAGGCCAAAGCCTGAAACCTAGAGGTCAAAATGGATGTCACGACCAATGTCTCAACATCAGAGAAACAGAAACTGGAATCAAACCAAGAAAAAATTCCAAGGGTATAGGTGTTACTATTGTGGAAAACTTGGGCACATTAAACCCCTCTGCTTCTGGTTTCATGGTTTTCCAAGTCATCCTTATCAAGGAAAATCCAAACTGAGTGCTCATGTCAAGAAACAACATCTTGCTAGACCCAAGAAGGAAGTTCCTGTCAAGAAGCAACAATGGGTTGCCAAGGAGGTTGCTCTAGTAGCTTATACCTTTCTTAGGATGCCAACCAAAGAAGATTGGTACTTTGACAGTGGCTGCTCTAGACACATGACTGGAATGTATAACCTTTTGGTAAATATCAAACCTCATTCCTCAAGTCATGTAACATTTGGTGATGGAGTTAGAGGAGAAATCACAGGTGTTGGACAACTAGATTATCCTGGTGTTCCAAAACTGGATGATGTCATGTTGGTTAAAGGACTTACTGTTAATCTTATCAGTATCAGTCAGCTTTGTGACAAAGGATTTAATGTTAAATTCACTAAGAGTAATTGTACTATCACAAATGAAGAAGGTGAGGAAGTCATGAGGGGGTCCAGAGCCAAGAACAACTGTTACCTATGGGAGCCCAAAAGTAACCTCAATGGCTTGGTTCAAAAAGAGAAGAAGGATCAACGGTGGCTGGAGAAAGGAAAACATCTTCTAAAAATAGAAAGGACCATGTCCAAAACTGTAGCAAGAGGAACTTCAAAGTCTACTTCAGATAGTAGGACAGGATGTGGTAAATGTCGTGTGGGCAGGCAAGCCAAGAAGGGAAACCCAAAGAATGGTCACCAGGGAAATCTAGATATGTTATACTGGAACCTGATGGAGTCCATGGAAGCTACCCAGCATACAGGGAGCAATGTCACTCAGAATATCATGACATTGTTTTGTGACAATCTCAGTGCCATAAATTGGAATCCAAGTCAGCCAGAGAAAGCCATGAAAAATATTGACCGACATCACCTTGGGAAAGAATATGAGGAACTAGGAGACTCAGAAGCATACAGTGATTACAGGGATACAAGGGATCTCAAGACCACTCAATTTGAAAATTCACTAAGTAAGTTGAGAACTGGGCCTAATACTGAATTTTAGCAATTAATAGGGAGTTATATTTTGAAAAATAATCATATTCTGATTGGTCAAAATATTGAATTCCCTCCACTTCTTCAAGCAAACCCTTCTAGCCCCTTTTGCTTCTACTAATTCGCCTCTTTCCTTACTTCACATAACATCATCAGAAAACCTCTTTCGATACAACCTAAGTCATCTACAATGTCTCAACATCATACCTCCATCCCTACCAAGCCTGACTCTGCTTAGCACAAGAGCATCTCTCTAGATGATGTGATGGATGTCATTCCTCTAAGTATGATTTTTGGAAGAGGTAGTGAAGGCCAAACTTCAGCTCCTTCACATGTAGAGCAAAAAGGTAAGAATTCTGAATCCTCCATAAACAACAATAACAAAATGAAGGACTATACACATAAGGACATGTATGTAGATGAACTGGTCTCCAAACTATTCCATGAAGGTTGTGAAGTACAAGGGATAACCATTCCCCTGTCTAGGGTAGATCCATCTCCACGTCACAATGAAAGTCATGAAGATGACTCTGACTGTTTCTCTGCTAAGTATAACCCTAACACAAAGAACCTAGAAAATCTAGCTAATTCTGTGGTACAGGAGGAAGGTCTGGATGATGACCAACATGATGAAACCAAGAGCTCAGAAAATGAGGAAGAGATGAATGAAGCTGCTGGAAATGGTGATCATGTTATAGATGTGTCATCAGATGATGAACTCATCAAGAATGTTGCTTTTGGTATAGCCAGGAAACTAGTGACCAAGAAAGGAAAAGCTGTACTTGAAGCAAATCATTCCAAAAGTCAGAGAAAAAGAACTCCTGTTGGACCTTCTAAATCTTGGAACAAGGCATCAACTGCATCCAAGAGAAGGAAAGTTACGAATAGTAACTTTGAGTCTGATGGTGATGTTGTGAGATATGTTCCTAACATCTTCAATGTGAAGAAATCCTCAAGTAAGAAAACTCTGAAACCCATGCTAGCTGCTCCTCTAAACAATATCTCCTTTCATTCCATTCACAGTGTGACAAAATGGAGATATGTCTATCAAAGAAGAATAGCCCTTGAGAGAGACTTGAGAGAGGATGCCTTAGAGATCAAGGAGGTAATGGATCTTATCAACAAGGCAGGACTGATCAAAACAGTCGCCGGTTTTTCAAAATGCTACGAAGGACTGGTGAAGGAGTTTATTGTCAACATACCTGATTCAATCTCAAAAAGGGACAACAAGGAGTTCATGAAGGTATTTGTCAGAGGAAGGTGTGTGCAGTTTTCACCAGCTGTGATCAACAGGTACTTAGGGCGAGCAAATGGGGGTGAGAAGGAGTTGGTTGCATCAGACAACCAGATTTGCAAAGTGATCACTGCAAATCAAGTCACTACCTAGCCATCCAAAGGTAAATTGTCTACAGCACTGCTGAGTGTAAAGTATGTCATTCTTCATAGAATTGGTGCAACTAATTGGGTACTTACCAACCATACTTCCACCATTGCAGTTGGCCTTGGCAAGATCACTCATGTTATAGGTGCCAAAGTTAACTTTGACTTTGGTCTATACATCTTTGATCAAGGTTTTAAGCACTCCACAACCAATGCTATCAAGCTGCCCATTGCTTTCCCTTCCCTCATTTGTGAGATTATACTCAACCAATACCCTGGAATCATGAATTCAAGTGATGTTACCAGCAAAAGGGAACCTGCACTGTCCCTTCACTTTAAACTATTTGAAGGAAGACATGTGCCAGATATGGCTTTCACTTCCAGTGAGAGGGCCAAGATCTCTAAAAGAATGGTAATAGCAGAATTAAAGGAAACATGTAGGGAATTGGGAGAAACCATCATGATAGCAACTTCACGAAAGATTAAGTTAGAATCATTTATTCAAAGTCTTGAAAGAGATACTGCTGATGGTGTAGCTATGTCAGGTGCAGATTCTGATGACTGTGACAAGGATGTATCAACCGATGCTCATAACATTGGTTTCATCTCTGAAGAGGAAGAAGGTTGATGAGGTGGTAGTCTATTGTGTGGCTCATGCTGATGGTTGCTGAGCTGATGGTGTGTTGCTAATGTGTTTTTGTTGGTTCTTTGCTTAGAATTTTGTGTTTTTCTTGTGCCAACAAGATATTTTGTGATGCTCTTCATGAGCAGTGTTTGTGTAATGACCCCTAAGTTGTGTAATGTTACACATTAGTTTGATCCTAATTTATGGCTAAAAAGGGGGAGAGAGTGGTAGATAACAGCAGGTTAGAATAACAACAGGTTAGAAAAGTGTATCTTTCACAGGTGGAAGACTTGGCTGAATTGCTGCTACAAGTGTTGCATGTGTGATAATAGATGATGCTGTTAGTGTTGTGTGAGTTCCTAATGAGCATAGGAATGTATGTTAGATATGTGTCTGTTCCTTGATGGAACCTAGTAGTATTGTAGCTGCTAGTAGGGTCTGTTTCTGCAGGGTGTTTGCAGAATGTATGTGGCTATGCAACCCTTCAGGGGGAGTAGCATAGGATGTAATGTTTCACATGTGATTGTGTACTTCAGGATGTCATCCTGAATGTCATAACATCCATAATCCAGAGCAGGCTGGATGAATCTGTGTGACTACAGGTTCGCTGCAGGTTGTATGTACTGATGTGTTGTACATCAGTTGAGGGGGAGTAACCCAGAATGTTACTCAACATATTGTGAAATCTGTAGTGATAATTAACAGATGATTGTGTGTGAACAGGGTGATCCTGAGAGCTAACAGTGTTAGTGTGTGTAGACAACACTGATAATGTGTAGCTAGTAGCTTTCCTGCATGATATGTTAGACTTCTGCTGCTTATAATCTCTGATACTATCACAAAGTGTTTTAGCCAAAAATTTGCCAAAGGGGGAGTTTGTAGATGCTCTTGATTGGCTGCATTTTTTTTGGAAAAACATGGTTGTATGAATGAATGTCACAACTGATGTTATGACATACATGAAGAGTGTTCTGCAGAGAGAGCTAAGAGTAAGTGAAGCTGAATGTCATGGCTGGATGTTATGACATCTAGCGTATGACATCAGGACACGCAGGATTTGTTTTTCTGTTATTAGCTCAGGCTATACTTCAGAAAACAATCCAGGAAGCATAGTTATTTTAGGCGACATAACAGGCATTGCTGAGGATAACATAGAAGACTCCTGACCTGATGATAAGTGTGCAACTTCATGAAGAGAGGTTTATCTTGGGTAAACCTAGTTTCTCCATCAAGGCCCAAAGCAAGTCTGTTGCTATAAATAACAAAAGGATCATTCCTAATAGGGAGAGCTTCTGGAGAGAAACTGGAGAGTGTGTCTTGTGAGTGAAGAGGTTGTTCTTCACGTGGTTTGTGTGAGTGAAGAATTTTGGTTCTTCACGTGTGTCTTAGGATACTTGTATGCCAAGCAATTGTTAGCTGTACAATTGCATTGGTTTAGTGTGTATGAACTGTTGTGTTCATTGTGCCACTCAAAGCTTTTAAGCAAGAAGGCTGTGTCACTTGATCAAAGCTGTGAAGCAAGATCAAGGTGTGTGTTTGAAGTGTGTCTTCATATCTCTTTTGTAATTGGTTTATATCATTGAGGTGATTGAGGGGGAGTGAGTGGGAAACTCTGGTCTAGTGGTCTCTAGGCTAAAGTGTCATTGGGCAGGTCTTAAGTGAAGAGTGAAAACAGGGTGTTTGACTCTGAATTAATTCTACTAGTAGTGAATTTCCTCCCGGGCTTGGTAGCCCCCAGATGTACGTGTGGTTGACACTGAACTGGGTGAACAATTACTTGTGTTATTTACTGCTTTCCATTTACAGCTTATTAGTAAGTCCAGTAGTCTGTGTTACATTGGATGTCATAACATCCGTGATAACATCCATTGTGTGCTTTCCAGAATTGCAACTCACATAAATCATCATACAATCATGTATTAATCACATATGAGTCATGGTCATACTCATGGTAATTCATCAAAGAAATCACAACATCAAAACATCAAGACATCACTGCACAAGATCAGAATTCGCGAAACTCTGCTACGTTTGCTAGCAAGTTCACTGTGCAAATCTGGGGCGAATGTTCGCCGTGCGAACTCGCGATTACAGCAAATCGCTGTTATGCACCAGCACCAAAACCAGTCCAAAAACCTCAATGATTTCCTTCCTCAATGCCCTAAAAACATCCCAAAATCATTCCTACGGTATTACGATGATAAAGGCACAAAATCTATGACTTATTAGGTCAATCCCGTATCATATTTACGCCTCTAATTTCCATAATTTCTTACAACTACACCACAGTCATTAGAGTTATCACAAATCACTTACCCTACAGGGTTAAACAATCTCAACAACAGATTTTGGCCATGAAGGCCTACTTTCCCTCAACCCAAATCAACCCCAAACCTAGCAGACCATCAATTCAAATCCCTATACGGTTAAAACCTCAACAATAGATTTTGGCCACGAAGGCCTAATTTCCTTTACTCTCAAATCAGCCTCAAACCCCTTAAACCCTTAAATCAACTTAAAATACATTGAAATCACATATTGAAAACAATGACGGCAATACTCTCCATACCTTAATTGCCAACTCTAAGCATTTCTTCTTGATTCTTGGAAACCTTGCGAAGCTTTTGCCTCAATCCTCTTCCTCAGAGTTCTGGCCTCTATTTCTTCGCTTTTCACGGTCTAACAAGAATGAATCCTAATTTCCTCAAAATTCCTTTTTGTTAAACCTAACTTTGGACCTTAAAATTGGGCTTTTCAACTTCACCCTCACTAACTCCTCCTCATATGTCCATTTAGCCCTTAATTCACTTATATTTATTTAACTTAATAATAATACCAATATATTCATATTATATACTATTATTTAAATAAATAACTCAAAAATATATAATTCCCAATATTCACACCAACCACCGAAAATCGCCAAAAATACGAATATTCCTATTTAAATAAATTAAATAAATATTCCAATAAATTTGGGGTGTTATAACTCTCCCCCACTTAAAAGAATTTTTGCCCTTGAAAATTACCTCAAGAAAACAGAGTCAGATACGATTCCCTCATCTGATCCTCACGCTCCCAAGCCCAACTTTCTCCAGCTGGTCTTTCCAAAACTATCTTTACCAAGGAAATTTCTTTACCTCGTAGTTGCTTAACTGCCCGTTCATCAATCCGAACTAGCAATGGCTCAACAGTCAAATTATCTCTCACTTGTACATCATCCATCGAATTCATATGTGACGAATTTGGAATGTACTTCCTCAAATGAGACACATGAAACACATCATGCAAATTCGCAAGCGACGAAAGTAAAGCAATATCCCATGCAACTTCTCCCACGCTTCCGCTGCGCCACTCTGATACAGACCAACAAAACGCGGTGCAAGCTTTTGAGACTTCAAAGCTCGGCCAACACCAGTTACCGGCGTAACTCTCAAAAACACGTGATCTCCTTCATGGCACTCAAGTGCTTTCCTTCTCTTATCATGGTAACTCTTCTGACGACTCTGTGACGCCTTCATCTTTCCTTGGATCATCTTGATCTTTTCAGCCGTCTCATACACAATCTCAGTTCAGAGTACAACACTCTCGCCTGATTCATACCAACATAAAAGAGTCCTACATCTCATACCACACAATGTCTCATACGGTGCCATTCCAATACTAAAATGATAACTGTTGTTGTAGGTAAACTCAATCAACGACAAGTGACTATTCCATGATCCACCTTGATCTAACACACAAGCTCTCAGCAAATCCTCAAAAGACTGAACAATTCTCTCTGTCTGTCCATCCGTCTGCGGATGATAGGCAGAACTCAATCTCAACATGGTACCCAAAGATTCTTACAACTCTTCCAGATTCTCGATGTAAATCTCGGATCTCCATCTGACATAATACTCGACGATATCTCATGCAACATCACAATTTCGTCAATATACATCTCATCTAGATTTAACATAGAATGATTAATCCTCATTGGTAAGAAATGAGTTGATCTAGTCAATCTATTCACAATCACCCATATCGAATTTTACCCCTTCAAAGTCTTCGGTAGACCTATCACAAAATCCATAGAAATGCTATCCCATTTCCACTATGGAATATTTAACGGTTGTATCAGACCTAGCGGTATTTGATGTTTAATCTCCGACTTCTGACAAGTCAAACAGGCATACTCAAACTCTGCAATTTCTTTCTTCATCCCTGGTCACCAAAACAATTTCCTCAAATCCTGGTACCTCTTCGTAGCACCAGGCGAGATACTCAATCTACTTCGATGTCCTTCCTCAAGAATACTCTTTTCCAACTCAACGATATCTGGAACACAAACTCTATCACGACATCTCATGATACTATTTACATTAATCCGAAAATCAACTCTTCGACATTTGATTCGTCAAATTCAATCGATCTACCAACTGAAATTAGATTTATAACCTTCTCGAATCTCATTAATAATACCACTAGTAACCTTCAACATACCAAGCTTAACTCTAGAAGAAATCTCTTCACAAACCAAATTCATATCACGAAATTGCTCAAATCAGTTTTAACTCTTTTACCATCATCATCAACATATGTAAATATTTCCAAATCAATGTATCAGCTACCACACTTGCTTTATCCGAATGGTAATTCAAACCAAAACCATAATCCTTCAGAAGTCCCAATCATCTCCTCTGCCTCACATTCAATTCTTTCTGATCAAAGAAATACTTCAAACTCTTATGATTACTAAACATCTCAAATCTCGAACCAAACAAATAATGCCTCCAAAGCTTCGACACAAACACAAAAATGACCAACTCTAAATCTTGCATCAGATAATTCCTCTCATGCACTTTAAGTTGCCTTGAAGAATAAGCTAAAACTTACTGATGTTGCATTAACACACCTCCCCATCCCATCAACGAAACATCTCAATATACAATAAATGGTTCTGCCAGATTCGGCAAAATAAAAACACGAGCTGCTGTCAGCCTTCTCAAAAGCTCTTGAAACTTCCTTCACACTTTGCCTCCAAAACAAAAGCTTGAACCTTCCTAGTCCACTGCGCCAATGGCAAAAATAACTTGGAAAAATCCTTCAATGTATTTTCGATAATAAACTGCCAACCCAAGAAAACTTCTAATCTCAAAAACAGGTTTTGGAGCTTCCCATTGCGATGCAGCTTCAACCTTCGACATATCAACCGCAATAACTTTACTCGAGATCACATGACCAAGGAAACTCATTTTCTTCAACCAAAACTCACACTTTGACAGTATTGTATACAACTGCTTCTCTTTTAATGCTGATAACACAATTTTCAGATGCTCAACATGATCCTCTTTACTCTTCGAATATATTAAAATATCATCAACGAACACAACCACAAACTTGTCCAAATAAGGATGGAAAATCTTGTTCATATACTCCATAAATACACATGGTGCATTAGTCACACCCAATGGCACCACAGAATACTCATAATGTCATACCTCGTCCTAAAAGCAGTCTACTGAATATCTTCAGCCTTCACACGAATCCGATGATACTCAGATCTCAAATCTATCTTACTGAACACACTTGCAACAACCAACTAATCCATCAAATCATTAATCCTTGGAAGTGGATTTATTCTTGATAGTCACCTTGTTCAATTGTCTATAATCCACACAAAGCCTCACAAAACCTTCTTTCTTCTTAACCAACAAAATTGGTGCATCCTACGGTGATACACTCGGACAAAATAACCTCTTCTCAAGTATATCTTCAAGTTGATTCTTCAACTTCTTCGATTCCGGTGTGGACATACAATATGAAGCCATCGCTACCAAACTAGTTCCAAGAACTAGGTCGATCGTAAACTCCACTTCACGTTCCGACGATAAATCACTTATCTCATCAGGAAAAACTTCCGGACAATCACAAATAATTGGCACACCACCAACTTCCCCATTTTATTAACACTCAAAGTTTCCATCAAAATAAACATCTCAGCACCATCCTGCACCGACTCACCAAAACAATCTGTAAGCACTTAGCTTAACTCAAAACAATTCACCACACATGCAATCTAAGCTTGCAAGACACGTCTATCCCATCCAATATGGCTCATTCTACTATCAACAAGAGATTAAGGGTGATTAGTTCCTCAATTTGTCAATAGATAGCCAAAAATCATGAAGGGGGCATAAACCATCTTTACCAAACTATAAGAGCGTTCATCGACACACTGAGCCACCACTCCACACTTGAAGCATCCTGGAGAAGCACAAGTTTCTCCCTCACTTGTTTCATTCCCACTTCTGCAAAAAAAGGTTAGAAAACAAACGTGTACTAAAAGTGTTTTCACACACATGTCGCATACTAGGGAACAAATAACATTAGACAACTTGGCCGGACGGAACGACCTGCTCTGATACCACTAATGTAACACCCTTTTCTACCCCACAAATATAATGGAAAATCAATCGTATTTATCAGAGTAAAATATTGAACGCAATAAAATCATCTCAAAAGGGCGCACATTTCTCAATAATTCAAATATAGTCAATGCTCCATAAACAACGGATTTTCCCAAAATTACTCAAAATATTACTCAAAAGGCAGCGGAACTCAAAAAGGTAATAATCCAAAGTTTTCCTTGTGCCGCAAGACAATCAACATAACAAAAACTCAATAAAATATAGTTTGACTCAAAGACCCCAACCCGATGTTACACTATCAGAGCAAGACTCTCTAAGTCAACCACAATGACCAACGACCCAAAAACTTCAAAAAGTCCTCGACGACATCACGACTAAACCTGGTCATCTACATGTTACCCACGTGGAGGCAACATTCGAATAGGCAGGGTGAGTAAAATGATTCATAATAATCAATATAGGAATCAATGCATAAAATGGTGTCATTTTTATATCTAACCTCATCATAATCATCAAGGAACATCAAAGGCCACAACATTATAATTTACATCAAAATGTCACATAAATGCAAATGCAACAAGACTCATGCATGTGGTACCAATCAACAAAATTCGATGGACACTGGGCCATTAATCCTCGATAGATCCACAACAGTAGGATCGATTCTACACGAGAACCGAAGCACAACAAAATACCTCACATCCGCACAATGGGACTAAAGCCACAAAAATCAAGGTCCTGAACCGAAGTCCGGATGCATATGAATGTATGATGCACACGTCAATATCATCCTCGTAATAAACTCATTAGGTGCATCATCATTCCTCCAAATCATCATAATAATCATGTCATCATATAATCATTAAAACTCATGGAATCAACATCATAAATCATCACAATTACTCATAGAAATCATCATACAATTATGTATTAATCACATCAGAATCATGGTCATACTCATGATAATTCATCAAAGAGATCACAATATCAAAACATCAAGACATCACTGCACAAGATCAGAATTTGCGAAACTCTGTTACGTTCGCTAGCAAGTTCACTGTGCGAATCTGGGGCGAATGTTCGCCGTGTGAACTCGCGATTACAGCAAATCGTTGTTACGCACCAATCCAAAAACCTCTACGATTTCCTTCCCCAATGCCCTAAAAACATCCCAAAATCATTCCTAAGGTATTACGGCGACAAAGGCACAAAATCTACAACTTATTAGGCCAATCCCGTATCATAAATACGCCTCAAATTCCCATAATTTCTTACAACTACACCATAATCATTAGAGTTATCACAAATCACTTACCCAACATGGTCAAATAATCTCAACAACAGATTTTGGCCACAAAGGTCTACTTTCCCTCAAACCAAATCAACCTCAAATCTATCAGACCATCAGTTCAAATCCATATATGCTTAAAACCTCAACAATAGATTTTGGCCACGAAGGCCTAATTTCCTTTACTCTCAAATCAGTCTCAAACCCCTTAAACCCTTAAATCAGCTTTAAATACATTGAAATCACATATTGAAAATAATGAAGGCAATACTCCCCTACCTTAATTGCCGACTCTAAGCCTTTCTCCTTGATTCTTGGAAACCTTGCGAAGCCTTTGCCTCAATCCTCTTCCTCAGAGCTCTGACCTCTATTTCTTCCCTTTTCACGGTCTAACAAGAATGAATCTTAATTTTCTCAAAATTCATTTTTGTTAAACCTAACTTTGAGCCTTAAAATTGGGCTTTCCAACTTCACCCTCACTAACTCCTCCTCAAATGTCCATTTAGCCCTTAATTCACTTATATTTATTTAAATTAATAATAATACCTATATATATATATATATATATATATATATATATATATATATATATATATATATATATATATATATATATATATATATATATATATATATATATATATATATATATATATATATATATATATATATATATATATATATATATATATATATATATATTCATATTATATACTATTATTTAAATAAATAACTCAAAAATCCATAATTCCCAATATTCACACTAAGCACGGAAAATCGTCAAAAATACGAATATTCCTATTGAAATAAATTAAATTAATATTTCAATAAATTTGGGGTGTTACATGTCCAACAAAGAAGCTTAAGAATGTAACATCGGAGGAAGCATGGTCAGGATCCAAATTGAATATGAACCAATTGTGAGTTTTTGGCTCCGTAGCATATTGACATATTTTGGGGAAATTTAGAAAGAAGTTGGATGATAAGGAAGAGTTGATGATACTTGTAGGGTATCACACCACTGGTGGTTACAAGTTTTTTGATGCAACAAATATGAGAGTTGTGTTCAAGCGAGACGTTGTTTTCGACGAGATAAAGCGACTACAGGAGCCTGTAACAGGTTACGTAAAAGCTATAACCAGTTACGACTTTGAAAATTCATATATTTTTCAGAATAAGGTGGTGAAGAAACGCCCGTCTTCGAATCCCGAATTGAAGAGAATGTGAGAAGATCAATAATGAAGAAAGGTTTTCCTCAAAACTCCAAGATTGTTAGTTATTCCGAGACAACGAAGTCAATGATGATGGTGATTTCGTCCATTTTTCACATATGCTGGAATCCGAACATATTAAAACTAAAGAGGCTTTAAGTGATACATAAAGGATTTGTGCTTTGAAGGAGGAGTTGAAATCTATTGAGAAGAACAAAACTTGGGAGTTGGTTGATCTACCAGACGGGAAGAAGTCTATTGGCGAGTATGTGGCGTGTCTTTCACAAAGGTGTATTGTTGTCAAAGAAAAGCTCAAAAGTCTAAAATGCTCCCTCATGTTGACCCCCTGAATTAACCCTAACAATGGTATCACAAGTCTTAGGTTAGAGTGAAGGGACCGACTTACTTGTATTGAAAGTATCTCCACATGGTCGCGGGTAGAATGTCTTGTTGAAGAGTGTCAACGACGGTGCAAGTGTATGTGATAAAAAAGAGCTTCCTCTTGAGGAGGATCAATGTGGATAGACTCACATTTTAGAGGGAGTTTTGAGAATAACAAGTGTGACTGTAGTGTGGGGAGTCCCACATTGGTTAAAAATGTGAAGACTTGAGCATTTATAAGCGGGAGAATCCAAACACCTATCACCTTAAGATTTTGGATGAGTATGTAGTGTGTCTCTCACAAGTTTGAGAATAACAAAGGTGAGTAGTGTGGGGAAGTCCCACATTGCTTAAAAATGTGGAGACTTGAACATTTATAAGTGGGAGAACTCACACACCTATCACCTTAAGGTTTTTGGTGAGTATGTGGTGTGTCTCTCACAAATGTGTGTTGCTCTTAAAGAAAAGTCCCAAAGCGCAAAATGCTCCCTTGTGTCGACCCACCGATTTGTAACCCAAATAGTGGTATTAGAGTTTGGTTTGAGTGAAGGGACCGACTTATTTGTATCAAAATTTTTATAGGAGGTGTTCTGTTGAAAAGTGTCAACGACACTACAAGTGTATGCGGATAAAAGAAACTTCCATTTGAGGAGGAACATTGTGTATAGACTCACACTTAAGGGAAAATGCTGAGAATAACAAGTGTGAGTAGTCTGAGAAAGTCTTAGATTTGTTAGAAATGTAGAGACTTAAACATTTATAAGTGGGAGAATTCATACACCTATCACCTTAAGATTTTAGGTGAGTATGTAGTATCTCTCTCATAAATGTGTGTTATTCTTAAAAAAAAATCGTAAAATAAAAAATATTCTCTCGTGTTGGTCTTCCAATTTGTAACTCCAACAATAAAAAGTGTTGCTCATAAAAGAAAACTATCAAATTTAAAAACTGTCTCATGTTAGATACCTTAAATTGATCCAAAA